>JAOTOL010001409.1:0-317500 GCA_034440575.1 Imbricaverruca yamaguchii | reverse complement strand
TCTCTTCATCATGTGAAAATCCAGTGGCTGGGATTTCCGATTTGTGGATGCAACTTATATACAACTGAAAAACGGCGCATTCTAGCATAGCCTGGGTAACGCATTGTAATATCCCTTTCCTTCCGGTTGCGCACTATGCATCTCATCTCCCCATGTTTTGTAATTGGTTACAACCTACCTTCTTACTGTACAGCATATAATCTGGTGTCTGGGCCCGTCGGGTTCCCTGTACCCCGAGGCCCTTCTATGCCCGACGCTGGCTTTTCCTCACCTCAGCTTGCTTGATCTTGTTGGTCCGGTTCCAGTGGAATTTTAGTCGGCGACGGGAGAACGTCGAGCCTTCTGCGCCCGGGGATTGTGGCGGATCCAATCGGTAAAGCTAACGGTCGGTAAAACATTCAGCTTGGGTCGAATGACTTAGAGCAAAGGCCACACAAATTCACAAGTCTTTTGAAATGCAGGTTTCCATGATCAGTGCCTTTGATCAAGGGCAATCATCGACTTCCTTGCAGAAAAGAAGCAATATCGGATCTGAATTGGTCCCGTTTGTAACATTCGCTACAAACGAGTGTTCCATTTTATTGTATCGTATATACTGAGTGAAAGTGGCGTATATATATATGTATATATATATATATATATATATATATATATATATATATATATATATACGTTATTCAGTGTTCACAAGCCGACATTTCGCTCTCAGACACTGTTATTTCCTTCACGCCACTTTCAAGTTCATTCCCATATGAATTAAGTACCAACTTCGATCACCGAACACACCGACAGCAGCCCTGGTGGATAGTAGCCGACTGACAGAAACACGATGTAATCGGGTGTCACGACGTCTAATTCCTGCCTACTCAACTTTGAATAACGCGATTCTCCATCCTTTGATGCAAAGCTGTCTTTGGCTATGGTATTACCATTGCTGACTTGCTGAAGGCGCCGATGTGCGGCCGTTCCAGAAATTGTGGCGACGAATTGCGACATCTTTTAAATTTTCATAGTTAGTCTTTGTTCCCGAGTTTGGAGAGATGTTTTATTGCAAATAATGTAGTCTTCTCGTTTGCAAAGCATCATTAACTCCTAGCAAATTGCTCTATTTTTTTAGGCTGCTACGCCCTTCCCAATTTACGATTGGGTCCGTACTTTCGCCTTTCCACCAGTGGCTCGGGATACTGCAGTCATCGGTCTTGGACGATTAAAATTCTCATCTGTTTCTTGATGATATGAGGTGACCTCAATTGGACTCTGGATACTTTTATCCGCAACATATGCTACATATCCTCAACTGTTGAATGTATAACTGAAAGGAACGCAATGACCGGGGCTAATCTCAATGTATGCAAGTCACACACCACCTGGATAAATCCTGACAACTAAAGATGAATGTTGAACATTGTAAGCAGAAAACTACTGCCGTAGGAGTGAAAAAGTAATGGCCTGAGAAAGGTGCTGGTGCCGAGGCTTCAGCTATTGATATGCCTACTCCATGGCATTACAAGTATTCAGAAATGACGACAAGGTATTGCGTAGCAAAGATGAGTTAACATTTTAACGTGTACTTTGAATTGTGTTATCATTTGGCAAACTGCCTACTAACAGAGCTTTTTCTGCATTATCCCGCACCTTCGTTGGAACCTGTTCGGATTCTACATGGGTATAGCGCCCCTGCGATTGAGACTCCTGATGGCAGCGAACGTCCGGAAGCACTTCAAATTCGAGTAGAATGGGTTGACTTGGGTCCCTGACATTAATCAGCTCTACGAGGCTGATTCACTTCAAAGCCTCCAGAGAGACCTTAAAGACACAGGTAAACAAAGGTAAACTATTTGCTGGAGGGAACGTGAGCATGACAAACACAGGTTGAGAGTAGACTTGGGAAGATGCAAAGTAAGCCGTCCACAACCACGTTTGTGGAGCATTAGTACCAGAGTACAATGAGGTTAGAATAAGTCGATGAATTGAACAATGGGACTGCGGAACGTGCAATGGTGTGATTGATCAAAGGTGAACTAATTGGAGCAAGGCGAAGGGCTAACAAAATATTTTTGAACCCAGATGAGAAGCATTGTAGGGACAGGAATTTGGTTCGCAAAGGAAATAGCGAACACGGACTGCTTTCGAACGATAATGAAATAACTTCAACTTTCGTGTGTGCAAAACATGCTCTGAAAACCTACATATGTCTAACCAGCCACCGCAGCACTTAACTCGGATTACACACGAGGATAGGCAGAATATTACTGGAACGGGAACCCAATGAAGCACCAGTTACCTTAAACAAATACAACGCTGCTATCGACAAAATGCGTTCGAATAAGAGAACCTCTGTTGGGTTTTAATAAGGAATTCATTCGAATTTGTTTGTAAAATCACAGTAATGTCATAGTAATGAAATCATAGTAAGGTGAAAACATAGTAATCAACAACATGCATTTGAGAATGGTAAGCAACACAGAGGTGCTTTGACGCTTATACCGAAACATGTGTTATATTGTCACTGTACGCAGGACTTCCCGTCTCAGTCTGTATTCACTGACGGGACGTGTGAGGACTGCAAAAAGGCCAGCGCGACAGCCGGCCGACACGGATCCCCCACCCCCACCCACCCCCTAACAGAAGTACCCAATCCCTCGGGCCATCACATACGCCTCCACACAGCCACACAACGTCTCCCTTCCCAATGGTTTCTCGACTAAGTAGTATCGATATCGTGCGATGTCGACGCTGTGGGAGCGGGGTGACATTGCTCTTCGATACCGGACCGATCGTGAGATAATAGTCAGTTGGTCAGGCCGTCGTTGCCGGTGGCTGCGGTGGAAAACGTCGAGGGTGGCTACAGGCTTAGTAAACCTAATAGTTTTATGACCGGCAGTGGTCGAAGCCGAACTAAATTGCCCACTCTTGGCTCCCTAGCTAAATGATGCTTTGTTCGTGCTTGCACTGGTAGTTACCGTAGATCTGCGTCATAGGGTACACAGGCCTGACGAGTCGTCGATTTCGCCACAACACGCGGCCACCTCGAAGCTTAGCAAGATAATCACGGCACGCGTCGATACAAATTACCACGCCTGCCCGGCAACATCCGGTGACCCAGTGGTCCGGTAACCCGGTGGTAGCCCGGTAACCCGGTGGAAGCCCGGTAACCCGTTGGTCAGGTCCTGAATGCTCACCAGTACCGACAGTCGGCAGGACCTGGTGGCTCGATCGTATGGTGTTCGAACGTTCTGCTGTGTGGATGCGGCCTTGACGTCGGCTTCGTTGGCTGCTGTTCGCCACTCGGGGGCCGGACAGCCGACGTCCCGGTCCGATGGTGGGCCGCGTGCCGACAGTCTCGTGCCGACAGTCTCGTGCCGACAGCCACTCACGGCGGGTGGTCTCGACAGGTGGGCCGCGTGCCGACAGCCACTCACTGCGGGTGGTCCCGACAGGTGGGCCGCGTGCCGACAGTCTCGTGCCGACAGCCACTCACGGCGGGTGGTCTCGACAGGTGGGCGGCGTACACCCGATTGGTCCATACCGCGTGTTCAAAATAATCTGCCGAGACGGGCTCGAAGACTCGCGACGTGATAGAAGCTGGCCGCACTTTTACTGTCCGCAATTTCTACATTGTACTTCTGGGCCATTCACCGGTGCACGTGTCCTACCGACCGCGTCATGCTATGCTGTCACTGTACGCAGGACGCTCCGTCTCGGACTGAGTTCACTGATGGGCGTTGTGAGGACTGCCCGAGCGGCTGGCGCGGCAGCCGGCCTACACGGAGCCCCAACAGATGTGCCACATCTGTTGGGTTATTGCATACGCCTCCACAGAGTCTCACAACAGCATGGAACTAGAGTCTGCCTATTTGTCCACTCACTGTAGTTTGGAAGATTATCGCCGAAGTGTTGGTTATGAGATTATGCACAGTCATCAATACAATAATAAATCCAAACCAGACTGGTCTTATTAAAGGAAGAATCATCCTAGACAATTTACGGATTATTCCGGACGCGACTGACTATGCGAGGAAAGATTAGCTTTCGGGTATCCAAATAGCACTATAATTTAATGTCGGCATCAATAGCACACAGCACAGTTTTCGCTTAAAATTTTGTAATTGCTTTGGTTTCGTTGAGACATACACTTTATCCACTTCATAAAAAGTAGATACCGTTACTTTACAATGACATGAAGTTGGGAGGCCGAAACAATCGGTGTACGGAATGACCTATATGCAACAGAGGGGAATAATGCGGTGATGACAAATTTTTTAAGTGTTGTTCACGTGAGGGATTTCATTGCTTGCAATACAAAATCGGTCAACAAATGAGAGCATTGGAATTCATGTCAGTAACAACATAATGAATATGTCTGATCATGCTGATGTTTTCGCTAAAAGATGGGGATCTGCAATGCACTTAATTCATCTCCTAAAATAATTCGAGCATGCGTCAGATCGGGTGATAAACACCCATAAGTCCAAGCTGATGTGGATCGGTAGCTTCAAGCGTCGACCAGATGTAATATGTGGGATACAGGCGTCCAAGAGTTAAAATATTGGGGATTTGGTTCAGTTCAGCAGAGGATTGTGAAAACGATAGCCAGAGTCGAACAATCAGAAGCATTAGGAGCACATCCTTCATTCCTTGATTATGCAGTTTATATGGAGGGAAAGGTCACCTATGGTGGTAGCCAAAGCAACGTCAGGATATTAAAGGCGGAAGTCTGGGAGCAATGGACGTACGGCTGTGGTACAGCAGCCTATACATGTGCTGAGTTAGAAATATGCGAAGGATAAATATATTTACCCGCGCCGTGTTTCCGGTCAAATCCTCCCACCCCGTCTCGGGGGGGGGCGGTTGCAGACCCCCTCTAAAATCCAAAATAAGCATCGCACGAAAACGAAAGAGGTGTCAACGGAAAGCGCTCGACGAGTAGAGTCCGGGTCCACCCTCCCCAAAAAAAAATTCCCCAAAAGTGACGTAACCATGGCGCTAGATTTTCACGACTTTTCACGACCTACATTATGTTTTTGACTCTGGGGAGTTCATTTTGGAGGATATATGAGAAAAAAATTATTTGGAATGAGAAAAGGACAGCGAAATCGACCAGGGCTATAATTGTTTTGGCCCCCAAAAAAAACAATTTTTTTTTTGAAATTTCAAAATTTGTAGTTTTCATGTTGTCTTTCATTTTCATTTTCCAATGGGTAGAGCAGACCGTGAAACGTTGTTGGAAGTCAACTTGCCCTAATAAAAAGTGCTGACTTTAGCCAGTATCTTGTATTTGAACTGCAATTTGGCAAATACGCAAAATTTATGTGGTCAAAAACGGACAAAGTGAAAAATTCAACTCGTACGTTTTGTTGCATCCGTAAAGATTAGCAAACGCTGAATGTTTAATTAAAATATCCGTACCGTTAAAGCGTGACGACTAGTTGAACATTTTTGGAAGTGACCTCACTTGACCTTGACTAACTCCTTGATCCTAGATGACTTGACCTAAACACTTTGAATCAACATGTCAAATTGATGTGGGAAAAGGTATGCCAAATTTGGACGCGCTGCCCCGCGCCGTTCGTTCGCTATCCGCGAAAAACTTGAGGGGGCGGTTGAAGACCTCCCCCGAGACGGGACGGGTTAAGGTCTAACATTACGCAGGAAAGATGCATATCACTCGGACTAGATAATTTATTGAAGGCTCGTTTCACAGAACTAGACCTCCAAACGTATATATTACCTCATTTCTACATATTTAAATTACTAAATTTTCGGAAGGAGGCAAACTGAATGAGCCCGAAGCAGCATCGCATGTAGGGCGTAAAATACTGTGCCTGAACCGATTCGGTGCCGATGACCTTCCAATATTTAACAGAATGTACTGCTGGGGGATATAATATGTATTCAAATTATGTATAATATTCATGATATGTATATCAAATATGCACATGGAGACCCAAGGGAAAGTAGCGAACATACAATTACTTTCGACAGATTCCGGCGAAGCCTAACTATATGCTGGATCAACTTCATGAGCGCTTCGGAATTATCAGTGCAATGCCGGTGCAGTGAAAAATAAAATGATAGATTCAAGGAGATGGCCGATATTGGCCGATATGGCCGATATTCAAGAAGATAGCCTAATGCTATATTGAAATACGCTGAGGTTGAGTGGCAAGGGAAGTTTATGCCAAGGACACAATATGGAACAAAAACTAGCATCGGCTGCACATTACACATCCGTCTAACGACCTTCCTCGGGTGGGAATATAAATGGACGGCTCCATAGAGGTGAAGAAGTAGTCCGCCTGTCGCGTACAAAAAAAGGAGAAATTGAGGAGTCACCTAACATAATGAAAGAATATATATCCGCCTTGTCAATGCCAGTCCTTCCCTCTCATCAAGCCAGGGGACCCTGGGCTCGACAAGTTTCAGACTGAACCGGAAAAGAGAAAACATGACATTAACAGGGTACCAAACAAACGGGTCTGAGCCTTGCCGACCTACCGCAGATCTTCAGCTCCGGTCTTTACCCGGAAACACGCCGTGACGTGTGACGTATCAAATATGTGTGGTTGTTTGGCTATTTGGGCTTAGGAGCGCGTCGACAGCGATGGTCATAAAGCGCCCGTATCAAACGTGTGTGATTTCAGTCGAGCTCGGAGAGTGAGACCAACGTTTCAAGATAGTTCAGCACAAAAACACGAACAGACGTGCCACCGACTGGCATGTCTCCGATGATATTTAAAAAGAAATGGAGAAAAATAAACATAAATGAAAAGCAACGATGAATTAAACCTTCCATTGTTGGTCATTCAGTGAGATTCAACCCCGTGGTATAGCATTTCGATTTGAGAATGATAGCCTACACTTTTGAAATTGCAACTGCCATATACTGGCATGATGCTGTCCTGCCGTCGGCAACCTCGGCTGGCAAGTGGCAGCTTTTTACACCGAAGTAAATACGACAATTACTCATTCACGCATTTCTGCCCAAGTCGTCAACGGTTACACTAGCACCGACCAGTGGACTACTTTACAAGCGTCACCCACTGGTTACGTCACGAGACGACATGTGTCTCGACATCGTGCCTGCGGTGGTGAGATGGCACTGTTCGCCGGCGGTGAGATGGCACTGTTCGCCGGCGGTGAGATGACACCGTTCGCCGGCGGTGAGATGACACTTCGCCGGCGGTGAGATGACACTTCGCCGGCGGTGAGATGGCACTGCTCGCCGGCGGTGAGATGACACTGTTCGCCGGCGGTGAGATGGCACCGTTCGCCGGCGGTGAGATGGCACCGTTCGCCGGCGGTGAGATGACACCGTTCGCCGGCGGTGAGATGGCACTGTTCGCGGGCGGTGAGATGGCACCGTTCGCCGGCGGCGACGCCGATTATTCAGCAGCGCAGCAGCTAATCCGCCGGCTCGTACGTCAGATCTAGGCGGGCGACACGCCCGGCGAGAAGTTGCCCGCTGATGGATTAATGCATTTGGAGATGACTACAATTGGCACAGCATTACTGGCGATGCTGAAAGTGGATTTCAGCATATTTGCGAGTGAATAAGCGCCGGTGGCGTTCGAGCAGCGGCGCATGGCCTTGGTTGCCATCGTACCTCTGCCATCCATGGCTCCCGGAAGTGGGGGGGGGTAGGCTGAGAGCTAGTGTTGCACTTTAACCGTTATGATGGCCTCAGCATGATTAGCACACGACAGCGGGAAAGGGTTTTACACGAATGAGGTGCACGCCTGGCAGCAATGGTCAAGTACCACATACACATAGTGTAGTGCACTCATGGATATAGATCTTCGCAGGAAGACGAGCCGGATAGAAAATGATGAACATTGTTTTGAAGTTCAGGGACTCGGTTAGTTGGATCTCGTTGTGACCATGTCGGCAGGATTTTCAGAAAATGTGTCCAGTTGGCGTGTCACTACGAAGACAACGCTTGTCACGAGTCGTCGGGGTGTGCGCCTACCGCGTACCAACCTTGGAGGCCGTTGTTCGCAACTCATCACTGCGACATTGCTGTCGCTTGAGGAGAGGCCCGGTTATTCGGTATCTCGGTACGCACATTGCTGTGCCGCAAAAAACAAAACTGACAGTATGGTAAAACTAACATAATTCTGCCAAGACAAAAATTACAGTGAGTATGTCGCAGTGAGGTCGCTTTCCCTGTGTCGCCGGCGTCCGCGATAGTCGCCTGCATTATTGCACCCATACCCATCAATAACCGACATAGTCATGCAAAATTGCTGCAGCATCAGAGGGGTAGTGGCAGCGCAATTCAGCGACATCTACAATACTTTGTATTTATCAATGCGAACCGCTTGCGCATGTGTGTGTGGGTATATGAGACAGAGCTACAATTATCACTTCTTGCACACAACTTACCCCCACATTGTATACTTACACTAACGAATGCCTCACGGGCATCGCATGGACCTCACTACTACATCCATACAGGCCGCACAAAGCAATGATTTGGTGATCTGCAGTGAGGGTCAGTCACAGACATGGAATCGCGAAAAAGTTGTGGCAAGCAAGGACATGATCCAAGCCTGAAAACTAAGATTACTGTTAAAACTACTAACCCTTAAAAATGGCAAACTATATACAAGTTTTTTTTTTTTTTTTTTTTTTATTATTTTTTTTTTTATTTATAATTTTTTTAGAATTATTATTTTATTTAAAATATTAATTTTAATATAAATAAAAAGGAGAAAAATTAAGGGAAGGGGGGAAAAAAAAAGAGAGGAAAAAAAAGAAAAAGGGGAAAGGGTGAAGTAATGAAGGGTGAATTTGGGGGTAGTTGGGGTTAATTTTTTATAGAATTTTTTTTTTTTTTTTTTTTTTTTTTTTTTTTTTTTTATTTTTTTTTTTATTTTATTATTTTAATAATATTAATATTTATTTAATATAATTATTTTTAATTTATTTTGGATGGGTTGGGAGGGGGAGGGGGGGGGGGGGGGGTGGGAAAGGGGTAGGTTTTGTTTTATTTTTTATTTTTTTTTTAAATATACTTTAAAAAAAAAAATATTAAAAAAAAAAAAAAAAAAAAAAAATAAATAAAAAAAATAAAAAAAAATTTTAAATATAAAAAATAAATAATAAATGTTTTTATTTAAAAATATTTTTTTTTGGTGATTGTGGGGGGGGGGGGGGGGGGGGGGGGGGGGGGGGGGGGGGGGTGTGGGGGGGGTGTGGGGGGTTGCGGGGGCGCCCGGGCGGGGGGGGGGTAGGGAATATTAGGGGAGGTTTAGTGGGGAAGGTGGGGGGGGGGGGGGGGGGGGGGGGGGGGGGGGGGGGGGGAGGGGGGGGGTGTGGGGTGGGGTGGGGGGGGGGGGGGGGGGGGGGGGGGGGGGGGGGGGGGGGGGGGGGGGGGGGGTTTTTTGAAGAAATTTTAGGGTTTAAGGGTTTGGGGGGGGGGGGGGGGAGGGGGGGGGGGGGGGGGGGGGGGGTGGGGGGGTGGGGGGGGGGGGGGGTGGGGGGGGGGGGGGGGGGGGGGGGTTGGGGGTTTTGTTTAGGTTTGTTTTTTGTTTTTGGTGGGTGGTGTTTGTGTTTTGGTGGTTGGGTGTTTTTTTTGGGTTTTTGTTTTTTTTGGGGTTGGTGGGTGGTTGGTGATGGTGGTGTTTTTTTTTTTTTGTGTTTTTTTTGTTTTGTGTTTTTGGGGTGGGGGGGGGGGGGGGGGGGGAGGGGGGGAGGAATATAATAAATTTAAAGTTTTAGGGGGGAGGGGGGGGGGGGGGGGGGGGGGGGGGGGGGGGGGGGGGGGGGTGGGTGGATAAATCGGGAAGGGGATATTGTTGGGGGGAATGGGAAGGGGAAAAGAAAAAAGAAAATAAAAAAGGTTGTGAGGGAGGGGGGGGGGGGGGGGGGGGGGGGGGGGGGGGGGGTGGGGGGGGGGGTGGGGGGGGTGTGGAGGGGGAGGGGGGGGGGGGGGGGTTTTTGGGTTGTTAATTGGTTTGGTGTTGTTTGTTTTTTAGAGTTTTTGTTTTTTTGGGTGGGGCTTTTTCTTGGGGGGGGTGGCTCAGGAGGAATTTAAGAAGGGGGTTTTTTTTTTTTGGAAAAGTTTTTTTTTTTTTCGGGCCCTTTTCTTTCCCGAGGACATCTGCAATGGCGCAGATCTTTACATCGACAAGAGCTATGTCAAACAGCCTTCGAAATAGCTTCGAGCTTTCTCCGACGCCGAGCTTTGGCTTCACGGTCCACCGTTTTGGTTCTATTGAGCTTCTTATACTGGCTGTAGCAGGCAGCGACCTTTCGCTGCACACCTTTAACTGCATCGACGGGATGCCTTCGTCGTTCAAATTTTCAATACCCGCTTAGCGACCGGCTTAAATATTTCAGCTGACAGCACTTTCGATCTCAAGTTGGGTTTTGGCCATGTAATAGCCTAACATAGTTGATGACATCTTTGTTAGCGGGAAACTGATTGGCAGGTAGGTTCTTCGGAGGTCCGAGGCTGAAGTGTTTTGCCCGGCTTCGAAGGACATCTGAATGACGGATCAGGATCTGCAAATGACAGAAACTGGGATTTAAAAATGTATTCTAGTCATACGTTGTTCAATTATGAACGATTAACTAGCCGAGAGTTTCGAGGGTCTTCAGTGGCGGATGGATAAAATGCCCCATCGAGATGATGCCTCATAAGACATTATAGTTTCTAACACTATAAAAACACCAACTGTAGGTATAGTTCCAGTCTCAATTCAAGAACTCAGGACGCAATACAGGGAATGGGTCGGATGTCTTCACTCAGCGGGAATGTCATAGGCACTCCCAACAAAACTTTAAAATGTTACAGCCTGTACTTAGTTATTTGACCTTATAAGTTATTGCAGACTCAAACGCCGCAACGCTGGTCTGCGCTAGTCATATTTCACAAATCAGTGACGAGTTGAAAATAGAACGCTGGCAACCACGCAGTTCGGTAGAGACGGCGGACGCGGAGAGGGGCAGATGGGGCAGTTCCCCCTCCAAATTTCCGACGAAGGACATTGGGGTACCGTGTCAGGCGACGGGCGCCTAAAACGAAATGCACTAAATTCGTTTTTTATCGTTGTTTGTACCTAAGGGCGCCTTTCGGTAGACGGGTATGGGTGCGTCCTGAATTTCCCTACCCCTCAACCTAAAATTCCTTCGGCAGCCACTGAGTTTGGAAGCCCTTAATTAACACCCTCTCCCCCACCCCACCCCACCCCTGAACACAAAACTAACCAATCGTTGAACTGACCTGTAAAAGACGGCACAGCGCACTCCGCCTCGCTCTGAGTCACTCAGCCGACTCCCACGCTCTCCGCCCGGCTGCAACTCTGTCTGGTAGGCAGCTACTCAACACCGCGAGATCAGGATCCACTTTCGTCAGTGTCATTTAACATCAGTGGTGCCAGTAGCGGATAACGCGAGCGAATCCTGTGCGATATCTGAGCTGGCTAGCACGCAGCCGCCGGTCGGAGCCAGACAATGGCGCTGCGTGCTACTGCCTCAGATGACAGCTCTCTTGCGTCAAGCATTGGACCGAGCGAGGTGGGAACCTTCCAGATCAGGTGCCGAGAGACGGGATGCTCGATGACTCATTGTACGTATGTTTGGCAGCCACCGATAACATGGGTCTTGTTGCGAATCACGTGGGACTGCGGTGGTCCTGCGAATAGTGATTGCTTGTGCTCGGTAAGAGTGAGTTAAATACCAAGTTAAAAATGGGGTTAGATCAATATCAATCGTTTATTATGTGTTCCTTCGATAGCTTAGTCGACGAGGAGTCAGTACACGGTCAAATATTTCAGTTTTGTGACCTGGCGAGTGAAAGAGGCTCTAGAAACGATTGGGTGTCATTAGTTCATACGCTCTCCGCTATGGTGGCGCTAGTGTCGCTGGTGTTAGCAGATCGGCCGAACTTCTCTCGCTTGGAGCTAGATGGGGATTAAAATTCAGAGGGAATGAATAGTGCCACGCTGTTTCTATATGGACAGGGCATGATAAAATCATAGGGGCACCTTGCATCGGTAAAAAAGTGCCTGAAGTGACACACCCTAATATACAAGACTGCATCACAATTAACACAGTGAAGGGCTTTGCTAAATTATGATTACACAGAGAGTGCCTGATGCATGGATGCATCAGACCAGCGGCGCAAATAGAAACTGATCAGCATGCTGAAATGTGGAGTGAAGCACACTTGATACAGTTCTTCCTATGCAATGCTGCAATAACAATCCTTATGTCGCCCAAGCCATCATTAATGGAGGAGGAAGATGCACTGGTGCCCAATACAGCATGCATAAGCCATGGAGTAATGTGACGCGTGGCTGAGTTCCGGACGTAAGTGGTATGCAAACCTCCAATTTATTTGACAATCCCTAGATTGTCCCTCTCTATGCAACCCTTCACTGTTGATCCAACCTTTTTATGCTGACCATCATCCGCCATGCTGTGCGGAAATAATGCACTTAGGAGTGTTTCTGGCGGTTCCTGGTTGGTTCTTCAAAATCATAGGTGCAAAGTCGCTCGTGCACTGTGTGCATTGTGCAACAGCGTGGTAGCGTATCCAAGGGAGAGCGAGAGATGACGTTATGAAATTGCATGGGCTTTTCCTCCCATTTTCATCCTTCACACACGCACACGCGCACGCACACGCACACACGCACGCACACCACGCACCACAGCACACAACGCAGCACACAACAGCAAGCAAACCACGCACACACACACACACACACACACACACACACACACACACGCACGCACGCACGCACGCACGCACGCACGCACGCACACACGCACGCACGCACACACGCACGCACACACGCACGCACGCACGCACACACGCACGCACGCACGCACACACGCACGCACGCACGCACGCACACACGCACACACGCACACACGCACGCACGCACGCACGCACGCACGACGCACGCACACGCGCACGCACGCACGCACGCACGCACGCACGCACGCACGCACGCACGCACACACGCACGCACACACGCACGCACACACGCACGCACACACGCACACACGCACACACGCACACACGCACACGCACACACGCACACACGCACACACGCACACACGCACACACGCACCCACGCACACACGCACGCACACACGCACACACGCACACACGCACACACACGCAGACCCATGTCGAGGGGGGCATGCAATGCAATCGTGCAACACCGTCCGGTCGAGCGAAGACATCCACTTCAGTTAGAGCTCGACCCGGCTGGTCTCATTTTACGCTCGGTTTCTTGGGAACAAATGCTCGCCGTCGTGAAAAATCTATCTCCGAAAAGCTAGGCGAAGGAATTGCGTTCTATTCATCAAACAGACTGCCCACGGTCTGTCTACTCATAATTATGCTCACCTTCATGAGTAATTGTACCCTGGTCTGATGTCCTCGCATTCACATAAATTCGTCGCTCTCTGCATTTTATGGAGGATAATCATGTTCATATTGTCGATGCTTTCGTCATGTTATTGGATTTTGCAGGACTTTTTAGTGGAGGTGACCACGTGCGAACGAAAGCCTGTCCCAGTGTCCGTCCCAGTCCCAGTGACGCATCCTCATCTGAAACGCTTCAGGAATGGCGATGTATTTCGGTAGCGCCTTGGCCAAGTATCAAGAGCTGCTGCCATTACGTTGTGAACTGTGGTATGAATATTGCTATCGAAATAATTCACTGGTGACTAGCATGGTATAGAATGAAACGAACTATGCCGAGCGCTATTTCTCAGCATTGCAACACAAGAAATTGCAACTGACATGTCAAACGGTGAAATGATCGTGACCATGGATACCGAACTATCCAGACAACTGATTCCTTTTATCAACCAGCAGCTCCCCTTTTTCGCCCCCTGGTTAGCTCAGTGGAGTCGCCTGATTAGCTCAGTGGAGTAGACTTGTCAGCTCAGTGGAGCCACCTGGTTAGTTCAGTGGACCGGCCTGGTCAGCTCAATGGAGCCGCCTGGTCAGCTCAGTGGATAGAGAGCTTACTTGTAAAAGTCTCCCCCCCCCCCCCGTCTTGGAAAAACAGCTTCCGGTCGCTTCTCGCGCTCGCGTTTATTCGGCAGGGTCGGCCGTACCTGCGATGTGGAGACGTTCAACTCTCGGCCAAATTGGTGCTAAAGAGCTGGCATTTTTCGATCGGGAGGTGGGTTCAGGCTCAGTGCAACAAGCTTACGCTTAGCACAGACTCAGATTCGGCAAAGCCTCCCGGCAACAATTTAAAGCAAGGGTACAAAAAATAACAGCAGCACAATGGAAGCTCCATTAAAAACATTGCTGTTGCGTACAGTGATCTAGGCATCAGTGTATAACTGTGCTTTGTGGGGCTAATAAACAACTATGCACATTACAATCCGGTATCACTATCGGCCACCGCAAGAGGCATGGGAGGAAATATTCCAACCACACGAGCATATGCTGATAACTGCAAGACGTTTGCAATATCAACGACAGCTTTTCATTTATAATGACCATTCAAAGCGAAAGAGTTGCCACCTATCGGCAAACACCTTAAACTACTGTATGTGGGATACAAGTGTGACGAATTGGCGCGCTACCAAAAACGATTTGGAAGCAGGAATGCAACCCGGCCAGAGTGACATGAATGCAATATATTGGCACACAGCTAATTGATGCTTCATTACACTCCAATTTGCATAAGTACCTGGTCACTCTGCATCACTGATATATCATCCAGATTCCCATGCTTTTCTGCCTAAGTTCCCAGTGGAAAATTAACAGCGTAAATACGGGTAAATATTATACGTCAGGTTGAAATTCGGTCCAACACGCATGGCAAATATCAATATCATTTTCACAATAAACCACCAGTGAATGCACATGCAATTTGACTGCTAGTTTATATATATATATATATATATATATATATATATATATATATATATATATATATATATATATATATATATATATATATATATATATATATATATATTTATATATATATATATATAGACAACAGTGAACAGTGGGAACTACCTATACAAAATGTGCATCAGAAGAACAAGAGTGTGCAAAATCATTCAAATTTATATTGTATTATTGAAAAATTAAATGCATCTGGGTGGGGCAACCCACACAATCTGGGATATTTTCAGAAACTGTCTTCCATGATTTGCAGTCTGGCTGGAAGGTAGGTTTCGATTAGCCAGCACAATCCTGGAGCTGCTCTGCAGGAGAACACCTGTGATGAACTTGAAAAGCACATCCATTACCTAACCCACGATGTTGATGCTGGAGGCTCATGTACTTTTGGCATTGTTGGCACAACGCCAACCAATGTAATCAATGTCATGCAACAGCTATAATTCAACATCCTTTTTGGTGTTATTTTGCCTGCAAACTAAAAACTAAGCATTTACACAGAAAATGGGTGACCACACTATGTTGACCACATCCAAAAACGTTGCACTGAAAAAGGAAGTCTAAAAATGTATCAAATATCCTAAAGTACAAGTTTATTTTTTTTTACTTACGCGTACTAGCCTAACATTTTGGAAAACAACTGAAATGAATTAATGTCAAACAATTCACAAGCATTTCTAAAAATGAGAAACTTAAACTAGAAGTAACCTAACCTAGCCTAACCTCCTTGGCTAAGTAGGAGTTGTGCTAAGGAGTACTCAGATCCATGAAAACAATGTGGTTGAATCAGATATCAGCAACATCAATAATTCCGCAGGGCTTCCACATTTGCATCATGATGCCAGGCATATGCGGAAATTATGTCATCCGGGGTCAGAACATTCTGGTCTGATACCCTGGTAATGCTAATTTGTCACTTTCATATTATATCTGTACACAATTGTGGTAATCATAACAATCACTCAACCCTTCACTTTCCCAACCTGTTTAGGTACAGTAGCAGAGCATTCCAATGCTTGTAGCTTTCTGAGAGGCCAGTCTTGGCAGCTGAATTTTACGTAGTGTATCCACCATGACCTTTCTTCGTTCTTTCCCAATCGTACCACAATAGATAATGTGTCCTGCATCTAGTACAGCCTCGCCCTCGATGGCACAACGATTTTTATCATCGATATACTCTGAGATTTGCAAAATTGATACTTTCGGTGTGGCAGAATCCATCTATGATACATTGATGCAAGCTGAAACCGTGTCACCCAATACGGTACGCGTACTGTTTATCCTTCACAGAGACGCCATCTGATAATTTTTGTACTGCCAAGTAGCGGCAGATCGAACGGCGAATAAAGCGACTAATTCGAAATATTTTGGCGTCAGTGACAGGGTTCGTCACTGAGCAAAGACAGTAGCAGATATGTTCAGTCGATTAGACGTTTCCCATACCTATGTGGTCATACTGTACTTCCTTTCCTGAGTATTTCTTCTTTTTGCTGGTGAAGAGCATTAACGTTTGATTAAAAGAGTAAAGTTTGTTGATGTTACAATTGTCCACTTGTTCAGCATCATGCAGATACTCCCAATTAACGTGTCCAATTCTAACATGCTGCTTTCGTATGACCACCAGAGATAGTTTGTTAGCTAATAATACAATGATTAGGTACATATAAACCATGAAATAGCAGTGAAACAGAAGTAGATGTTTTACGGCTAGATGCCAAAGCAAAGATACCATGGTCCAGCTTCACCTAACCTGACCTCTGCTACATCACTGCACCCGACACCGCACATATACATTTCACATCCAAGACAGGGCGCAGCCGTCCGATGCCTATTACAAACTGAATGCAAGAGCAATACAATTCACATATTTCAACGCCATCTGTGAATGACACCTTGATCCCCTTCGGCATTTCGTATGACCTGCAAAGTCGGAGGCGAGTTGCCGAAACTGTAGTCAACTCGCCTTCCGCCGCGAAAGGCAACAAACATGACATGAAATGACTAGAATGAGAGTTATCGAAATATTATCATATTCATTTACCAACCGATTGGTCATAACCTGACATGAGGAGGGGGAAGGGGAGGAGGAGATGAAGATTCCAGCGCTCGCGGGGTGGGGGAGAACATATTATGGACGTTGTCATGTTTAGAAACTACTTCATCGTGTTTCGAAAAGCACGTTACTAAATGTCATTTTGAGCGTGAAGCAGCCGTAAATCCGTTCTGAGTATGCAGATGGCGCAATTAAGACGGCTATCTTAAATATATCTGACGATAGTGTCTAGTGTCAAATATATTGGACGATAATGTATACAGAACACATACACAGAGGCTTTCGCTGAATTTGAGCCAAGTAGAAGACTGGGCAAGTAGTTCTCCAGAATTACTGGTATAATTATATCACTTCAAACTACCCGGAAGCAGTCTGGTCTGCATGAAAGATGATAATCCAACTTTCTAAGTTTAGGTTTGCTGCCGTTTCGTGAGGTGCTATTCCCTGTGGGAAAGAAAACCATAGCAAATGAGCAAATCCTTTGATTGCCTATTTCTAGTATAACATTTTGTACAAGTTTACGTATAATACACAGCAGAAATATTTCAATTTTTAGAGTTTTACAGGAAAGTATCATCGCAGGATTCACAGGAGTCACGAGTCGCCCTCGCCCATTCCACCATTCGTTTTTAAAAAGAACCTTCTGACCAATAAATGACGAAATGAACCGGCGCAGCGACAGGGAACTTGAACTATTCTACCCCAAGACCAATCTTTTTCTTTTCTTTGTTTTTGCTTTTAGCTATGGCAGAGTGTCATACGATTGATATTAGTTACATTAGGAAAGTGTTACGTTAAATCGGTTTATGTGGCAACCGGTGGTATCAAACAAGCAAACGAGAAAAGAAGGGACGCCGGCAAACAAGAAGCGTGGCGTAAAGGGTTGAAACATGCATACACGCCATACGGCAGAGCGTTTGGAGTGTATGCAGCATCACAGCCTCCGGACAGGCTCCGCTGACCACCTGCGACCTGAAGCAAAGCGGTGGCCCGGCACCCAGTGCGAATTGTAGGCGTCAGGCCCAACCTTGTATGTGGAGGTGCATGTCGAAGCTAGGGCTTGGAAAAAAACCTGAAAGGGAAGATCATCTGCTTGGAAACCCGAAGGCATGCAACCAAACGCAATCTATCGGAAAGCTATCCGTGTTTGCCAAATGGGATCGGTCCATGTTTACCCAGCGAGAGGTAGCCTATGTGTAATCATGTGGTATGTGACAGCGTAGAGGATGATGGCGCTTGACTTCAATTGTTCGGTGCTATGTAAATAGGTGAAAAACGGTTCGAGGAGCTCCGAGTGCTCTTCACCGAGAAGGATGCGTAGCGAAAGTGGAAACTGATATTGGACGATGTAAAAGAGATGGTGGAGACACTGTAAATGATATATTGGACAGGCACGCAAGAAATGTTCAAGAGTTGTACTCGTGACGCGCGCGGCAAGGTGGAGCGCGGCGGAGTCGGTGGGGCAGTTGATCGTGTGTGAGTTTAGTGTGCCCAAGTCGCAACCAGACAATAATCACCTCGTGTGTTCGTATGTGTTGTTGGGAGGAGGGTTATTTGATGAAAACAGGTGCAATGTGATGAAAGTGTGTGGCGTTATGATAATATTATGATAGTGTACATACACTATAAGAGAGTGACGAAAGGTTATTTGGGGGGGATCGGGCGGTGGGGGCGGGGGCGGAGCGCGGTCGATGGGCGAGCCCATTCGTCCTCTCGTTGCCCGGTATCCCCATGTGGCTAGGGACCCAGGGAAGCGTGAGTTGGAGGTTAGCGTGGTGGTCGTGGTAAAGTTGACGGATGGTGAGGAGTGTGGGGTGGAGATGTTGTGTATGGCTGTGGGGACGTCAATGGATGAGCGTGAGTCGTTGCGGTGTGGTGGATGGGTGTGGTGATGTTGTGCTGAGTAATGTGTTTAGGCAGATTGAAATGGCCAGTAACTCTGCAGTGTAAGCTGAACGGTGTGGTGTTAATTTTTTGGCCAGTGTTGGGTCCACCACACCAGCCGACGTCTTTGATACCATACCCATCAGTGCAAAGGCTTGTGCGTCGTGGGTGGGCCGCCTGATGTTCGAGAAAAGTGTGCTGTTGTGTCTAATAAGGACGATATTCCCGCGGTTCTTCTAAGAATTCATTACCATTGGTGGTCACTGTGCTTTTTTAGAAACTGAAACAGTACAAGCAATCCTATTCTAAGTTTTCCAAAATCGATAATCGCACTGGTCATTTAGCACTGATCGCAATGTGGAGTTTGTTATAGGGGTTACATGTTATTTCTTTTCAAACAGTTTTTAATCAGTTTTGATCGATGAAAATTTGAAATGACGTATCAAAATATCATAAAGGCAAGGATGAAATTAGTCGTCATGCGAAGCAAAGAGGGAATAAGTTGTTTCGGCACGAAGTGGATGCTCCATATTAAGTAATTAAGTAGTAAGTAGTTAAATAGTAAGCATGACGTAAGAGTAGTTTTCAATGAACTATCTCGTACTTATTTTGTCCCCGGATAGCCTAAGTCCATAGAACACTGGAATTGTTTTTAAAATGAAATAAATGTTTATTCTTCAAGATAGCAAAATAAAGTGACCAAAATTCGGGGAGAATTTGTTTTTTAGGTACCCTATGTTCATCGACACATGGCTGAGCCCTCCCACTCCAACTGTTCTTGCGATCAGTTGGACGCACCCGTACACTCCAACGCAGGAAATGTAGGTGCCTAGCCCCAAGGTCGAGTCAGGTTGTACAATAACGTCAGCTGCTGAGGTGTCGTTTACCTAGATACACGTATATGACGGGTATGATGATTGTGATCGACACCAGTTTTTATCTGTGCAAGCGCGAATTTAGCCAATTGCAGTGGATAATTTTGTATGGCAATAGCTGAATTGTTTTCACCGAAGCGGCTTCGAAATCTATCAATCAATCGCCGAGTCTGCTCCAGCAAAATTCACTAGTTGAAAATTATGTATGCGCGTGTGCTGCCATGCCAGCCAAGCTCCCGTGGGAGGAACTTCATTTGTGAATATGCATGCAGTTGAGATGCGTTCCAAGAAGACTATTACTTCTATTGTCATAGCAATTCTACACAAATTGGTCAACTTAACTCGCGCACCGGTAAAACCTGACATCGATTAGTCGTCATATAGGCAGCTAAACGAGTAGTCGATTAGCATCGATTAATCGCCCTAGCAGCTGATTGCTATTGTCCAGGCCTGCTCTGCCCTTCATCTCGTCGCCAACTTCTTGCTATTGGATCTTAACTTACACTCGTATATTTTATTGTGGCAGTACTTGCATCCCCGGTTTCTGCTAGTAACATTTCCAAGAAGGCGTCTGGAACCGTCATCTAGCTTAATTACATTCCTGTGTGCAATCAGAAAGGGAGTAGATCTCCCCCGAAACATTGTTTGCGTACCATTTCCGAATAGCTTTGACTATAATTCTGAAGCTTGGTTAATTTTCCTGGTATCCTTCCTCTATAGGAGAAGGCGAGGAGCTAAGGAGGTACGTTCTGCTATGTTTACCCCGTTTGCATCAGCAGCAAAACTTCCAAATGCGATGTGATTAGGAAAACTTGCGAAAATAATGCTCTTGTAACCGGGCTTTTGCGCAACAAAACATGCGAAAAGCTTAACGTAAATATACGCTTCGGTAGGTGGACGTTTGTGATTCACGCTAGCCATAAACAAATAAAGGTACGGCTGCAAGGAGTATCATGACACCTATTGAGGCTATTTTCTGCTACGTTTTGAGTAAATTTAGGGTCTTTATGAAAAATAAGCACCATGTTTTAATTATAATTGCAAACCTAGTGATGAAAAACACAAATCAGACATGGAACAGCTAAAATCGGTGTTAAGACGTCACCTTATTAGTGCTCGCCCCAACCGTCAGTTTTACGATGTGGCGTAGTATTCAACTTGCGGATTTGTGACAGCGTTTGGGTTTTGCTGATTTATCTCTTATATTGCGTGGTGAACCCCATTTGCACTGTGTAGAGAAGTTTTTCTCCCCAGAGCTTTTTAAGACATTTCCCACTTTGTCTGATGTAGACTTCTATTAGGCACGTGAATAGTCTACAGGACCTCGGCGTTTGCGATTTTACGAACCCCGGTTATAATTTCAAAGGCTCTGTGCCATCTCACACATATCTGCATCCAAGTCTTCATGCAAACTCAGCCTGACACCATCTCAATCTCTTGATAACAACGTTCACATACAATCTCCAACTTGCACACAGACCGATCTTCAAACATCCCATCTCAAAAGGTTACGTCTCAACAGTCATACAGCGGTTTCAGTCAGTCTCAGACATACCTTCAGGAGTGAGCCCGGGCGGCTGGCCACCAGCCAGCCGCCCTGCAGCGTCCACTCACTAACAGAGCGAGTGGCAGAGAGAGAGGGAGTTCCTCGGCGACTATATCACTTCAGGGCATCTGTCCTTGGCCACACGCCAGAGACACGTCATCGTCACGCGGCTCTGAACAAACCGGAGCAATGCCCGATCTCAATGCACTACACCAGCGGGTCACACTATCTAAGACCATCTAAGGTCACACTATCTAAGGGTCTAAGACGACACCTCTGAGCCTCGTCCCCGGTCGGCCGACTTTACTGCTGGCGACACAGTATCCCATGACCTGCTATGTCAGCTGCACCACGCTGCACACAGGCAGCCGGTAGTTCGAGGCGCTGCGGCCCAATCTGACAGTTCACATGTCATATGAACATTCACTCAGCATTAATACAACATTCGACTTCCTAATTCCATTCATAAGTCACATACATGCATATATAGATTATACACACGTAACATCATCCATTCCTGTACTACATCTGGTAACAGCTGACAACACAGACATTGGCCACATGGTATGACGTCTGTCATACCTATGTCATCACACATACACTCATACTTCACTCGGGACACACCTGACATTGCATGTTCACCTTTCACCTTACGGACACCTAGCATTCACCCCCGACATTACACAGACACCTGCACTCGAGACATCACATCATAATCATACTACTGAAATCTCACTGTAATTCCATCCGGTCATACTCACGCACGTGTTCTATTGGACAAATGTCATACTACTGATCTACTCAGAATCCTGTCACATCACCATACACCCATGACGGCCGCATCCAACCGCCAGACACTGACACGTCAACATCCGACAGCGGCGTCCGATGGCGGTCAACGGCGCCGGGGTTGCAGATGCAACTTGACCGGAGGGGAGGGGTCACAATAGGCACAGGCCTCGACAGCCCGGCTGGCGGCGACCGCCGAGTAAGCAGAGACAATAGACACTGGCCTCTATATGGTCTAGGCCAGACCATATAGAATATGGTCTGGCCTACAAACAATGCACCGTCTGATTCACGAAGAAGAAAGGGATATGTTGTCATCGACAACGCGTCATCGGCTACGTGAATCCTTCGAATTCACAGATTCCCCATATCTCTGTCCAACAACCTCTAACTACGTGGATCATTGATACCTTGTGCCTGTGCACGCCGTTGCTCGAAGCAGGTGTGTCAGAAGCGAAAATATGCGCCAAATATTCGGAACTTTTCATCACATTGCGTCAGCCGTCAAATCACAAAAATCCAATTAGGTGCCTGCTTTGCTCTTGTACACGGAATCGGAATCGGAATCGGAATCGGAATCGGAACTTTTGCGATTCGACCAGATCTGAAATTTCCGTTTACGGCTAGCTTGCTCATGTAATCTGGGTAATTGGCCGATTCTGTGAGTCACGTCACGTACCCATGTATTCGGTATCATGCTATGTGAAAAGGTGATGTAGGACAGTTAGCTGTGGATTTTAATTGAAATTAATTAAGGAATTAACGTGAATTAGTCACTTATGGTATTTGTTTGTTTGTTTATTGGTTGGTTCACGACACACTTTATGCACATTCACGGCTAATGGCGCCGCCCACATTGTTTCGCCGGTGGGCCACGGGATTGGGAAATGTCCTGAGTGGCGCTAGAGTCGAACCCGGGACCTTTTCACTCATGATATTTAAATTGGTAGCCAATATTTTCATTGGGAAATCGCTCTATCATAAGCTAACCCACAATTAGATGACGTTCGCAGTCGATCTCCCACCAAGATTGAACGTCCTATACCCCACGTGAGATTGCAGCTCGAGTTTTCAACCCATCTCTGGATGCGCACTTCCGCCTCAAGCGACATTTGTCACTTTCTAACCGCAATAAATGGCGCTGTGATTAGTCAGAGTCGGATAGCCAGCCGGCTGGGGGACCTCTTCAGAGTGTCCAGAGGACTTCAGCAGCGACACACTCTCGACGACTCCTGGTCGATGCCTGCGGCGCCGTCCATGCGTGAGATGCGCGTACACAGCGCAGCTCTACACTGCCCGACTGTGGCGGGACTCGGCTCGGGTGGCGGCAGCACAGTCCGCCGACACTGCCCCAGTGATGACGCGCTCGTGGCCTACTCCAGGGGGAGCCGAGGGCAATTCCCCACTGATAGCACGCGTGAGAACTACTACAGAGGGGCCGAGAGGACTGTCCCAGTGATGACGCGCTCGTGGACTACCCGAGAGGGATCTGAGGGGACTTCTCCACTGATAACACGCTTGAGAACTAGTCTGGCGGGAGCCCAGGGGACGTCTCCAGCAGTAAATGCGAACTAGTCCAGGAGAACAGAGGGAACTAATCCAGTCATGCGCATGCGGACTACTCTATAGAAACATTCTGGCACATCATCAGCAATAACACGCGCGGACTGCTCCGGAGGAAACACGCCGGCACTTCTCCAGTAATAGCATGCGAGGACTGCCCGAAAGGAAACACGCGCACGCTTCCTCAGCGACAGCACTTGCGGACTACTCGAGAAGGAGCCGCAGATACTCCCAGCGAGAAGGGTGAACGGCCAACAGACCCTTGATTTGAGTTATTTGAGTCGTACCTTTGATTATGCCTATCGCACACGTTCTATCTTCGGCAGTGCCTTCATCACTTTCTCTCTCATCCTCCACACGTGAGCTAGTTGTTAAAAACCGTGTTCACTTTGTTCTGCGCCGTCACGAGGCACGATCACGCTTCTCTGAAAAAGGAAGTAGTACAACGTTTTTGAATGGGCTTCAGTGGTCTGAGTGCAGTAAACGGTGAAGTTGCAGTGGACTGATGAACGCCGCAGCTAGGCAACAACATGCTGATCCCCATTCAGCTTTCATGCTCACACTCCGTAATGAGAACTCTCAAACTAGAACTCCATATTGCTGACTCGAGTGGTTGTGCAGTTCGTAGCGGAAATTAGCCACTCTCAGCTCGAGCTCCTCCGACCACCGTCCAACGGACCAACAAGAGACTGGTGCCGCAACGCCCACATTCCCCAAAGCCGGCATGCAGCAACGCCAAAATCGGTTGCTATTACTCGGTAGTAACGAACGGTAGTTGATAGAAAGCTCCCTCTAATATCCAAACTAAGCGTCGCACGAAAACGAGAGAGGTGGCATCGGAAAGCAGACGACGAGTAGAGCCCGACACCAACCCGGAAAAAAATCGCACCAAAAAGTGACGTCACTAGGGGCCTATGTTTCCAATACTTACATCATGTTTTTGGCTCTGGGGGGGGGTTCATTTTGTGGATATTTGAAAAAGCAACAATTATTTTGAATCAGAAAAGGACAGCGAAATCGATTAGGACCACACATTTGTTTGGCCATCCAAAAATATTCTTTTTTAATTAAAAAAAGTTTCCAAGTTTTCTTTAATTGTCCTTCTCTAATGGGTAGAGCTGACTGAAAAATGTTGTTCTAAGTCAACTTTTTCCAATAAAAAAAGCTTACTTTAGTCAGAATATTAGATTTTAACTCTAATAGGCAAATATGCAAAAATAATAAGTAATCAAAAAGTGCAAAAATGAAAAATCCTCTCGTACGTTTTGTTGCATCCCCAAAGATAAGCAAACGGTGAAAGTTTCATTAAAATATCTCTATCCGTTAAATCGTGACGACTGGTTGAACGTTTTTGGAGGTGACCTCACTTGACCTAGACTAACTCGTTGACCCTAGATGCCTTGACTTTGACTTTGACACAACATGCCAAATTGATGTGGGAAAAGGTATGCCGAATTTCTGTGCGCTGCCTCGCGCCGTTCTTTCACTATCTGCGAAAAACCTGAGGGGGAGGCGGTTGAAGACCCCCCGAGACGGTGCGGGTTAAACAGTGACAATATACCTTTTAGATGAACAGTCACCCATGATGCCGAAGCACAGTTCCTACGTTTAAACTGAAGTTACGAATAACGTATCAAATCCATATCGGCATACACATTAGTCCCTGCGGTAGGTTACGAGACCAGACAATACCGACATCTATCAAGGACACTTCTCAGGGGGGCGGATAGTAGCCCCCTCTAAAATCCAACCTAAGCGTCACACGAAAACGAATGAGGTGTCATCGGAAAGCGCTCGTCGAGTAAGGCCCGGATCTACCACCAAAACAATTTTCCCCCAAAAGTAACGTCATTAGGGGGCTATATTTTCACGACTTTTCACGACTTACATGATGTTTTTGGTTCTGGGGAGTTAATCTTGAGGGACGTTTGAAAAAAAAGAATTCTTTGGAAGCAGAAAAACACAGTGAAATCGACTAGGGCCATCACATTTTTTAGCTCACCGAACAAAAACAAATTTGATCTTCGTGAAATTTCAAAATTTTTAGTATTCAGGTTTTCTTTAATTTAATTTTCTAATGGGTAGAGCAGAACGAGAGACGTTGTTGCAAGTCACCATGCGCTAGTAAAAAATGCTTAGTTTAGCCAGAATCTTCTATTTGAACTCTAATAGGCCAATGTGCAAAATTTATGAGGAGTCAAAAAAGGGAAAATGAAAAATTCCTCTCGTACGTTTTGTTGCATCCCTAAGGATAAGCAAACGCTGAAAGTTCCATTATAATATCTGTATCCGTTAAAGCGTGACGACTGGATGAACTTTTTTTGGAGGTGACCTCACTTGACCTGGATTAATTCGTTGATCCTGTAAGACACGACTTCAAAAGTTTGACATAAAATGCCAAATTTATGTGGGAAAATGTATGCCAAATTTCGGTACGCTGTCGGGCGCCATTCGTTCACTATCCGCGGAAAACCTGAGGGGGCGGTTGAAGATCCCCCTCGGTACGGCGCGGGTTAAAGGACTGTCTGGGGAAGTGCCGTGAGGTGGCAAGCCTAGCACAATGCAGTTACTCTATCATCAAACACTCCGTTCCTATACCTTCGCACCATCGTCTGCGCCGACTCGAAGTTGATGGCTCTCTTGGGCTTGAATTGGCCGTCTATCACTCTCGCTAATGCTAGCTTGAATACATTTCCAATGGATCTGATGCAGGAGCCGGTCCTAGAAGAGACAAGGGGCCATGCCGTCTTCCAACATTTCAGGGTGTAAGCATTACGCCAATCGACGTTGTATGGATATAGTCGACGACCACAACCTGATGTCGCCATCTCCCACAACTTTTAGGTTGTAGCGAGGCGCCTGGCTTGACATATATCCCATTTGAACCGATTCCTTCGCCATTCATTTGTTCAATTTTTCAAGTCATTACCAACGCTCCCTTTTGTCCTCCATTTTCTGGACATATCCTGTCACTGAAGCGCCGTGTGTTGGCACACTTTACCGAGTTGACAGTCCGCACTGGAGTTGGGCTTCGAGAGCCGCCTCTAGGACACCGAATGAGGATAATTATCATACATACATCCAGTACATACAGTACATACATGAGGGTTTGAGCGAAATGCATCGAGATACCGGGGCTGACAAAATGTCTGAAGAGACATCATTTTGTATTCGCGTTCGTTTTTAAAGGGAATGTCCAGTCTTTTTCAGAAGGATGAGCGTTGCCTTATGCCGGACCGAAGAGCATGTCCAAAAAAATGTAGCTGAACAACGTTTAGCTGGCATTTGAAATGCGAGCTTAATGTTATTTTCGAAGTATATCTGTTCATGGTAGAGAGATAGTAAGACAATTGCACAAAACTTTTTATGTTGAAGTACTTTGCACTTTAACTGGGTTATGTTGGAAGCATGATGGAGTACTGACAGTCACCATTGCTTGGTTTTCATCATTTTTAATTTCCACGAATCTGGCGCGGCTGCAACAACACAACGGATTGGAACATAAAAAAGCGGAAAGAGTGAAAATGCAGAAGAATGAATAATATGAAGTGTCACCTATTTATGTCTACAAATGGTTTACATTTCTGGAAGGTACCACACGATATGACCTAGGCATATGACCTGTGTAGGTCATATACACCACCAGCAGATTGGTATTGCACTGGGATGCACATTTGACCAATTTTGATCCTTTGCCCAATATTTCGACCGCATAACTCGTCTTAAGCAAAATATGCTCAAATATACAATTTTCGCAACGTCTTTTTTGGAATAATCTAACCGGTCATTAGTTGATCTGAAGTCAAAGCGTTCAGAGACACGAGCTGTATCACATCTCAAAGGATCCGTTTGCGTTTCGTGTCTGGCCTTGTCTCAACCAGAGCCCCAATTGCAAATAATTCCCCTCCTCATGTACGGTATATGTACATGATCGCCACCCTGGAACGAAGAGCACACGAGCTTGGGTACACGAGCACGAGCCCTCATATGTCATGCAGCTGCATGCGATACAATTTTGTCTGGAAACGTCTACGGCAATTGATCGATGTCCATGTCTTATTTAATCCGGCAGTCACTGGTCTATTCGCATTCATGCAAGTCACTGGGGGAAGGGGGCATTCGTTGCTTCCTTGCACCCTCGCAACCAGTGAACCGTCTGCTCGGATTCAAACTGTATTCGGTAGACAAATAACTTTTATCGATATAAAATACTTTTTGTTTGCCTTAAGGTCCCTGGTGAGGTCACAGATATGTGAAGTAAAAATATTGGACTCGTTTCGGAGCTCATTTTTTAACGTACATAACGGATACGTACATCCTTACATACCATAAGAACATCATGGTAAAATAAATTATTAGCTGTAGTTGAATACAAACAGCGTGTACAGAAAATTGACGAATAATGCTAAAACACACACTTTCTGCATTTGGGTCAAAAATAGTCACTTGAGGGGAGGAAGTTAATCCCCCGTTTGTTCCCCGCGCAATTTTTGTTTCTCTATCTGCGAAAAACCTTAGTGGGTTTAAAACACCCCTATCCACTACCCCAGAGACCACGCGGGTTAACCAATGCACAACACAAATGCATATGCAATGCAGTGTTCAAGTATTCATCAAAGCTTTTCAGTTATGGCTTTTCTTTTTCTGAAGCCGATGCTGCTTTTCAGATGCCGGGAATGGTGCTGATGATCGGTCCCATCCCTGCACCACCACGGTGAATGCGGCACTGGACGTCGCGCCGACGCCGACGCAGCGTTATCTGAGGCTCGCACTCCTCATAGTCACCCTCCCTCGTTTCAGTTCCGAAATTAAGTACTTCGATTGTTCACTTCAAGGCGCGAGTATCAGCCGCCCCAGGCTTATCCACAGTCTCGCCCTCCTGTGCGCAAACACCATTGCTGTTTTTTTTGCGCTGCGGTGAGAACGGATTTCAAATTCGCCCGGCCGAATATATAAATCGGAGGGCCGAATGCTTGTCACGAACTGGTGCCCTTTATCCAGGCTTATCTGGCCACATTCCAACTGATAGAGATGGAAATGGGAGCACATGATCCCCATGGCCCGGTGGAGAACTTGGACACTGGACGGGTGGGGAAGTGTTTCGGACGCAAGCGGTCAATGTCTCTCGGGAAGGCAACCAGTCGCGTTGTCAGAGGAATGGATCGTTCGACGCATTTGTGGAGGATGTGTAGCGTTACTCCGGTCAATGGATTGCCGACCGGATCCATCGACTCGCAGTAGCCAGTGAGCAATGATATCATCAGCGCATTCCAGCAACACGTCTTCTAAATGCCAAGACATTTAGCCACTGTGTTCGTCGCTGTGGTCAAGGTCATCGGCAGTGGTGGAACACTTAATGCAGCAATAGTGGATATGTGCTGAAACCATGCCTAGATAGCCACGAACGCGAAGGGTATATCCTCGCATAGTGCATTAGGGACATAATATGAACACAATACATTAGACATAATGCATCAGACATAAGACATAATACATTGGACATGATACATATGACATAATGCATTACACATACTGCGTTGACGTTAAGCATTCGACGTAACACATTATACATAATACATCAGACAATTACTTTTGCATTCTAGGCTAAAATTAACTGCGCGAAGGCTAGAAAAAAGCGTACCAAAGGAAAGAAAACATACATCAATGATTAGAGAGCGACAACCGTCACTTTTCAGGTGTCATTTGCCCGGTTTTTCTCGCTGGACTCGATTCTCCGGTGATTTGTTAATTTTAGCAGAACAGGATGGAACTCTGACATGAATGAAAACACGCTGGCTTTGTACATATGTATGCATACATATGTATTTATACCAGAAGGCCACACATCCGTACAAGGGAATCAATGTAGCGAACACACAAGCTATGTAGGCCACACAATGAACAAGTAATTGTACACTGAATACCACAATTTACCATATTAACTATTCGCCATAGAAATAGGAGTAGCATACGCTACAGTATAGCAAGCATCGCGGCTTGTACTCGAACATGAAATCTCCCATCCCTCAATGGCACGTTATTGGCATTTTGTCAGCCGCAACAGGGTCAGCAACAGGAAAAACATTGCATTGTCTAGTCACACCTGACATCAACTTGTTCTGAAGGCATCGCCTTGGTGAAACAAATATGTCATCCAATTTAGACTTGAATGTAACGAGTATTCACACTTCTACCACCACTGAAGGCAAAGTGTTCCGGCCCTTAATTACCCCTGAAAAACGCACTATGCATAAGTAGTCCGTGGGACGTCTGTATCTTACAATGATGACATATCGTGAAATAAATAAATATATCGATATAATAAATAGGTCTCAAAATGATCGCTGTCAAGTCCTTAGACAACAGTCTAAGGTTTCTCAAGATGTTTTCATGTTACTATAACCATATACTTCAAGGAGGCTTTATCGAGCTTTACATTTTAAGACTTCCTTCATACCGAGGCGAAAGTAACACAAAGGCTCGAACAAAATTGACAGGTGTATTTGTGTACTTGTCAGCATTGCCACAACCACTCGTCTACATTGCCTACATCAACACGGGCTGATGGGCTGCTGGCATGGCTAAGATACGTGTTTGTTGTGATACTGTGTCGGTTGGGAGACTAAAGCAATTGAAAAATGAATAACGTTTTACTTGCGGAAAAAAAACACATCTTAATGTAAGATACTTTTGAGATCTACTGAATTCAAAGGTGAACAGAACGATCAAAATTTACTTGGTTCGGATGATTCCAAGCATCTACAATCATCGCCACGGATCGAAGGAGGGGTACAATCGAGGGTCTTGAATCCACCACTTTGATAGAAATATGTACACATATACATATACATATACATATATATGTTATATATAATCATATATATTATGATGTACATACATATATAATTATATACATATATATACATGTATATGCATATAGATACAATATACATGCATATAGATACAATATACATGCATACATATATATATATATATATATATATATATATATATATATATATATATATATATATATATATATATATAATTACATGTATATATTACAGGTGGTAAATGTCCAAAATTTTCGGACCGTAGCCCGGCAAATGACAAGTTTTGTTATGCACGTATTTTGCATATCAAGTGTTACCTTTTTGATTGGTTCATTAAGGTAATATAGGCAGTTCACATGCCGTTGGAACACCTCATCCACTACTAGAACACGAGTCGAAAAAAAACTCGTGTTTAGACGTTCTTTTTAGACGGCTAACACCCTTGGTTTACCATTCTAAATATAAAGAAACAACAAAGCCAATGCCGTTCACCGCGTCCGTTCGTGTTCAGCCTGCTCATTTTGATTCTACTCTGTCGACCTATTCCGTTGCAACCGTGAATTGCCTGACTTAACCAACGCAACAGAACACATTAATGATTACCATGCACATAAGTCAACTCGGAACAGCACTAGGCATCGACATGAATGCCAACTGACCTTCCATTTGCACACCACAAGAAGCGAACCACCACTATTAAACAATAATATTTGAAAATGATGTGGAATGGCGACAGCTGCAAGACTGCGGCAATCAGCTGGTTAATTATTGCAATAATAATGCAGGGTGAGTCCTGTAAAAGGTCGTATGGGATGCGGTTTTTTGCGCATAAATTGGGCATATTTAGTCATGATCTGAATTAATCTACTTCTCGTGCATAATTACGGCAAGCTATAACATTGCCAAATTGCCTTTCCAGTCCCTTCGTCTCATGACGTCACGTACTTATTGACATATCATGACAAGGTGGAAGCTTGGAATGCGGTTATTATTAGCTTGGCCATTAGTGGCGCACTAATGACAAATCGTGGAATGCTAAGGCGTAGGCGGTCCATGAGACGAAAGTCAATCCGAGCATTAATCGTTTGGAATCGTTAACGTTGATATTTATAAATATTTCGTCTGTTCAAAACAACAGAATGATGTTGAAATGCATTCAAATCAAATATGTTGAACAAATACGCTCACAATTAGTAATGCTCCCTGGCTTTCGTTAATCTGCTATCTTGTAAATTGGCGGATATGTCTGTACTCTTTGCACTAAATGGTTAAAAAAAGAAGAAGCAAACGATCGAAGATTGGTACCCGTTTTTCAGGCGCCGAAGCTTCATAGACGAGCCTTGAATGGTGATAGCACTAACGAATGGATCATTGGTGGTGGTGTTTTTATGGTTGATGACTTCTTCTATGTATCGTCTTTTTCCAATATTTTTTTTCAGCATTCACAAATGATTAATTACTTAGGCTTGTTATTCTCGGTATCTTGTAGCTCACACCAAATTCTCTTATTATCAAAGAGTGAATCATGAAGACTGAAACGGTGCCACCACCGGCGGTAGGGCAGGGCAGGTAGGTGCCAGGTAAGGCAGGTAGGAAATCTGACCATGCAATCTTTTTTCAAGACGATATGGCGAGTTAAAGCCGAGGAACATTTTAAATTGTGAGTCTCATAATTGACTGACATAAATATTACATGCAGTGTGCAGCGCACCACATACTAATAAAAAGTGAATGGATGGAAGTTTGTCTATGGCTGCAATTTTACTATTTCCTTTGGATTATAGGGTGTTCATTTTGCTGCTTTCCCCGTCGGAATTCGTCGCTACATGTACAAAAGACTCGGTCAAAACACGGAAACGTGCTGCATGGCATGCTAGATAAATCAAACGAGGTTGTTCGGCTTTTAAGCTTTTGAAGAAACCAGCAAACTTCCAGGACAAATCAACGTGACAATATTTTAGCAAATCTGGTATGAACAACTACAGCCAGGTTGTCCATTAAGTTTGGTCAGAGTCAATCCTCGAATTTGACAATAGGCTTGACATGTTTGATATGCCAAGCGTTTGGCAATAAGACTTAGAAAGACAACTTTGGACTTCATGAAGGTAAAAAAGTTGCTCGAATTCGAACAAGGATCACAAAAATCCGAAACCGCATCTCCTTGCCGAAAATTCGATCAAGATCAATTGTGGCGCAGCGCCTCATTCGCATTCGGAGGGTCACCAAGGAGAGGAAATGGCCGGAGTGGATTTGCGGATAAGATACATACATTTTCTGAACACATTCATCGCAATAAGCCAAAAGCTGAGATTTTGACAACCCCAGCTACTTTAAATTTGATGTTCGATCAGTGACCTGATGTGATCGGATCCAATTTTGCTACAAGATCCCCAAATATTCCATCGCCCAGCTATACATGAAAGTTGTCACGCGCCGCTCTCGATAGTGTGGCGGAGAGCCGCTTGAGATGGGATCGATCATCTCCTATCGGGCTGTTGACGGCTAAAGTTAATTTAATCTCATCGGTCTTGATTTTATAGGCCATGAAATGAACTTCTTGTCACGACGCCGTGTGAGGACGGCACCGCTTTCCCTCCGCCACAGCGGCACGACATTCTTCCCCGCCGACGTCCGACTGCAGACTTCACCTTTCCAGATACCGGCACGACGAGGGCTCACCAGATCACAGCCAGAAGTGCTGATGTGGGCGCGCTAAGCGATCATAACCAGAAGCGCCGAAGCGCGAAGCGTTCCGGGAGGCTTGCCGGCGATTAACTGCTATGAGATGCCCCTTGCTTCCGTTATTTGTTCATTGGGGCTGAAGGGGAGGCCGGCGGCGAGGCCATGTGGTGCCAATTGACCCTTGATTTACACGCTCCGGATCTTACCACATCCGTAGCATCTGGTCCAAACAACGTTGCTCCGATTGCCCAATGCGCGCCTCCGATCTGGCCGGCAGTGACGTACCTACTGCCGTACCACCACGTGCGCCAGGACCGGACTCTGCCAGCACGATCTGGGCTGTCACTTGGACGCAATGGTCACCGCCAGATGATCTGCACCGTGAGTCCAGATCTGGCATTCATGGGTCAACCAATTCAACTGATTGGTTCAGTTCAATTTGCAATGGCTCATAGCCAAATGAATGCATATTGTTCCAAACTTGCAAGAGTAGATGTCAAAAGTCCCACAAAGTAGGACTGTCAAAAATCCTGTCATCATAATGAACATATATCTTGCCTACAACTTTCCTTATCGACCATCTGACTACTAAGTGCATCGGAATTATTGTGACTTTAGCCCATATCAACCACATGACTCCAACAGCCCGTAAGACAATTGCTGATGTGTTAGTGCTACTTTGCTTCAGGTACTGCATATGTACCTACGGTTCTTGCCAACAAACCACACTTCGGTCTTCTCCAGAAACGTCCAAATTTTGGTGTGATGATAGCATCCAGGAAAACAAAATATGATGACACACGAGGAACCAAAAAGGCATACAATCTTTTAAGAAAACAAGCCATGGCAGTATTATCATTGAGTACCCAATACATATCCGACTCTGGGCAGCCGCATGCTTTGTACACATCTTGTACATTCAATCATATTTATAAGAAGCGCCAAATCTGGCGCCAGCTTGTTGTACTCCCAAAGATCAACACGAAAATGTGTAGAATTATTTCGAGAGCGAAAAATAAATATTTATTTTCTTCAAATGGTAAATTCAATTAAGCATCTATGACACTCTCGAAACGAAAACAAAACCAAACTACAAAATTCAGCTCACGGAGGTATGATGTGAAGGTGGAGGGAGACGGCAGCGACAGGGTGACATAAGGGTCAATGAGATGTCAGAGTCCGGGTGGTGTCAAGGTCAGGGTGGCGTCAGTGTCAGGGTGATGTCGCCGTCAGGGTGACGCCATTAACTAGTCGTGTCGAGCACGGACGACTCACCAATCTGTAGCTTAAGCTAAGCCGTCTGTGAACGAAACTGCGCAACAGAATGGTGGATTCAAGGATAAGGAAACAAACTCTTTTTAGCTTAGATCTTGACACTAAGAAGCTACACAAAGCATTCGGATTATGTCCGATTGTGTCCGATTGTGTCGGTCCACTTTGGCTAGGCTTGGTATCAATGCATTGCTTTCATTTAACAATATTCCAGTACAGACCGAAAAGGTTTCATTATGCCATCATTATTCGCCAAATATTTTCAGTCCGGAATATCCCCTACAGCCTCTTCACCATTGCTTAGCATCTTTTTTCTGCATATATTCGTTTTCCCGTATCTATGTATGAACGTGTTAAGTTTAAAGACTAATAATCAGGAAAATTATGTAAATGCTTCGCTGTACTTGGTCGAGCAGAGAAATTCTGCATCAACAAACCTATAAAAATAAAATATGCAAGTATCGAAGCAGCATCAGTGAGATATTTTTGCATCACGTTGCACAGTTGAATTTGACGTTCAGCAGAATAGCCTGGTGATCTGTGGAGCAAGCCCAGTCAGATTTGTATCCCATGTATTCGTCAGATTTTAATTGATCCAACCATATCCCGGATTGGGAAAGTTTTGTGCGCATAAAGACATAAAGACATAAAAGATTAGTGCAACTATGAGCCACAAGGGTTCTTCTTGGTTGCATTCTGTACACTGAACCAGTTGCCCACCAAATCTGTCAATCAGCCCTCCCTGTAATACTGAAAAGCAAGCCCTCTATTCTTATAATGATTGTCTATGCTGTTTTTAAAGATGTTCAATGTGCTGCTACTGACAATGTTTTCTGGCAGCTGGTTCCAGTGTTCTACTGCCCTGTTGGTGAAGAAAGTTTGTCTTAACCTTGTTCTGCTGTGGTTAACTTTAATTTTGAATTTATGACCTCTAATTGCATCATTTCTTTTCAATTCAAGCATTTCCCCAAGGTATCCCCTCTCCAGACCATGCACAAATTTAAAGACCTCAATGGGATCTCCTCTCAGCCTCCTATATCTAAGTGAAAATATATTCAATTTCTTCAATCTTTCCTCATATGCCAGGTTGCTTGTGCCATTAACCATTTTTGTAGCCCTCTTTTGTACTCTCTCTAAAAGCCAACAATCTTTTTCATAGCTAGGAGACCAAGCTTGGATGCAGTATTCCAAATGTGGCCTGACGTATGCACAGTAAAGCTTCGTGATCACTTCCTCACTTCTGTATGATACATTCCTATTTATTGCCCCGAGCATTCTCAATGCCTTCTTCCTGGCTTCCTTGGTCTGTTCTGATGCCCCCAGTTTTGTGTTTAGAATAACACCTAAATCCTTCTCCTGTTGAGTCACTGATAGCACTTGGCCTCCCATCAAGTATGGAGCCTTCATATGCTGCTTACCTACATGCATGATTTCGCACTTATCAAAATTAAATTTCATTTCCCATTCTTCGGACCACTTTACAAGTTCGTCTAAGTCTTTTTGCAGCGAGATATGCTCATCTTGACTTGTTATTGCCCCAAAGACCTTCAAATCATCCGCAAATTTCAAAACTTTACTGCTTAGGCCACTTTCAATGTTATTTACAAATATAATGAACAATAATGGCCCCAGTACTGACCCCTGGGGGACTCCACTAAGAACATTTTGCCATGATGACTTTGTACCATTTAGCATCACTCTTTGCTGTCTATCTGAAAGCCACAACTCTATCCATTTTAAGATGCTACCTGCAATACCATGGGACTGAAGCTGTATCATTAACCGTTTATGGGGTACCTTGTCAAAGGCCTTACTAAAGTAAAGATATGCTACATCAACCTGATTTCCCTGATCAAATTGTTCTTTTTGCGAAGTTCAAAAAGTCCAAGAGGTTTGTGAGACACGATCGTCCTTTTCTAAACCCATGTTGAGTATCTTGAATCAATCTGGTACCTTCCAGATATCTAACTATTCTATCCTTGATAATTGATTCGAGTACCTTGCAGACTAGGGATGTGAGACTTGCTGGCCTATAGTTTTCAACTTTCCTTCTTTCTTCTTTCTTGAAAATAGGAACTACATTTGCCCTTTTCCAATCGGTTGGAATTTCATTTTGTGAAACTGATCTACAAAATATTATAGTAAGTGGAAATGCCAGTTCCTTTTCAGTTTCCCTCAACACCCTAGCATAAATATCATCAGATCCTGCTGCCTTGTTTGGCTTTATTTTCCTGATATGATTGTAAACAACATCACTATCAATGAAATCAACATCATTTGTCAGAACCCTTGTGACTGAACTATGGTGTACGGTCGGCAGATTGGTCATATCTTCCAATGTAAACACTGATTTAAACTGCTTGCTCAGCTCTTCAACCATCTCACTATCCTCACCCAATGTAGTCCCGTTTACTTCCAGTGGACCAATTGTGCTAGAAACTTTACTCAGTTTGTAGAAACTAAAGAACTTTGTACTGTCCCCATTACAGTTTCTAGCTAAATCTAGTTCTTTTGCTCGCTTTCCTGCTCTGGTTTTTTGCTTCACGGTGTCTCTAGCTTTTCGATACGCCTTTAGATTAACGACATTTGAGGCTTCTTTAAAGACTCTAAATGCAGTTTTCTTAGCCTTAATTGCTTTTATCAAGTCTGGTGTAAGCCATGCTGGCTTTCCTACCCTTCTTTTGCGTCTTTGCTTTTGGGGAACATGTCTAATCTGAATTTCCTTCAAGTAAGATTTGAACTTTTCCCACATTTCACAGGCATTTAAATTGGAGATTATATGCATTTGCATATTGCATTGCATATGCATATGGAGACTATATGCATATGAAGCCTTATATGCATTTTTCCCAAGGAAATGGCAACTCCTCCGGCCTTACTTGTATCTGGTAAATAACCATATCATAGGCATGCAGCATGTAATCCAGTGGTATATCATCACGCTTACCTTCGTTTATCAGAGGTTGATGAATACAAAAAGATGAGGACCATCTATGCAAACATAGCCTACCAACACCCCAATTGTTTCCAACCATTTTGGCATTAATGTCGGTGAACATTGTTATAATCACAAGGATCAAGTTTTCATTCATTGATAAGGAAAAATAGAAATTAAGCAAACTAACTAGCTCGCATTAATAGTGCGAGCTTTCGGTTTTAAATTGTCAGGAGTGTCGTAGCATAGGTTGAAAATCTAATCAGAAAATCTAATCATACAACTTAAATCACCATGAAAACACGCACCAAATTGCGAATGTTTGCTACAATTTCAATTCTCTCGTCGTCCTAGATGCCTACCTGTCGTCACCTTAGCTGCTATGTTTCAGCATGGTGTCTGTTTGTCATTCACAATTCACAATTCGATATAAGTTTTCATGGTGTTTTAAGCTATATGGTTATATTGTCGACCTGTGCTACAACATTCCTGATTCCTGCATTTCCTCCATCGCCAGCAATGTTGTAGCACATATTATTGCCAGTTCTGAATGTTTCAGTTCTAGACAATCCTGATGGTATAGAATCGAAAGCTCGAATTGTATAAATAGTTTGCTCAATTTCTATTATTCCTGCCAATGCAGACCAGCTTGATACTTGGTCTATACCAACTGTTTACCACCATTAAATATATGGGGGAAACAAAGCCGTTCCTCAACCAGCCTAATGCAATTTTAGCATTAGTGGGAACGCATTTTAATTGCCTTCATTGGCCCCTCCTTTGCTGTATCTTTACCCCTGATTAATCGTTCTTCTCCAGCACAATTCCTCGACCATTTCCCATCGCCGTGAATTATTGCTTGTTCTCTGAATCAACTATCTCCCAAACCTAGTACACAACACCTGCACCCCTCTCCAGCTAAGACGAATTCGCAGTTGTGGTCCACCCCGATTCGCAGTTGTGGCCCTTCCACAGCACGTCCTGTGCCATTCGTAGCGCGAACTTATCAGCTCCTCGCGATCGTTCATACTCAGCACCGGATGTCTCCTAATGTCGTCACCACCAGCACGCACAATCGTCATCCCAGCATCACTTAGGATATTCTGCATCGTTTAAGCCACCTAACGCGTCATCAATCGTCACTGTGATATGCCTGACCTTAGCTCTCGGGCAGCGGGGACGCACACGCCCACCACGCTGGCTGGGGCGGAGAAAAGGGTCCACGTACTTAACCCACATAGCATGAGTAATTGTGACGTCAACAGATCCACGGTGGCGAACTGATGCGTGTTCTCCGTGGCTGCCACCAGTACCACGTCAGAGGCACAATGAGGAACATTTCCCATCGTCAGTCCGCCTCCGCAACCACCGCTCACACTGCAGTACCGCCGCATCCGACACTGACACGGCCGCAGGTGACACTGACATGGCCGCAGGTGACACTGACACGGCCGCAGCCGACACTGACACGGCCGCAGGTGATGCTGACACGGCCGCATCCGACACTGACACGGCCGCATCCGACACTGACACGGCCACAGGTGATACTGACACGGTCACATCCGACACTGACACGGCCGTAGGTGACACTGACACGGCCGCAGCCGACACTGACACGGCCGCAGGTGATGCTGACACGGCCGCATCCGACACTGACACGGCCGCATCCGACACTGACACGGCCACAGGTGATACTGACACGGTCGCATCCGACACTGACACGGCCGTAGGTGACACTGACACGGCCGCAGGTGACACTGACACGGCCGCAGGTGACACTGACACGGCCGCAGCCGACACTGACACGGCCGCAGGTGATACTGACACGGCCGCAGCCGACACTCACAAGGCCGCATCCGACACTGACACGGTCGGAGGTGACACAGACACGACCGCAGGTAACACTGACACGGCCGCAAGTGACACTGACACGGCCGCAGGTGACACTGACACGACCGCAGCTGACACTGACACGGCCACAGCTGACACTGACTCGGCCTCCGTAGCCGACACTGACACGGCCACAGCTCCGACGCGGCCGGCGCCACAGCCGCGGCAACAGTCGCCGCCGCCGGTCGGTGTCTCCGCCAGTGCCACAGTCGCGGTGACCTCCACCGTCGCTGTCTCCTTCCCGTCGCAGTCGCCTGGGAATGCTACCGCTGCCTCTGCCTGAAACGCGGCCAGTCTCGTCGCTGTCGCCGTTACTGTCGCCGCTAACGCCGCCGCTGTTGCCACCTCCACAATCACCGCAGGTGTTGTCGCCATCTCCCTCGTTCGTATGACCGCCGCGCCTCCAGAGTGGCTGAAGCTGTCTTCTCCACCGCTGCCGGAACTGCCAAAGCTGCCCCCCGCCGCTAACAGTGGCAACTGCCCACGCCTTCTCCGTCGCTGCCAGAGCGGCTGTCGTTGCTTGCTTCCCGCTATCTTCTCCGAAGATGCCGTTCTTGTAGCGGCCGTCACCAAAACCTTCCTGTGGAGCATCATCACGAAGGAGACCCCATAAAATATATCCTCACCTAGCGGCGATCTCCTCGCTTCCCCCTTCTTTCTCAATGCCATTGGTCACTCTCCTTCAGCTGTTGCAGAGGCCCGACAATTTTCGGGCTGCGGATGTTATTCAAAAGATTTTATGATTGGTTTTCATCGACATTTTTGTGAGTCAACTTCCGTGAGTATCCTGTGCAGTCTCCCAGAAAATTGCTTTCCCGTAACAAGTTTAACGATTTTGTCGATATTAAATATTTCCTATGGTGAGCTCACCCTGCTCTCACCTTCTAATCTAGCTCCTGACATGTTCAAATGTAAGCGCATTCGCAAACGCCCCACGTTTTTCTTTTGCCCAGTGCTTATATCCTTGTAACTGGTACATATTTAGTGAAATAAACATCCGGATAACAAAACAGACTACAGAAAATCAGCATACAACATTGACATCTTAGTCATCAGTCATCTAAGTCGGCATATTCTAAACTTGTTATTGGTTTTACTGATACAGCGGATCATAATAACACATGAAACATTGTTACTAAAATGTGTGCCTAACATTTTAACTGTGCTAACGGTCATGATTTCGTACACTGATATTCTAGTTCCATTCTAAAGTCCTAGTCATATCACTTGGCCGCTGTTCGCACCCAGGTGCAGGTCACAGACTTCACTGAATTCCTCTAAAGCTTTTAGTACTGTTTCTACCGTGCTATGTCACGAGAAAACAGCTATGTTGTCTGCATGGACACGTAGCTTGACTTGGACACTACTGACTGCTATGCTATGTATGCGGTTATTAAATATGATACTTGCTGGCATTGCCAACGTCAAAACGAACATTATATCACACATTGTTAACCCATAAAAGTGTCAACGGTTTAAATTGAACTATTCCGAAGTGAGTTTATTATTTGCGATGGCGAGAAGGGCATATTGGTACAATATCCCAATCCAAGCTGTATGACTGTCTCCAAAATTATACACTTTGAGAATATAACATTACGCCGCTAATCGTCCAGCAATAACATTCTAGACGATCTTAAATACGACGTGAAACATACGAATTCACCATTTCTTTTAAGATTACTTCGAACTTAATTCCTCGGAATCAAAGTTATTAGTACGCGTCTTTCAGGCACGAAAATTCAATCAGACTTCATGTTCCAGACTTCCAGACTTTCAGACTTCTATTCCACTATTATATGCCCTACGTCACCCTACATTATTGGAAGCGGCAAAACCATATGTGGCAAATCAGGCAAATGCCGGATGCGGTGTTTCTATCATTTAGCCTCAGACATACTCGTTCTTCACAATTAATTGGATCATCGCATTGATTTCGTTCGCGTCAAACTTCAGAACTCTTGTCAACTCGCCATTTGAGTTCATACAATGACAGATGCATCTGCTTGTAATGCATAATACTGAATAATTTACCACTGTTAGTGATAATCCGCCCAGCGTCATGCATTTCAGTCACTGCTTTGCGCGCCGAAAGCTGCTTACCGTGGCGCTAGAAATATTTGATCGCTTTCACTTTCCCCGGTGCATGCAATGCCTGAAAATATAAGTGTATCCACATAAAGCTTTTCTTCCACCAAGTTTTTATCCTGCTTCGTTGCAAGATTCTTTCTGTGGGCATTTAGTCTGGCTAGACCTTTATAAACTGGAATAATGCGATGGATATCAGTGTTTCCCATATTGCTTTGGAGCATTTCTACATTTGCACCTAGTTAACCTGCCCAGCGTGCTTGTCGTGACCACCGCTGGGCTGTATAATAACCTGTTAATAAACGCTGCACTCTTCAACACCTTTCAGCTGACTGTTAAATATCATTATTCCGGGTCGCCACTGTCGTCCAGTGTAACATGGTCTTGTACTTCATTGATGCTATGGTCACTTTTAATTCCTGGATTTATACTACACTTCACAATATAAATTATTTAGCGCTCTGACGAGGAGCATATCATGTCACCAATATGATACGATTACTTTTCCACGATGATTAGAAATTGCACTTTGCTCTTGGACCAAGAGCAAAGTAATTTCGACTGTATTTTGTAGTCATCGAGGAAAGGTCATCGTATGATATTGATGACTTCACAACATAATTGTAACATAGCGCTTTAGAAATGAATAAGGTATTATCGACTGCTGTATCGGGTCAATTCGTGACCAAGTGAATTATCGTGTATTAGGTTTGGATGCATACATGTGCCTTGGAAACAGAATTCGTGCATAATATGAAAGAGTTTGATACTAGTACCAGATTGTTTTAACTTTCGCTCTCAACATCATATGGACAATCTGAACATTTAAATATCCACCTAAAGCTTTGCTCATCTCTGCAAACTATACAACATTCCGAACTTATCAAAGGACGCGATCTGTAATCTATGATTATCTACTGCTGGTATCTACACGCCTTAACACCGCAGCAAAATCATTCCCATCAGAGGCTAACTGCACAACAGTGAATCTGCCATCACTATCATTAAGCTGTCCTGTTATTGTCCTAATGAGGCGGCGTGTCTTCCCCCTGGGAAGGCGCAGGGTAATCTCAGACTGATGGCTTGATTTGTAAACAAGTTTGACATCTTGTAGCGATACATTTCCCCTGGTGAGGCCAGGTCATAAAGATATAATGTCATAGGTGAACGCGGGTTTGACAACTAGGATTATTTGGCTGGTAACCTAGATTGTCTTTTCCTATATCCCTTGCCGCTGCAATGAGACAACTGCAGTGCATGGTTCATCCACGTAAATGGCATGACGTGTCACGCCACGGTAAATTAACAGCCATGTCGCACATGTTGACGTTGTCGTAGGTACTGTTTTGAATATTCTAGCTGTACTATATCCATTAGACATCCCAACGTTCCTATAACACCACCTTACGCCGATCCATCTATTGCCTCGCCGAAACTGATAGCAGAAAGACAATCACGTAGCCTGATATGATGCCAATTAGGATTGCATTTAGCAATCGATCCTTGAACCCGAAGGCACTTCGATGAGATGCAAAGTCACGGCCAAGGTTGGCCTGTCTAGACTGTTCAGCTTGAAGTTGTCCAGATTAGATGCATGATGGTATGTACAATACGTTATGCTGAGAGGTACATCTTCTCTGGAGTTTATCTCACATTGAGGGATTTGACGATGGTGCCTGTGAGGCATAGTGCATTTTAAGCTAGAACACTTTTCACTCGCATTGCAGCCTTTTCGCCGCTGTTGCTACTTTCAATGATATCATTATCAGTTTTAAGAAAGCCCAGTTATAGCGCGATCTAAGATCCAAGCGAAGTCGCTTTTAAGACGGACTTGCGTGAGTTTATTCACTGGCCAGACATCTGCTGTGCGTAGCATGGCAACTTACAAGCAAAGTACAGGCCACGGGCGCCACGGCGGACTGTCGTACATGATTCGTAAAGAAATCGGCACCTGTGATTGCTTTGATATGGTCGTAATAGCATACCCCAAAAACAGCCTGAAGGCAGACGTCTTGCCAGAAGATGTTTTACTTGTATACTACTCATAGGTAACGTTGGAACTTTCGGTCATAAAATGCTGACTTATCTACCTTTGTGGTGTTTGTAAAATAGCTGAAAACCAAGGACGGGCAATTATCTCCCAGCCGGGGTGTCAGGATAAGGTATATACCGTAGACAGATTTTGTAGCACTGGGTCCTACTTTATGCTAACGATGGTAACATGGATGTAATATAATACAGACATAGCATAGTAGTGACGCAAGCTGTATCCTATTTCGCCAGTCAACTTGGGAAAATATATCTAAAGCAACCTCAATAATTTCCACAGGAGTGCTAAGACAAGTCTGCGGGCCCTACGGGCAATGCAACTTCATAGGTGCAACAAGTTCTTTAGAGTGGAGTAACAGTGATGAAATCGCATAAGGTTATTCTCAAGCGAAGCAAATGAAGATTCGAATCAGATGAAGTGGTGGCAGTTCATAATAAGCTGAAATTACCAAGTGATTAGTTTTCACACTTTTTCTCCCATGGTCTTTCGTGATCGAACGGACGAAGAATGTCTTGAAATATTGCTAGCGCAAGGTGATGCCAGATGCACGCTGCAAGTTTAACTGCTCAGCTCAATTAAAAGAGGCAGAATTTTCGTCTGGTAATATACTATGTAAAATCACCTGATGCTCGACTATAAGTGACCGCGATGGAAATTATATCTCCAGAACAACTCCTGTCTACACAAGACACTTTCCTGCACCTACCGAGATAAGAAAATCACGGCACTTGCCGTGACATTGCGCCCCTTCCTCTACCACTGGATTATTGGAAAATACATTTTCTGCCAGCGTCCGACCCGGAACAGATTGCCAGCGCTAGTGTCCTGGGGCTGGTGCTGGACCCACCTGATGAGCGTGCTGTTGGCGGCCACCTCCATGGTCGGCGTTCGCGGCGACGCCCGACCAGACCAGCGACAAGCGGCTGAAGCACAGACCCGACGGCAGGACAAGATAGGATTGGACAACCGAGGTGATCTGACCGGTGAGAGGCTCTGACCGGCACAAGTATTGGACCAGTGGAAGTGCCAGACTGACAGAGGGGAGACCAGGCCAACTGACAGGGGGCAAGACTAACAGACGGGGGACCAGGTCAACTGACGGAGGGCGAGACTAACAGACGGGGGACCAGGTCAACTGACAGGGGGCAAGACTAACAGACGGGGGACCAGGTCAACTGACGGAGGGCGAGACTAACAGACGGGGGACCAGGCCAACTGACAGGGGGCAAGACTAACAGACGGGGGACCAGGTCAACTGACGGAGGGCTAGACTAACAGACGGGGACCAGGTTAACTGACAGGGGGCAAGACTAACAGACGGGGGACCAGGTCAACTGACGGAGGGCGAGACTAACAGACGGGGACCAGGTCAACTGACGGAGGGCTAGACTAACAGACGGGGGATCAGGTCAACTGACAGAGGGCGAAGCTAACAGACGGGGGACCAGGTCAACTGACAGACGGCGAGGCTGACTGACGGGGACCAGGTCAACTGACAGACGGCGAGGCTGACTGACGGTCGGAGTATCTGACCGACTGACAGAGGTCGTGGCCGGCTGCTGCTGAGAGGACCAGCTCCACTTCAGGCCACGTCGGCCCGTTGCAGTGCACTGTTGAGTGGCGCGGCGGGGCGCGCTCGGTGTCGGCGGCGGCGGCGGCGGCGGCGGCGCGGGCCCGCTGCCCGCGACGGCGCGTAGGTGGCCCGGCCTGAGACACGGCCCAGCCGGCGGCCCAGCCGGTGGCCCAGCCGGAGGTGTCGGCTGACACGCGCCAACCGGCGGCGGAGTCCTGCCACCCGCACCACTGCGGCACATCTGCGGCCGTGTCGGCTGAGATGTGCCGACTGGCGCCACCCCGCACCACTGCGGCACATCTTCGGCAGTGTCGGCTGATATGTGACGACTGGCGCCACCCCACACCACTGCGGCACATCTGCGGCCGTGTCGGCTGAGATGTGCCGACTGGCGCCACCCCACCGCAGTCCCCCCACCAGACACAACTGCGGCACAACTGAGGCCGTGTCCTTGCTTGAGTCACCGCCGCTGAAGCTTGCGGCCGATGGTGGTACGAGCCACGGGTCAAGTCAGCTGTCGGTGGTTCTGCCGTGCCTCGAAAATTTTTCGCCGGCCTAGCGCCGTATGCACAAATCAACATAGCTCAAGTCAACGCCATTCTGCAGCAAAGGAGCACAGTTGACCCGTCCAGTCTCGGGGGGTCATCAACCGCCCCTCTCAGGTTTTTCGCGGATAGTGAACGAACGGCGTGGGGTAGCGCGCCCAAATTTGACATACCTTTTCCCACATTAATTTGGCATGCTGTTTCAGAATTTTGAAGTCAGGTCATCTAGGGTCAACATGTTAGTCAAGGTCAAGTGAGGTCACCTCCAAAAAAGTTCATCCAGTTGTCACGCTTTAACGGATATAGATATTTTAATGAAACTTTCAGCGTTTGCTAATCTTTAGGGATGCAAAAAAGCGTACGAATGGAATTTTTCATTTTTTCGTCTTTGACCACATAAATTTTGCGTATTTCCCAAATTGTAGTTCAAATACAGGATTCTGGCTAAAGTAAGCATTTGTTATTAGTGCAAGTTGACTTCCAACAGCGTTTATCGGTCTGCTCTACCCATTGGGAGAGGAAAATTAAAGAAAACTTGAAAACTCAAAATCTTAGTTTCAAAAATGGGGGGGGCAAAAAATTAAAGCCATGGTCGATTTCGCTGTCCTTTTTTCATTCCAAATAAATGTTTTGTTTTTTCATATATCCCACAAAGTGCCAAAAACATATTCATATATTCATATTCATATATCCCCCAGAGCCAAAAACATAATGTAAGTCGTGAAAAGTCGTGAAAATCTAGCCCCCCTGGTGACGTCACTTTTGGGGGAAAGTTGTTTTGAAGGGTTGACTCGGACCCTACTCGCTGAGCCCGTCGAGTCCCCATTTACTGCATGAAAACCAACCGAATACTATTCAAACTTTTTTTTTGTTGTGTTTGGTGGCAACTGTATAAAAGACCACACTATGAGAAGTCGAGTATCTGTCCTCGTATCATGACATGTGGATGTTTCGCTGTCCATAATAGTCAGTGTGAGCAGTGACCGTGTTCTTAAGTTGCAAACAACATTGTCATACGAAATGCAGACTGTTAAGCACGCATCTCTAAGCAGGATGTTAAACATTGATGGAGAATGATGTTCGGAAGTGGTATGTTCAACCTGTTTTCACGAAAAACCTTGCAATTTCAAAGGTGCCACTTACAGCATGGTTACTTGCTGTTTTCATGTCTATGACATTAACACAACTGAGTGATTTAACACGCGCGTCGGAGGGCCTCTCACATAACGCGCTCAGGAAGGGGGCGGAGTCGACTCTCCTCCTTTCTGCGATCTCAGAAAATATTGAAGATGTGAGGATAAAATGTATAGGTAGATTGCTGCTATAGTGCTTTCGTTTCAGTGTAATAATTCATGGTCCCAGGTTCATTTCTTCACGGTCAAATGAGGCTGGGATCTGTCGCCACACCGCGCCGCCTCCACCGCACCGACGAAACTTCGTAACATTGGACACTTGGAGATCGGTCGGCTTTGCACCCTCCCCCAGTTCTTGTATTTACCAAGGAATTTCGAAATTGCTCTTACATAGGATGGGCTTGCCAATTTTTAACAAAGTTGTACAGGTTTATTACAATGTACCCACCAACGTATAAGATACCGTCGAAAATCAGGAGGGATGGGTGGATTCCGCCCCCTCCCGTACACGTGTCGGCATGCTTATGCGACTTGATCGGCATGCTTATTCGAACAAACAATATTGTGCTCTGCACTTTATGATGATATTTATGTTAATACCTACAAAATAAGCATTTCATGTTATATGTACGTGCTGCTGAATCGCTCATCAATGCATATTGCCTAAAACAATGCCGTTTTTCACGAGTAACAGATTTCACAAAAACCGTAAATGCGAAACCATGTGGGTGTAACTGGGAATGTAAACTAGTAGTGCCAGTTAAAAGTAAAATAATTTGAGGAATATTTTGTTTGCATTTGCGTGGCGCATCCGATTGCATGGCAGACGGGCACAAATTGTACTTTGAAACAGAATAATTGCATTTCAAGTATTTTATTGCGCTTAATGTTCTTTAATGCTCGTTTCAGGGCTGTTATCATTAATCACATCTGAATTCTCAGAGGGATGGCTGGGGAGTCCCATTAAGATTGTTGCGGTAATTTTAAAAGTCGGGGATGCACAAGAATCCCGGAAAGTACATCAAGTTCCATCCTTAGCCCATGTACTGGATGAGTTGTAGTGTGACGCTGGTCAGCTGATAAAAAAAAAGCTACTTCCCAAAATGTAAGAATACTTTTGCAACATGGATTAATTTCAGAGATGGAGACTTCCAAAAACTACACTACTTATATCGCGAAAGAAGGAACAGACAGACAGACAGACATGCAGACAGACAGGCAGACAGGCAAACGGGCAGACAGACAGACAGACACAGACAGTCGTACGTGCATCAGCAATACGCACGCGGTTGCGAACTAACCAAACTAATAACTTGCTACCATAGTCAGTTGGTAGACCCAGAAGTGAGCATAGCCTTCATCAAAGTCATTATTTTCGTAATTGTGACTTGAGAACATTTTTTTTGTGCATTGACATAGCCGACCAATGGTGTCATTCTGCATGGATAATATGATTGTATGCAACGAAGCAAACAATTTCTCGAGTCACAATCGAAGAATTTATTAACACGTATTCATGTGAGTCAATATCTTAGGCGACAGTTAAAGGCGCATCAATGAATATCGAAAATGCCGGCCATCAAGGAAGACACTGACCAGTTGCGTAAGGCGCCGAGCTCACCATGCTGAGGAATAATTAAGAAATGGCGCACAAACGAAGTGCACTAAGAGATCTAGCTTCGATACACAGGTAGAACTTTTATCAATGCCATTGCTTTGTGTTTAACACTGACCAGCAATTAAGATACCCAAGTGCCGCGCGAGTTCAGAGACTTGACATTGATAGACTAACTGTGGTTGCCGCCGTAGTCTGAATTTTGACCTACTGGCAGACGAGCGGGCTGTTATTTGCCGCCTCGGGCTACCAAGCTCGATCGATCGCTTTCCACAGTAGCTGGGCTGCGACAGTAGCTGGGCTGTGACAATGCCTAGATCCTGTGACGGAATTCGGGGCGATAGTGTGGAACCAAAACATGGCTGCCAACATGCAGCCTGCGCCCGGGTATCGTGGGTGCAAGCGACCCTGTGAGGAACGATCAGAGATTAAGCTCCGTACCATTTGGTAATGCCAGCTCAGGAACAGAAAACTCCAATGATTGACAAACCGACCGGTCTTGGGTCGCCGTCTGCTGTTATTTATTTTTTACTTCAGCTATCGTTGCTCAATGCTCGTCATACATTGCCCATGGTGTTCGACCAGTTTTGTGTTGGGCGGAGAGGGCTCGTATGGTCTACTTTTTCAAAATATGCATATTATGGATAGCAAAAATTACTTGACCGTAGCTTTCTGCGCTACATATGTAATCTTGTGCTTTTGATGCTATCTGCGTAAAGTAATTTATTTGTACAGGCGGAAATATTGTTGTGGTTGCTGCTGCTAATTGGTGTTGCACTCTTCACAAGCTAGCAGATATCTGCACCACCCACTGCATTTCAACGGCCCTTGACGTTTTAGTGTGCTTGAGGGGATATATTATGTATTGGGGACGAATCTTGGCAGGCTGCCTCCACGCGAGTTAAATATCCCGCTATTTGCACGTGGCAGAGGCAGAACCTAATCTATAAACTACGAAAAGCCATAACTGCAAGTACTTATAAAGTTATCAAGGTTTGCATGGAACCTGTTGAGTCTACAATGTTTAAAAACGCTCAAGTTATCGGCATTGTCCACCCGCAGTGAACTTCGCTGAACGCTGGCACGGTGGAGTGCCAATTAATCACCTATTACAAACCAATGAATGTCGCTGGTGCGGTGAGGTGCCAATTAATCACCGAATACATGTCACCTCATAGTGGTCACCTTAATGCGCCTAGCTTTAGCTCCACTGGAACACTACGGATACAGTGTAGAAGTTGTCAGACCATGGACCCCGTCCGACAGCGTGATAGACAAGGTCCAGTGTGGTCAGTGGTGTAGCCGGACCGTAGGGCGCCGGCCAGGGACTCCCGTCTGACAGCGTGATAGACAAGGTCCAGTGTGGTCAGTGGTGTAGCCGGACCGTAGGGCGCCGGCCAGGGACTCGAAACCACTGAAGGTCCAGTGTGGTCAGTGGTACAGGCCACGTTGACAGCGTTAGACAAGGTCCGTGTGTCAGCAGTAGCCGGACCGTAGGAGTTCCCCCCGTAAAAAGGAGAGTTAAAGGAAGAAAAAAGAAAACTAGAGGGGAGGAAAAAACACAAAAGGCTATGCTGTAGCAGTAGAGAAGATGAAAAATGCTACAATATCTACAGAAGTTGTCGAAAACCAGTTGCCTAAAATTGAGTCTAATAAAGCTGCAGAAACTGATGATGAATGCGATAGAATCTGAATAGAGTGTGTTCAAGTTTTTCAGGTTACTCTAGGTATCATTTTCAGGCGGTTTCTTGACTACTCTGAATTACCTGAATATTGGCGCAATGCAAATATATTGACAGTTTGGAAATGGAAATATAAAGTCTGTAGATAATTGCAGGTCAGTTAGTTTGACATGACTAGTTTTCAAGGAATTAGACAAACTGGTCAAGGTTTGGACCCATCTTGATAGGCACAACCCTTAAGACACGCAAGATGCATTTCGATCTGGGGAGCTTGCTTAGCTAACGTACTGGATTGTGGCTTTACGACGCACTCAGCAGCTGATTCCATATGGCGTCGCCTGCTTCTCACCCTGGCAGGAAGGCGGGCATCGCGGGGAACCGAACCCCGTACCTCTGGCTTGCCAGACGCTCAGCGTAACCACTGAGCTACCGACGACCCGCTAACGTACTGGAGTTCATGGAGTATGTAACCAGATTAATTGGCAATCAAGGCAGGACAAGCTTCGTGTATTTCGTGAAAGTTTTCGATAAAGTTGCCGCCAGCGAGAGCAGCACGAGATTGTGGAAAAGTTATAGGTTGGAATAAAGCATGGCCAAGTGGAAGGAGACGAAGGGTATTATGAAATGGATGTAATTTTGAATGGAAGGATGCTCTGGGTGGAGTACCACAGGACTCTGTTCTAGGTTTACTTCCAAATATCATCTTGGTGGACAACATTGAGGTAGGGCCGAATAATATGGTGTTTAGATTTGCTGATAGCATCAAGCCGGTAGGGGTGGCCAACCACAGTGATGAATCTAGCTATATTTAACTGAATTTGGAAAAACCGAACGATGGGAGTCGACGGCGGCCAACGGGTCAACTAGCGCCACCAGTTGCAGGTTTTGTAACTACCGCTAAGGGAGGTTGTTGCGATTGTCTCTGAATGAAATGCTTGCCTGTGGGCTGAGATAGGGGAAATTAAAGGAAAACCATGGCATTGAATAATAATACAGTTACTTAGCTCTTCCAGTATCAAAAACATCGCAATACGATCAAAATCAGGTACGGACTTGGACATTACAAATTCGGGCCGTAGCCTGGCTTTGTGTGTTTGTTCACATAAACCCGTTATTTACTCGAAAGTTAGTACATAATTTTAAAAAGGTCATGGAACTGGGTAGTAACATACCTACCTGGCTATCTAACAGTGCTAACATTTTTTGGCTATGGTCAAAATCAGATGCGGACTTGGGCATTACAAATTCGGACCGTACCCTGGCTTTGCGTGTTTGTTCACATACACCCGTTATTTGCTCGAAAGTTACGACCGAATTTTAAAAAGCTCATAATTCTGTGTAAGAATATACCTATTTGGCTATCTAGCAGTGCTAGCACTTTCTAGCTAAGGTCAAAATCAGATGAGGTCTTGTGCATCACAAAATGAAGGTTTATGAAGTTCTTGTCGTACTTGTGAACACAAATCCATTAATTTCACAGAAGGTAAAGCCACATGAGAAAAAACCGTCCTGCCATGCAATGGTACAGGTACTTGGCTTTCTAACGGTGCCAGTATCTCTGTGATATTTGCAAAATCAGATGCGGACTTGGCTATTACAAGACCGAGGATACGCTGCTTTTATCACGTTGGTTGGGACAAACCGTTTATTTTCTCGCAAGTTAGAGACATAGTTTTAAAAAAACTCATCGTACCTGGTATTAATATATCTATTTGGCTTTCTAAAAGTAGCAATATCCTCGATGCATGGTCAAACTTTGATGTGGACTCCGGTGCTACAACGTAAAAGCTTATCATGTTCTTGTCGTATCTGTGAACACAAGCCCATTATTTTCTCAGAAGTTGAAGTCACAGAAGAAAAAACCATCCTGCCATGTAATGGTGCAGTAATTCGGCTCTCTGACAGTACCAACGTGTTTGGAGTATCATCAAAACTAGACGCGGACTTGGGTATTACAAGACCGAGGCTATCTTGTTTGTATCTTATTGGTCGACACGAACCTGCTATGTGCTCGAATGCTAGAGAAATAATCCAAAAACTTAACGTTCGGGGTAATAATCTAGTTGCCTAGCTAATAGTAATAATATCTTCGATGTGCGGTCAAAATCTGATGCAGACTTATGTGTCACAAGTCAAAAGTTGACCATGGTCTTGTCGTACTTCTCGACACAAACCCATTAAAACTGTACGATATAAAGCTAGGTAGGTTAGGTGTGGAAAGCTAGGTTCTCATGTGGAAAGCTAGGTAGGTTAGGTTGGGTAATATTATATTTTGTATAACATTGTTTTTCATGCCCGATTACCCAACTTCAAGTCTGAATTTTGGTGTTATTTGTCGGCCAACTAGAAAAGGATGCATTTGCATCCTTTTGGGCATGAGTGGTCACACTACCTTAATTACATTCCTATACATTGCATTGGCAAAAGGAATCACAAGAATTTAAAATGACCATAAACGATTTTGTAGTTAAGTACAAATGTATCCAGCCATGTTCCTAGTTATGCTTCTGAACGACTCTATGGAATTCGTGCTATTTTTATGTGCACGTTCCAAGCTCAAGGTCCAAGAGCATTCATGTTTTCAACTTCTGGAAGCCTTTCATGATTCCAAAAGCTTATTCTTGGATATTCACCAAGAAACACCACGTAATAATATACAGCCCACACGAATGGCATGATGTGATGGACATTTATTGGAAGAATTGCATGATTGGCCTGATTTAAACTATGCTGCTAAACCATGGCTTGATTTATTTTTTGAATGTATGCCATTGAAGGCAAATATTTTGAAGCTGTTTTCCTAACCATAAGAAGGACTATAATGAATCTTAAATTATCCTGCTACTCACCATTGCATGACGAATAATTGAAGATGAACGCCGTTTCCAATCCTTGTTCCTTCCTCCAATCCGTTGGAGTCTGACAAAAAGTTCACGAGTGGCACAGCCGCGTCATTAGTGTATTGGCACCTAACAACTTGTAAATGTCTTGAATAATTTTACTTTGAGAAAATACTGAACGAAGTGACTTCTTTTGCTTTGTTTTTATAATTCATACCATTAAAGCATATGTACGTTCGCATATTTAGGTACGACTTCCTTGTTTCTCCCCTCCATAATCGAACATGAATTTATATAGTTCTGTGCACCACATGGCCACTGGCCAATGCTTTCGATCCCTATCGGAAACAAGGGAAACAAAAATGGCCGATGTTAACTGAATGACCACGATCAGTGTAAGGCTATGCATCTGGATTATGCATCTGCATTTGAAGTCTGGAGATGGAACATTTTGATACAAAATGGAAGGTAGCGAACTGGATGTAATTGAAGAGGAAAAATATGTAGGTGTGTTAGTTTCAAACGACACTTAGCAAAAATGCAATGTACCTCAACTAGGAACAGGGCAATAACAATGCCAGGAAACATGAAAGGAACGTGAAGCATAAGAGTAAGAAAGGTATGTGAAAGCTGTACTCGGTCTATGTTTGAACTAACTTGGAATAGTATGTACAGGCATAGTAGTAGTATTTAAACCCTAACCTGAAAGGAAGCATGGGTATTCCAGGCGCAATGCAGCGCAAATGTACAATGCTTATCAGTGAACTATGTAGCATAGAAGATGGGAAAAGGCCTATGGCATTAGATGTGTACCGACTCATTTCTATTATTAAGGGCCTAATAATAGACATACAAGATAGAAATTATAGAAATCGTCGAAGGATTATATGATCTCAAGTTTAATTATGCTCTTATATTTCTAGCATCGCTTAGGATCATCAATTCAGATTGAACAAGTTGAGGTAAAGGACAGCTAAACGCCAGCACGTTGTCAGTCAAAGGGTGGTATGCGAATAGAATAGGATACCTGCTGATGTAGTGAGTCCCTTATTGAATGTATTTAGAAATGGGGTCGTCACATTTTTTGGTTTTGAGAATTTCGTTTTGAGATATTTCTGCAGAAGATATATTTCTGCAGTAGGAGCAAGAACATTGTTGATGGATGGTGTGATGTTTACGCTAGTAGGTGTGCACTGTGCAGGCACCTTTAAGTAAGCAAGTATACGTGCAAGCAAGTATATGTGCGAAAATTGTTGGTAGGGTATGGGTGTGGAGGAGTGTGTTATTCAATATATCGAGTACAAGGTGCTAGATAAGTTGAGGCAAGTAATTACTTTGGAACCGAGACATGGTATTGATTGGGGTGCATTGATGCCATTTCTCCCCGCCTTATGACATCTCCCCTCTATAGGCTTTACTCAGATGGGCCTTGTGGCTAACATTAAGCCTTATCACTCTATGACAACCCGCGCCGTCTTTCCGGTCAAATCCTCGGGGGGAGGGGGCGGTTGAAGACCACCCATCTAAAATCCAAACTAAGCATCGCACGAAAACGAAAGAGGCCTCATCGAAAAGCGCTCGACGAGTAGGGCCCGAGTCCACCCTTCAAAACAATTTTCCCCCAAGAGTGACGTCACCATGGGGGCTAGACTTTCACGACTTTTCACGACTTACATTATGTTTTTGACTCTGAGGAGTTCATTTTGGGGATATATGAGATAAAAAAATTTGGAATTAGAAAAGGACAGCGAAATCGACCAGGGCTGCAATTTCTTTGCCCCCCCCCCCCCCACATGTTTTATTTTAAAAATCAAAATTTTGAGTTTTCAAGTTGTCTTTCATTCTCCTTTTCCACTGGGTAGAGCAGACTGAGAAACGTTGTTCGAAGTCAACTTGCCCTTATACAAAATGCTTACTTTAGCCAGAATCCTGTATTTGAACTGCAATTTGGCAAATACGCAAAATTTATATGTAGTCAAAAACGAAAGAATGAAATTCCTCTCGTACGTTTTGTTGTATCCATAAAGATAAGCAAATGCTGAAAATTTCATTAAAATATATCTATCCGTTAAACCGTGACGACTGGTTAAACCTTTTTTGAGGTGACCTCACTTGACTTTGACTAAGTCGTTCACCCTAGATGACCTGACCTAGACATTTTGAATCAGTATGTAAAATTGGTGTGGGAAAAGGTATGTGAAATTTGGGCGTGCTGCCGCGCGCCGTTCTTCCGTTGTCCGCGAAAAAACCTGAGGGGGCGATTGAAGACCACCCCTCCGAGACGGAACGGGTTAATCACTTAATTATTATTGTTTATTATTATTTTTTAATCAATTTAATCCAAGTTGTTGTTGGGGTGGCTTAAGGAGCCATGGTTCTATTGCTAAGCAGAGCTTGTTGCGTGAACCCTGGCCGCACCATCCGATTCATGAACTCCAGTTCAAGGGCAGAATTTAGACCGAAAGTTTAACGTGCCGCCAATGCACCGACACGGCCGCCCGGTAGCTCGTCCCCGGCCTTATCGGGCCAGCTGCCAACTGACACTCCCGGCCGGGGGCTAAATGCGAGCGCGCGAAGCGACTCGAACCCTGTGTTGCCAATACAGGGGAGATCAGTGCAGGCCAGCGCTCTAACCAACTGAGCTACCGGGGCATTTTAATGGCCAGTGTGGTGTTGGTGCAGCCCGGTGGCAGTGCGTCGGGTATGAACTCTCGTCCGAGTGAGTGCTGAGTGATGCCCAGTGTGGTGTTGGTGTAGCCTGGTGCTAATGCGCTGGTTAATCATACACCATCGACAGTGAGTCTTGCTCAAGTCCTGCTGCCAAAGGCGGGGATCGTATAGAGCGTAAACTTGCGCTATTATTGTAAAGTCGCGGCGCACACTTGCGCTCTAAAAGCTGATTGCGTCACAATAAAACAATCCCATATAGGAGCCTCTGAAAGACACTGGAGCACCGCGGAATTCGGACAATCTCTCGCAAAACAGCTGCAGCAAAGGGCTGTACGCCGATGATAACTAGGTGCAATCATGCCGTAGAACTTGGTTTAGCGCGGTACTACCGCACTACGCTGCCGCCACTGACTTGCTACTATCGAAAAGCATTACTTATGTTGGTTGGATGCTGAGTTGTTGTAATACTGCTACTCGTTCGGTACCTTCATACGCCACGGTAGTGCCAGGGCTATTATATAATTAGAATATCATGGCATAGATAATATATATATATATGTATGTGTGTGTGCGTGCGTGTGTGTGTGTGTGTGTGTGTGTGTGTGTGTGTGTGTGTGTAGTTGGCCATAGTTGGCTATATAGTACTAGGATTAGCTATGATATAGCTAGCATTATATAGTTACTGTAGATGGCTAACTATGGTACGCTATGAAGGAACCGGATTAGCTGAATGTTATAGTGCAACACTACCTGGGTTAGCTGCAGAGGTGGAGTTATATACCTCTTTGCTTGTCTGCAATAGCCAGAAGTTCAAAATGAGCATCCAAAAAAAGCTTTTGAGCTTCCAGGAAAATGTCATCCTACTTCTAAAGATTACCCACAAATCACCGAGAGTTGAAGTGAAACGGACTGACAAGGGCGTGGAGAAGAGGATGACTCCAGGACAAATCATAAAGACAGAGCTGAAATTGTTCACCACACCCCCTCAGATTTTGTTGAAAACACGTCCACTGGGCTATCTACTTAACTGATCCGTATTATGGTTCTGACTTCACAACACTGAATGCTTTGTTTTCCTCGGTATTTAACGGCATCTGGGTGATATATATGTATATATATATATATATATATATATATATATATATATATATATATATATATATATATATATATATATATATATATATATGTACATATATATATATACTACTTTTAAAGATGAGATAGTTTGTAGACAACACAAAATAAAACATAAAGTGGAGGAACTTTTCGCTTCCGGGGAAAGGGAAGGTCGGATTGGAGGCTTGGTTACGTTACTGACACACATTGCTTTAAGCGCCCACAAACATTTTGAAGAAGAACAAATTATATCCCTAGTTAGCTGGCTACTATGATGGAGTAATACTGAACTTCTTACTTGCTAAGTTTACCGGGTACTACCGTGTAGAACTATTAGTGATTGCTAGGCAATGTCGTGCAGTATTATTAGCGTCAGCCAAGTACTATATTCAGCTATATTAATACCAGCTCGGTCATATCACTCATTTCTAGGGTAGTGTCAGCTGATTACTACGATGCGATACTACTGGCATTGTCACCATGTGTGCAGCACCTTATCACGCGTCCTGGAGGGGGGGGGGGGCGAAATCCGCCCACCCCTCCGGGTTTTCACACATAACTCCAGATGATAGCGGTCGATATACGCCATTGTTTCTGTACCTGCTTCGAAATGTCCGGCGCTTTGTTTAAATCAAGAAAAACGAAAATCGGCTGGAAATATTTCGAATTAGGGGCCGTTAAACTTTAAAAAATCGACGCCGGACAACACAAATTGACGATGATGCGCTTCCCGTATATTGCCAAAAGAGGTGTTCTTGGCAACACTAACGACTTGTTTGATGTATATTATTATGCTATATTGTTTCAAAGCCATGCCAGGTTACCGAGGTCAAGTCAGGTCAAGGTTATGACAGGTCTACACACGCCCTGGAGGGGATGGCGAAATCCGCCCACACCTCCGATTTTTTGTTCATGACATGTTAATGGAACCAAACTTGGTCAACTAGAATGTTGCCATAAATGCAAATGACTGTCATGCGATTGATGTCACTTTGCCTGTTACTCCCTGCACATCCTGAAAACTACTGCTTGTCATTGTGTACCTAAGCGTTTCCACACTTTATTCGTGTACTTCACTCCTTTCTTTGCGAAGCCAATTGCGCCGAGCTGCCCAACGGAGCAGCCAAACGGTAATGACCTGATAAAGTGCTGATATATAGGTAACCTGAGGTCAAATGCCGGGTCTAGATTCTGTGCTGCATCATTAGTAATGTCTACAACATCATTGACGCCTATTTTGGAGCATTTAAACACAATCGCAGCGATCCATAACGATATCAAGCCAAGCCATGCAAGACCAGAACATTTTCCAATTTTGACCTTATTTGACCTTGAAGATCTTAACCTAAGGTCATGCAATGTGCCCACAATAGAGTTCGCTACTGTACCGATCCACCCTGTAAATTTCGTTCCTCCAGCTTTAACACGCGCCCTGGAGGGCCTCGGAAAATTACGCGCACTGGAGGGGCGGATTCCGACACCCCCCTACGATCTCGGCTCCTACTGAGACTAGAGCAACGAAATTCGTATGGTGGATGGGGACGATAATGAACTGCATTGTGTGCAAATTTTACGACCTTAGGTCAATATATTCATGGTCAAATGAGGTCAAAATATCGAAATTTTCTGGTTTCGCGTGGATTGGCTTGTCATTCTTATGGATCGCTGTGATTGTGTTTAAATGCTCCAAAATTGACATTAATGATGTTTTGGACATTACTAATGATGCAATGCAGATGCCGGACCCGCCATTTGACCTCAGGTCACCTATATAGTAATATTTTAGCAGGTCATTACCTGATCTAGTTACCGGAACCGGGCTGCCCACCCGACTGCTCCCTGGGGCGGTTCGGCACAATCGGTTTCGCAAAGAAAGGAATGAAATGCATGAATAAAGTATGGAAACGCTTAGGCACACAATGACATACAATAGATTTCGGGATGTGTAGGGAGTAACATGTAAAGTGACATCAATCGCATGATCATTCAGCAAATCGATTTCCGAGTCAGATAACACCCATTTGCCGGGGCCCCCGCCCCCCCCGCGGGGGGCCCCGCCGGCAGGCGCGGGACCCGCCGCCGGGGGGGGGGGCGGCCGGAGCCTTAACCACGGGGGGGCGGCCGGCCGCGTGGCCGGGGCGGGCGGCCGGCGCGCGGCCCCCCCCACGGACACGCCCGGTACAGCAACCCCGCCCAGCCAACACCTCCCCACGGCCTCCCGCGCCACCGCGGCCCGCGCCCCGCGCCGGGCACAGCCCGGCCCGCGGCCCGCGGGCGCCCTCACCGCACGAACCACGGCCACCAGCCCCAGGCCCCCACAGCCGGCACCTCAACGCCACCACACAGCGCTCCACGATCAGCACACCCCCCCCCAACCACGCCCACCCCAACCAATAAAAAACCGCCCCCCCCCCACCCCCCCCCCACCCAGCCCGCCCCGCCACCCCCAGGGCCACACACCCCCCACCCCCCACCGGCACCCCCCCCACCACCCTACCCCCAACAAATTCCCCACCGCCACCACCCACCCCCCCCACCCCCCCCCCCCCCCCCACCCCCCCCGGCCCCCAACAAACCACCCCCCACCCGCCCACACCCCACGCCGCGCAGGACAGCCCCCCCCCCCAACATACCACCCCGGCCCACCACCGCACCGCACCGCGCCCCCACCGCGGCCCACCCCCCCGGGGGTCCGGCCCGGGCCCGCGGGCCACCGCCCACCGCCCCAACACCCCCCCCAAAACACCACGCCAACCACAACCCCAAAACTTCAAAAAAAAACACCCCAGGCCCCACCAGCCCCCCCCCACCCCACACCACCACCCACACAAAACCAACCACCGCATAACCACTCAAACCCCCAACCCCACCCGGCACTTCAACCGCCGGACACCACGGAAGCCCCCCCTTTTCGGTTTTTCCGGCTTTTTTTTTTTTTTTTTTAGTCATTTGCATTTTTGACAACATTCCGGTTGACCAAGTTTGGTTCTATTAGCTTGTCATGAACGTGACCTGACTTGACCTCGGCGACCTAACAAGATTTTTAAACTTATATAGCATAACAAAATGCATCAAACAAGTCGCTAGTGTTGTCAAGAACAGTTCCATTTTGCCAATATACGGGAAGCGCATCAGCGCCGATTTTTGTGGTTTGGCGCTGCGAATTGTTTTTACTTTAACGGCCCTTAACTGGAAAAGTTTTGGGCAGATTTTCATTTTTCTTATTTTAAACAATGCTCCGGTGATTTACAAGTAGGTACGCAAAAAATTGCGTATATCAGTTGGGACAAGATGGAGTTATGTACGAAAAATCGGAAGGTTGCAGGAATTCGACATTACCCCACCAGGGCGTGTGTTAACCTGTCATAAACTTGACTTGACTTGACCTCGGTGACCTGACATGACTTTGAAAGAATGTAGCATGACAATGTACATCAAACAAGTTGCTAGTTTTGCCAAGAACACTTCCTTTTTTCCAATATACGGGAAGCGTATCAGCCCCGATATTTGTGGTCTGGCGCTGAGAAAAGTTTTTGACTTTAGCGACGCTTAACTCGAAAAACTTTCGGTCAATTTTCATTTTTCTTACTTTAAGCAACGAGACGGGCACTTATAAGTAGGTACACAAACAATGGCGTATATCGGCAGGTAACATCTGGAGTTATCTACGAAAAACCGGAGAGGTGGCGGATTTCGCCCCACCCCCCCCTCCAGGTCGCGTGTTAATCGGAGCCGAGATGTTGGGGGCGGAATTCGCCCCCCTTCCAGTACGCGTAATTTTCAAAGGCCCTCCAGGGCGCGTGTTGTGGCAATATCGCACGGTCACTCTGGTGTGAGCTGGATACTACCGTCGCCAGCTGAGTACTACAGTGCGGCACTAGTTTTATCAACTGAGGACTATGCCATGATACCACACTCGTCCGCTGAGTACTACAGTGCGGCACTAGTGTTATCAACTGAGCACTATGGTATGGCACTACCGTCATCAGGTGAACACTACGGTGCGGCATTGCCGTCATCAGCTGAATACTACGGTAGATACGACTGACCGTACAGCTGAACGCTGCGGTAGATACGACTGACCGTACAGCTGAACACTGCGGTAGATACGACTGACCGTACAGCTGAACACTACGGTAGATACGGCTGACCGTACAGCTGAACGCTGCGGTAGATACGACTGACCGTACAGCTGAACACTACGGTAGATACGACTGACCGTACAGCTGAACACTACGGTAGATACGACTGACCGTACAGCTGAGGGGCAGCCTCATGCATATCAAGTGAATTTTCAGTCGAGCGTGCGGCTGCTGGATCAAAACACAGTCCGTGGCGCGAGCCGAAATCCCCGGCGGCAGCGGCGACCAGCAATATTAGGCACGGCTCACGGCCTCAGTGGTCTGCTGGCTCAGCATATTCGCATATTTGAACTATTTCGAGCTCCATAGATTAGCCATCAGTCTTTATTAAGCCGGTGCCGTTCGTGCAACAGTGTAGGATAACGTGTCCGTTGGAAGGGTTTTACATTAACGCGCAGTGACGGTGGTGGAGTGGGGAATACCACTAACCAAGTTCTCAGAAGCTAGGAAGCTGGGCGATACAAAAATATGTGAGAGGGGTGATGGTAAATAGCTTATCGTAGCTGTGGGTAAATATCTAAGACAATCAACAATCATCAACAATAATATGCCATCGAATGAAAATGGATAAAGTATTCAGAGCGGATGTTCCGCGGAAGTTTGGCCCAGTTGCCGTCATGCATTGGGTGTTTCGACTATGCATTAGGCTTCCGGGGTTCACGATAGAAGTGGCGTAGCTTTCTCAAAATAATTTTTAGAAATGAGCACACTCGATACAATACGACATCGCCGTTTCAGCATTCAGTATGCAATGCACGTCAAATGTACACTGCAGCAGGTGCCCACATTTCTAGATATGGAATGCAATGCAGAGCTGCTATGCGATTATGTATGTACTATTGATGGGCGAGCAACCGTATGCTTATGTCTCTATTGCTGGACATACTGCAATGTGTGCGTTGTGAAACTGCACCTGCGTTGCAGCTTCGATCGGAGGAATATCGGGTTTGATGAATGGAATTTTGGAATAGAGGGTGCCAGCTGGCCCAGGGGGGTGTGACGCCTGCGTTGGAATGGTTCAGAGGCATACGTTCAAGATCCGTTACATGTGTGAGACGACATTTTGCGTTACCAAGCCTCCAGCATGGTTGTATTATCGTTCTGGAAAATGTAGCACACATCTAATGTTGGGCAAGCAACAATCTTTAATCGGATGACGACGAGTTCTAAGCCGACTGCCGTTCAGCCATTCATGCAATGTTAGCAGATTTCCTGCCAGATGCAGCTTTTTGGCCACCGTCAGCTGACAACTGACCAGGATGGGCTGACACTGCAGCTGACAACTGGCCAGGATGGGCTGACACTGCCAGCTGACAACTGGCCAGGGTGGGTGGGCAAGCCGGCTGACAACTGACCAGGATGGACCGCCACTGCCAGCTGACAACTGGCCAGCATGGGCCGCCACTGTCAGCTGACAACTGACCAGGATAGGCCGACACTGCCAGCTGACAACTGGCCAGGATGGGCCGCCACTGTCAGCTGACAACTGACTAGGATGGGCCGACACTGCAAGCTGACAACTGGCCAGGATGGGCCGATAATGCCAGCTGACAACTGACTAGGATGGACCGACACTGCCAGCTGACAACTGACTAGGATGGGCCGCCACTGCCAGCTGACAACTGGCCAGGATGGGCCGATAATGCCAGCTGACAACTGACCAGGATGGGCCGATGATGCCAGCTGACAACTGACTAGTAGGGTGACACTTATTTTCGATATTTGGAATTTGGAATTTGGAATTTAAAGGCTGGGACAGGCGCGTTTCTGGTTCCATTCCGTCAAAAACATCGTGTGTAAAATACTTGTGAATAAAACAATATTTAGAACTGCCTCAATACTGTCCAAGTTAGCATATTTTATCGAGAAGTAGAAATTTTAGAACATGATGCTCTATGCCTTTAGCAAATTAAATATCACTTCTAATTTCCTCAAGCTACTAATCTTGACCTAAAGCATATAACTGGACTTCATACTTTCAACTCTAGGTCTCCCTCAACTCGAGTATTAGCCACTCAAAGTGTGGGGGTATTATAGGCGCCCATCTCCCACTCATTGTTGCCTACTTTGCAGAGGTCACGGTCGACTTGCGGGCGGTTGGTAAGTCACAGCGGTGCTTCTCGATCACTTGTAAGAGGAACTGCATTTGATCTTCACTCTTGGAAAGGGCCAGGTTGAAAGACTGCATCAACGCCATGCCACGCTCAGTTAAGTCGTTGACGACTTCAAGGGCCTAGATTCGGCGGGATGCGCGGGTGAAGGCTGGGTCCGTCGGCCACTCCTCCGGATCCTTGAGCAGAAGTCGGCGCTGATGTCCAGAACCTTGAAGAACTCCTTTGATGTAATCGTTGTGAACTTAGCCTTATCTTGTCTTGTTGGAGATTGAGGCGGTGGACAGTCCACATTGATGCGCCGCGGAGATCCTCCGATCCTTCCTCTTCTTCCATCGCTTTAATCATCTCCCGCTTTGTCGCCAAGTCGATCCCCTCGAAGATCTCGAAGTCGAAGATGGCCAAGGTGACGAGGCGCTCGCTTAAGTACCATAGGTGCCTGGCGAAGACTGTCGCCGTCGCCTTGACCACCGCTGAATCCGGATAATAGACGAGAGACTTGAGTAGCGCGAGATCCGTGGCTGGGACCGTTGCCGGAAGCGGCGCTTTGTACCAGGCCGTCACGCATGTGGACACGGCGAAGATGGTAAATCGCCTGATTCTAGCCGCTTCGCCTGACGACATCTGTTGTGACGACAATTGCTCCAGAAACAGGAAAGGTTGATGGCATGGATGACTTTTGCCATCCAGCGCGCGCGATGGAAAGCGCCTGGACGAGCGAACCGGGCACCCTGCTTGTTCGGACCGTCCAGCACAATTACAGAGAACTCCAGAAGCTCCCTGTAGTCATCATGTGGATGTTAATCATCGAGGAGGCGACTGAATTCGAGCATCAGGTCGTCACAGGCGTCCTTCAGGTGCTGCGGCATGGTTATATCCTCGAAGGGCTTCGCTTTGGTTTGATCAATGAAGTCCCACTGGGCGGCCAATCGTTTGAACAGAAGGATGTCTGGACCAGTAGTGGACCGAGGCACGCCGTGAATGCCTTCTCGCATGCCAGCTCGTGGATGTGGTGGCGGGAAGCCAAATGAAGCACTGTCTTCTCGAGTTTCCGCTCAATGATAGAGTAAGCTCCTCCTGGGAGTCATGTGTTTGAGGTGGTGGTGTCAAAAGAGAGGGCACAGATCCGTTCCTTGATGACCCCATCCTCGAGGGCAGAGAAGACGGCTTACGCCATGGCGCGGCCGGTGCCGTCGGGGAGGCTGGGCACAGCCAGAAGCTTGTCGACGTTCTCCCCAGACACCAGAACTGGAAGCGATCTTCAGCAGGGCCTCCGTCAGCCGCTGGTACGATTTTCCCGTCCCAGTGAACGGTCAGCGACACAGTAGGATGGAAGGCTGCCTTCATTTCCGCTGCTACCATAGCACGGAACTGCTCTGTCGCGGCGGGATGATTCGCGGTTCAAGACCAGCTCCTCAGGGTCGTGGCCCAAGCTTCTCGCAGCTGCCGACAGCAAAAAAAAAACACCTCAGTCGGTAAGTTTCGTCAGATCCGTCGCTGCAGGGAGATCAGGAGTGATCAACTTTTCCGACGCGCGGAATCGCTTGGGTGGTAAAGGGGTCGTAGATGCCTCTGCATTCGACATGGACGAGCCTGGGAGGGTAGGCTCTTCCTCTTCTTATCAGCGACGACGCCGTGTCGGTGACCGAGTCGGGCTGCTTGTACCTGAGCTGGAACTCGATGCCAGTTCGAGGAGTTCTTCTCGGGACTCTCCGTTTGCCCTTTCAGCATCTTGCTGGCGGCTCCTTTCCGCTTCCTGTCCTGTGCAGCGTCCTGTCTCGTGTGGAGGGGATGCGGCCGCGCCGCACCTCGGACCTTTGTCCCGTCAGGAACTCCCTGTCCTCTTCGATTGTGATCATCGACATCGCCTGTTCGTGCGCGATATCGAAGAGGCGATCAAGGGATGAGAGGAATTCGGCCTCGTTCCTGGTTTGGGTCACAGTGCGCCGTTTCGATGGTGTGGATGGATGTGGTGACAGTTAACTGATCGCTAGCCTAGCTCCATCACCCCGAACGCATCATCGGACATGGACTGCCCGCATTAATTTTCCCTTTTATCTCACGGAAAGACGAAGCCTCAAAATGGATATGTGCACGGAATATTTTCTACTTAGAATACCATGTTTTTTCTCCTGTATCAATACTTGGAGAAACTCGTTTTACACCCTGTACAATACCTCATTTTTACTCTTCTGTACACCAGTGCGGAAGACTAAACCAACGACTCTGACCGTCCGTCTGTCCGTCTGTCTGTCTGTTATCGTTGTTCAACTCAGAAACTACAACCGCTATCGAAACGAAAACTGGCATGATAACAGAACGCCATGAGTACTTTTCGTCAAGGAACATAAACCTTGACCTCGTTGAGGCAGTTCTAATTATTATTTCATTAAACAAAAAATACGCACAATGTTTTTAGACGGAATGACATCAGAAACGCGCCCGTCCCGATATAAATTTCAAAAATGAAAAACACCCCCAAATACGTGGCACCCTATTGACCAAGATTGGGACACTGCCAGCTGACAACTGACCAGGATGGGCCGACACTGGCAGCTGACAACTGACCAGGATGGGTGGACAATGCCAAATAAGGTCGAAGTGTCGGAACACTAACGGCACAAAACCCTGAATCAAACTATGCGGCCTTGAATCGGATGTGCGATCGGGTGGTGGTGTCGAGGGTATACGACATGAAAGTCATGTTTAACATAAATTGAGGTTCCTGAAGAAAACCCATGCCATCACAATATTAAGTTGAAATGCATTAGAAAAAAGAAACAAGCCACGCCAAAGGCACGCATGCTTACGGTATGCAGTTTTAGGCTAGCTCTATGCTTAAAATGCATAAAACTCACCTCATGAAACCTGGGCAAGCTCACCAGAGTGTAGATCCAAACAGGTGATTCATCAAAATCAATGTCATGCTACATTGAAGACCAAGCATGCCTATATCTCTTGCAAAATCATTCTTCGTTCTTGAATGACCCAGTTATAATTCTGCTGTGGGACATCAGTGCATATGGCATGCAAAGTTCTCAAGTAAAACTGGTAGTTACTTTCTCTATTGATCCTTAGCAGGATGTTGTTTTGTGGGAATGATTTGTACCATTACCAGCTGATCAAACAGCCAAAAGCTAATAATGAACACCAATGGCTTTTGCTGACATACAAAGACCAAAGCTTGTTTTAGGCACCCATATATATTTCATAGTGATAGCGTTGATCATACTACATAAATAGGTATGGCTACGTTGTTAATGTAATGCTCATAGTCCATTTGAAGGAGTCAATGACCCTGAATGAAGCTTTCGTCCGCGTGTCTCTGGGGGGGGGGGGGCGGTTTAAGACCCCTCCAAAATCCAAACTAAGCATCGCACGAAAACGAAAAAGGTGTCATCGGAAAGCGCTCGACGAGTAGGGTCCGGGTCCACCCCTTAAAAAAAATTCCCCCGAAAGTGACGTCACCAGGGGGCTAGATTTTCACGACTTTTCACGACCTACATTATGTTTTTTACTCTGGGGAGTTCATTTTGGGGGATATATGAAAACAAACAAAATATATTTGGAATGAAAAAAGTACAGCGAAATCGACTAGGGTTATAATTTTTTGCCCCCAAAAAAATACAATTTTTTACATTTCCAAATTTTGAGTTTTCAAGCTTTCTTTAATTTTCCTTTTCCAATGGGTAGAGCAGACAGAAAAATATTGTTGGAAGTCAACTTTCCCTAATAAAAAATGCTTACTTTAGCCAGAATCCTGTGTTTGAACTGCAATATGGCAAATACGCAAAATTTATATGTAGTCAAAAACGGAAAAAAAGAAAAATTCAACCCGTACGTTTTATTGCATCCGTAAAGATAAGCAAACGCTGAAAGTTTCATTAAAATATCTATATACGTTAAAGCGTGATGACTGGTTTACCATTTTTTGGAGGTGACCTCACTTGGTCTTGAATAACTCGTTGACCCTAGATAACTTGACCTAGAAATTTTGAATCAGCATGTCAAATTGATGTGGGAATAGGTATGCTAAATTTGGGCGCGCTACCGCGCGCCGTTCGTCCGCTATCTGCGAAAAACCTGAGGGGGCGCGGTTGAAGACCCCCCCGAGACTGGACGGGTTAATCGGCTTACACTGGGTGTATTCAAACGAAGAGAAAAGCGGACGGCGACCAAGAGTAATTTCAAGATGTTTACATATTTGTATCGTAACTGGACTCGACTACCATCCACCATCGGCTGATGGAAGTGCTAATGCCGCGTCACAATTGGCAGCCCCCCCCCCCCCGGTCCGGCTGAAGGTGCAGGCCTATTTTTTGGCGTAACTTTGTCTTTGTGTCCTTATTATGTCAATTTTTAACCCTTTTCGAGGGTAAATCGCACACCCCGGGTACGCCTATGCATGGGCATGCCGATTCATTGGCTCCTATGCTTCGCAAATTAATTAACTTCGCCCCATGGGCGTTGCCACCGCTGTCGTCTTCGGGGTACGCACCCCACCTGATATTTATTAATGAAATTTGATTCGTCCTGAAAAACTGGCAAACTTCGAGAAAATACGGCATGTTCCTGAAGTTGCCCAGTTCCTGTATCAGGTGACATCTGAATCGAGTAGATTAATTCGCCCGATGGTTCATCTACGGATCCACCGGGTGGGTCTCCGTCGCGGCCAATACCATCATGTCCTGTGGCGTGCCCGACGATTGGGACAACCTGTCTGTCTGACCTTTCCTCAACCCGTCCCGTCTCGGGGGTTTTTAACCGCCCCCTCAGTTTTTTTCGCGGATAGCTAACGAACGGCGCGCGTTAGCGCGCCAAAATTTGGCATACCTTTTCCCATATCAAGTTGACATGCTTTATCAAAATTTTGAAGTCAGGTCATCTAGGTCAACGAGTTAGTCAAGGTCAAGTGAGGTGATCTCCAAAAACGTTTAACCAGTTGTCACGCTTTAACGGATACAGATATTTAATGAAACTTTCAGCGTTTGCTTATCCAACAAAGCGTACAGGAGGAATTTTTCATTTTTTCCGTTTGTGACTACATATATATTTTGCATATTTGCCTATTGCAGTTCAAATGGAAGATTCTGGCTAAAGTAAGCATTTCTTATTAGTGCATGTTGATTTCCAACAACGTTTCTCGGTCTGTTCTACCCATTAGAAAAGGGGAATTAAAGAAAATTTGAAAACTCAAAATTTTGAAAGTTCAAAAAGTAAAATTTGTGTTTTGGCGGGCCAAAAAATGTTACGGCACTGGTCGATTCCGCTGTCCTTTTCTGACTCCAAATAATTTTCTTTTCTTTTAAAATATCCCCAAAATGAACTCCCCAGAGCCAGAAACACTGTAAGTCGTGAAAAGTCGTAAAAATCTAGCCCACCTAGTGACGTCACGTTTGGGGGAATTGTTTTCGGGGGTGGATCCGGACCCTACTCGTCGAGCGCTTTTCGATGATACATCTTTCGTTTTCGTGCGACGTTTATTTAGGATTTTAGAGGGGGAGTTTCTATCCCCCTCCCCTCCACTCCCCTCCCCCCCCACCCGAGACGGGGTGTGAGGGTTTGACCGGAGAGACGGCGCGGGTTAAAGAGATGCTTCCTATGAAATGGCTGTGCAGCTCTTGCATAGCGTTGTTCATTGCATATCAGTAGACATTACTGTTCACTTTCTCCGAACTGGTGCTGGAACGACCATCTCACTGCGGCTTTTGTTGCCAGCTGCTGTATAAAATACTTGCTGTCTAGCAATAGCCAGCAATAGCAATAAGCATTCGCAAAGGTATAATGGTACGGGACCCGCGCAATAGCCTACCATGTAACGACAGACGAAAAACGTTGTCTGTTTCCACGACGGGGGTTGAGGGAAACAGCTGCCTGTGTCTGGGCTAGGCTAGGAGCCTGGGACCATGAGAATAGCAGAGGCGGATCGTTTGAACAGCTGAATTGAATGTCTGTGTCATAAAATAAAAAACCAGATAATTTGAGGGCTCCAGAACTAAAACTGCTGAAATCTTATTTTATGTTAGGTGGGGTAGAGGGGAGAGGAGAGAATACACTCACGGTCTTATCCCTGTAACTTTGAATCGTTCCTGCGCCCCTGGGGTTGGACTCCAGCTTGAAACTAAATATGGTGACGTCATTGTTCCGTATACCATCGCCGTTTGCATTTCGTGTCACTGATGCCCTGCACACCTGATGCCCTGCACACCTGATGCCCTGCACACCTGATGCCCTGCACACCTGATGCCCTGCACACCTGATGCCCTGCACACCTGATGCCCTGCACACCTGATGCCCTGCACACCTGATGCCCTGCACACCTGATGCCCTGCACACCTGATGCCCTGCACACCTGATGCCCTGCACACCTGATGCCCTGCACACCTGATGCCCTGCACACCTGGTGCCCTGCACACCTGATGCCCTGCACACCTGATGCCCTGCACACCTGATGCCCTGCACACCTGATGCCCTGCACACCTGATGCCCTGCACACCTGATGCCCTACATGCATGACCACACCTTATGTCTTGCAGGCCTGATGTCTTATGTACGTTGCGATAGCAGATGCCTTGCATATCTGACCGCGTAAGCAGTTGTTCGTTTTACGTTTTAGGCGATGATCAGAGATCGCTAGATAAGACGCAGATATTCCTTGCAGCTGATTGACGCCGAAATAGTGTACAAATATAACCATTGCAATCGCAAGATTGCACAGGAGTAGAATTAATGTTAGTTGTGCACTGATGCCTTGGTGTTTACTGTCCTATTACCTTGGGGGGGGGTGACTAAGTCAATTGGCATAAGGGGAAGGTTACATCATTGGCGTTACGATGGGAAGGTTTTATTTAAACACAAGGCACGGGAAAACGATGCCCAATGCACGACATAGAGGGAAGAGAGACAGGCTGGTTCATCGCGCAGACGAAAAAAAAAACATGCGCTTCCCGCAGTATCTGAGGGCGCACGTTGCCAGAACCATCGGTATGTTTTGTGATTCTGTGTTGCATGGCATTACGCGCCGCCAGATCATCTCGACAGACATCTGGGTAACAATTGGATGGCAGGTTGCAAAAACTGCTGCAGCTGAAGGGCGATGAGGAAGTCTGAGTGGAGTGAACTGTCATGAGAGAAGCTAGTTCTCCAGTATTATGTCCCTCCGCCCCGAGTTGACCTTGTATGTGGGCGTACGGTGTGTGTTTAGCGTAAGTTAACTGACCTGGCAAAAACTCGAAGGAAAAGCAGGTACTTAATTTAGGGAAAGGCCGTGCAGTTAAAAAAATTGCACACATTTCCCATCTGCTATGAATACAGCGAGTGCGCTTCTTAGTCGGCTTTTTAGCTTTAGGGCTCTATGACCAGAGTTGATTATTCGCGCCAGGCAACGAGTGAGCCTAGCTATTTGAGTGTGGTATGGTGGTGGACCACCTGGAATCGCAAAACCCAGACCGGGAAAGCAGTGAAAATTACAATTACTTGACTGCAAAGACCGTGAAATATAAAAAAGTAAGTTGGTATTGCCGCCAAGTTCTTCTGCATCAAAAAGAGTGGTGGACATGAAAGTACTTGTGTACTCAAACAAAGGTCACACAATCAGTGCAGACTTCGAAATGTAGTCATGATCACTATAATTCTTAATTAAATTTAAGCGCGTGGTAGTTTGAAATGCAACATATTCCACTTAGCATTCAAACACCACGCGCTTAAATTTAATTAAGAATTATAGTGGAATCATGACTACATTCCTAAGTCTGCACCGATTGTGTACATACATAGTCATATATATATATATATATATATATATATATATATATATATATATATATATATATATATATATATATATATATATATATATATATATATATATATATATATATGTGTGTATATATACATATACATATGCATATGCACACATAATGCACGTCAAGTAAATCTGAAACAATATTTTCAGTGAGATACCTTCCAGCCGACAATATATTGAATCCGCCAGAGGGACCAACGCATGGAAGGTTTCGAAATAAATTAACAGCTTCTTTTCTGCACGCGTCATCTGCGTCGCAAACGTCTAACCCCTTTGCTTAGATCCGCACGGCGCGGCGACTGGTGAGGCTGCTGACAATTCGTCGACAGCCTAGTAAAACGAATGAAGCACTCGCTATTCTAGCCGCTAACCCCATTCTTAAGAGGCGTAACACGAGGAACGTAGTAATTTGTTCAGATTCCAAGCAAGTGCTTGAGTCAATTAGCAACACACACGACTGCCACATCCAGTCATTGATCGAATCCAACAAGCTGTGGCCCGTAACGTAAACAACTTTTCATTCCTCTGGATTCCGGGCCACGCAAACATCACATCAAACGAGCAAGGAAATCGGCTGGTAAAGCAAACCTTAGCACCGACTCTTAATCCCAGCATGGAATATTCAATAGACAATTGCAAAGCACTCCTACAACACCATGTACGTAAGCATCACTCAAACTCATGGACACAACACAGCTCTACACCTCACCGCTCCAACCACACTCGCGAGATTAAACCAACGCTAAGCGCATGGAGCGCATCAAATCAATAACGCCGTCAAAAGGAAGTCATCCTCACTAGATTTAGAACTGGTCGCACCAAACCACACAACCTCAACTGGAGGATGACCACTATGCAACACCTCGCTGCGACACCTGCAAAGCCATATTAAGCATAAGCCACATTCTGATGGAGTAAAATAACTTTGACGCTCATGTACAGCTACTTAAGGCCTTCTGCAAAAAAGAAGGCAATACATTCTCGCTTCGATCGCTTTTGGGTGACAAGTACCAAGAAATCCTCTAATTACTATTTAGCTATTCGTACGCCACTAAATTAGCAGGAGTATTGCATACACCACACCACCAACAAGCACTTCAACACGCATTTGAATTGGATTGTGTCTTTACGACGCACTCAGCAGCTGAGGTCATATGGCGTCGCCTGCCTCTCACCTTGGTAGGAAAGGCGGTCATCGCGGGGAATCGAACCCCGTGCCTCTGTCGTGCCAGACGCTCATCTTAACCACCGAGCTACCGCCGCCCCTTCAACACATACTTCAACACGCACTTCAGCATCCCCTGCAACATGCCCTTCAACATGCAACGCATGCCAGGGCATAAAGGGGGACGAGTAGCCTAGTGGTAAGTTGCTCGTCTCACAATCGAAAGGTTGTGGGTTCGAGCCTCACCTGTCGCTACTCTTTGCCCGCGACCAATCGGCGTAAGAGATTGGCGACGCTACATGACTCAAAGGTCGATGTGTCGCAAAACTAATAACCAACCAACCAACCAACAAGGGCATACACTCGGAGGAAGAAAGTAAATAAACACATTCTAATGACTTCTGACGTACACGAGCCGATTCGCTTTCCCATTCGAAATAAACGGCTATCTAGCGGTGCCGTCGGACCTAGATGAGCCGACTTGCTTTACAATTAACATAGTAATTGCCCAGAGGTGCCATCGGACGTAGATGAGCCCGAACATTAAGCATATTCAAACATCACACACAAGCCTGCATAAAAGCATGCTGCTACTTACCACTATTAACAACTACTAATTGTATAGTGTACACTTTTAGCAACAACTACCACTCAAGCTATGACTACTACCACTACGAAAGTTTACTTTTCAGTTTCGATTTTACAGCCTTCGCCTGCACGGTACGAGGAAGTAGTCGAGAAAAAAGCGAAACTAACTATCCGAATGCAACCGAGGTGAACTTTTTTTTCTAGCTTATCACATGGTGGGGATTACTCCCCTTCCCTCACGGTGTCGAAATACCAAACTCCACAAAAGAGAACCCACCATTTATTGGCGAGGGCACTCAAGTACAACCTGGGTCTCTTGTGCCGATCGCTCCATCCTCAATTTGATTCACAAGTGCTGCCTGTTAAATAAACAAACAAACGAACAAACGTGGCGTGGCCTGGGCAAGCAGTGCCCAATAGTGAATGGAATTCCGTGGAGCAGCGCGTGTGTTCCTCGATCTAGTTCACAATATCACAAAAAAATGAACTGCAACACTATCCGTATGTGTGCCGCCCCCATTATCGGTGGTGGGATGGTAGACCAAGTCACGCTGCCGAAAAGTGCTGTGCTGACCGCAAGCACTTGTAATTGTAAAGAACTGCTTGGAGTGAATGGCACCGGGAAACCTATATGTAGACAAACAGCTTGCAAACATTAAAAGAAGGAACGGCTGGAGTGGACGCATGAGCTATGGTATGTTCGTGCCTGGGCATGCAAATACGCAAAAGCGTATCTGCACTCTCGACTGCAAATACGCAAAGGCTTATTTGCAGTCTTGAGTCGGGTGAACTTTAGCACCTGGGCAATCCCAGTCACGATTGCGAACACGCATTGGCATTTTTACCATGCATAATTCCATCATAATATTCCCCCTAAAGTGCCCGTAATCTTGCATAGGCGAAATGGTTTCGTGGCATGAATTATCTTGCCGAAATTGCTCGTCGCCTAGGGCGCTTCCATTAACATTCGCTGTGTCAGATTATTCCCAAGGCGTTGAAATAAAGAGCATGAAATAGCATGAAGCTTGCGCAAAGAAGCAGCTTCATCCGGATTTTGCAAATAGGATGACGATTTTGTTCGGAGACGTCCCTTACACCCGTACTTTCGAGGTCCGGCTTAAGTGGAACATTTTTAATCCTCCTAAAATGAATTTCGACAAACAGCGTCCGGACGTGCCCTCACGACCGCTCCTTCGAAGACGCAAGGTCAAAGTGGAATATCTTTGGATTGTCAGAATCAAACTGTCGAGGAAAATTCTGCACTACAACATAAACAGCCAAGGGAATATAATTTCACCTAGTGCACATACGACTGCCCAAGTCCGTTAGTTTGTTAATCGTTGTTTTGTTAGCCAAGCTATGTTTGTTGTTTGTTAGCCGTTGAGAAACAACGGCTAACAAATGCTGCAGATTTGAGGAGACACCGGACATTATGACCGGCTACCTGGTTTATGGCCGGCCGCCGAGATGTCTGGGAGGTTTGGTGTCCAGGTCCCCTGGTCGGTCAGGCCGTTCGGCGAAACATAACACATATAGTCGCCACAGGCTGACAGGAGCAGGTGGGCGCGAGCCAATGGCAACGGCCCCGTTCGACGCTCGCTGAGCGGCTTCTTCAGCACCAATGGGAGTCTCCAACGTCACGGAGAACCCGTCACAATCTGGTAGACGACATCACACTCCCTGCCCACGTAATTTAATCAGCCAGGATATCTTTGCGGGGATCTGCGGACGGTGCCAAGCCGTCGTATAAATGTCAATAGGTAGCATGCGTCTACCTATCTTGACGTGAAAAAACGCTCGTTAAACTGGAAAAAATACAATCGTGACATCGATAATCATTGATGTCTTATGGCAACCGTGCCGTAGGCTGCAGAAGGCCAGCCTACAGCACGGTTGCCGTAAGGCACGGTTCCTAGTAAGCAAGGAACGGATCCGCTGCACCAGGAAGGCTTTCCACAAAGTCTTCCGAGGACTCCAGGTGGTACTCTTGTATGGTCTTGTGGTTTCTAGATGGTGTTTTTCCACACATGCCCATGGGCGCAGCAATAATGTGGTCCTTAAGAACGTGTTTTGTTTTAATTTTATCCTCACACCCTCAGCTTTGTTCCTTTGTATCCAAATCCCCGCGGGAAAAGTTGGAAATTGGATGTAATATTTAAAGGTTGCCCATGGACCTTGAAGTTTCACTAATTGTTATATTGTGTAGATCTTTGACAGTATAACAGTATGTTCAAAGTATTTAGTGGCAATTGCTGATGCAGTTGCGGTGTCTGTATATTTAACACGCGCCCTGGAGGGCCCTGGAAAATTACGCGCACTGGAGGGGGCGGATTCCGCCCCCCCCCCCTAAGACCTCAGCTCCTACCGAGGCTAGAGCAACGAGATTCGCAAGGTGGATGGTCACGATGGTGAACTCTATTGTGTGCAAATTTCATGACCTTAGGTCAATATCGTCAAGGTCAAATGAGGTCAAAATATGGAAATTTTCTGGTTTTGCGTGGATTGGCTTGTCAATGGTATAGATCGCTGTGATTGTGTTTAAATGCTCCAAAATTGGCATTAATGATGTTTTGGACGTTACTAATGATGCAATACAGATGACAGATCCACCATTTGACCTTAGGTCACCTATATAGGAGCACTTTAGCAGGTCATTACCTGATCTAGTTACCGGATCAGGGCTGCACACCTGACTGCTCCGTTGGGCGGTTCAGCACAATCGGCTTCGCAAAGAAAGGAGTGAAATACATGAATACAGTATGGAAACGCTTAGGCACACAATGACAAACAGTAGAATTCGGGATGTGTAGGGAGTAACATGTAAAGTGGCATCAATCGCATGACAGTCATTTGCATTTTTGACAACATTCCAGTTGACCAAGTTTGGTTCCATTAGCTTGTCATGAACTTAACCAGATTTGACCTCGGCGACCTAACATGACTTTTAAATTATATATCATAACAATATGTATCAAACAAGTCGTATGTGTTGTCAAGAACAGTTCCCTTTTGCAAATATGCGGGAAGCGCATCAGCGCCGACTTTTTTGGGCTGGCGCTGCGAATTGTTTTTACTTTAACGGCCCCTAACTTGGAAAGTTCTCGACCGATTTTCATTTTTGTTACCTTAGGCAATGCGCCGATCATTTCCAAGTAGCTACGCAAAAATGGCATATGTCGGCCGGTACGATATGGAGTTATGTACAAAAAAAATCGGAGGTGTGGGCGGATTTCGCCATCCCCTCCAGGGCGTGTGTAAACCTGTCATAACCTTGACCTGACTAGACCTCGGTAACCTGTCATGGCTTTGAAACAATATAGCATAACAATGTACACCAAACAAGTCGCTAGTTTTGCCAAGAACACTTACTTTTTGTCAATATACGGGAAGCGCATCAGCGCCGATATTTGTGGTCTGGTGCTGAGAAAAAGTTTTGACTTTAGCGACCCCTAACTCGAAAAAAAAAATCTGTAGATTTTCATCTTTCTTGCCTTAAGGAACGCGCCGGTCATTTATAAGCAGGTACACAAACAACGACGTATATCGGCTGGAGTTGTGTACAAGAAACCGGAGGAGTTGGCGGAATTCGCCCCCCCTCCAGGGCGCGTGTTAATAAAAAGATAAATGACGCCTGACATAGCTAGTCGAAGTAAACATAACATTTTCCTAGTGAGCACTAAAGAAGATATGAAAGGATCCAGGCTGCCATTAAATGACGTCCTCGGCAACTTCTGTTCTTTCCCATCAGGACGACAAATTCACTATTCGCAGTAGTGCTACTGCAGTAGTGGGTCGGGTGGTAAGGTTTTTGGTAAGAGCCCGCATCCCAACGGCTCGAAAAGGTCACCCATTTGCCAGGGTAGAGAAACTGTATTCAGAATACCAGCAACTGAAGAAGGGCAAAAGTCTGCGATCAACTCCCCAAATTGAGAAGGAAGAGGTATTTAGCACAACTTTGAGGAATTGCTTGCCGTAGCCACTGCAAATGCCTTATCGACTATCCTCATTCAGGACAAAAAAAATTGCCCAAAAGAACCATACCATAGAGGAGATATGGGTCCAATTTATCCCTACCTGACTGCTAGAGAAACCGCTCCTCAAAGCGAATGAGGGTACAAGAGGTGAGGAAGCATCGTTCTCAACAAGCGACCTCAACCTCTTACGAAGGCGTACAGGTGGAGGCGTCAAGTACGTGAAGTAGCGGTAGTCCAGATGTGTCCGCTGAAGGAGGCGACAGTGTTGTGGGAGTAACTGTAGAAGCAGAAGCCACTCCTGATCCCTCTAGACGCCGAAGGGCGACAAAGAACATTGTATGCAGCAGTTGCTGATAGGATAAAAGTGGCAGACCGAAAGGCATCGTTCATTCTGTCAGGGAGTGCTCGTCTTCTCGGGCAGAATGTTGACGAGCTCAACACCAATCGATCCTCCATCCGGCGGCAACGATAGTGCAAATATAATAATTTGCCTCCTGCTTGAAAGCAGAGTTTGTTGTTGAACTGCCATTGATTGTACACTGAGATGGTAAGCTTATGAAGGATCTGACGACTCAAAAACATGTTGATGGACTCCCCATCTTCTTGTCGGGCAACGGAGTTAGCCAGTTCCTTCAGGTTGGCAAGATCCCGAATGATAGTGGACTGTTGTTGTTGAAGCCAAAACTGTTGTTGAAGCTTCATAAGAATGGGGCCTGACCGAAATAGGTGTTGAAATGGCATTTGATACGACGGCTTCCAACATAGGCCGCCCCAATGGTGCATGCATCATCATGGAACAAAAACTGGAAAAGAACCTCCTTGACTTAATATGTAGGTACGTATGGAGCCGATTGTGAAAGCTGCTTATGCAAAACTCATGGGGCCAACCAAGGGCCCAGATATGCTTAATTTCAAATTATTCGAGGCCAAATGGAAGTTTGTGAACCAAAATGTGTTTGAAACTGGTGCTGATCATGAGAAGTTCGCACTAGTCATCCACGCGAATCGATTGCCCGGGTTGTAAAGTCTTTCACAGAGCGACATGATCTGAAGGGCGACTACAGAGCATTCCTGGAGCTCTCATTGATTTTCCTTGGAAGAACTCCACCTAGGAGTCCACCACAATCGTCCTGGGTCCATGCAGCATGCCCGCTGGATGTCAATGGTAGCTTACTTAATGAAAGTGTGGATGTTCCGTGGGAAATTCAAGCTGACTCCAAGAGATGAGGAGGGATTGCGTTGCATGTTCATCTTCATTGCTACTATATATGCGAAGTACTGGATCGAGGCACCCTTTCCCGAATCTGCTCCTCGGGATGACTTGAACCTTTTCAAAGCCTTGTCCATGCCTATGATATTATTGATGAAGCAATTTCTAAAGCCACTGTGGCAAAATGTCGTTCCCACCAATCATGGGTGTAACCACGGATTTGAAATGGGGGGGGGGGACAAATCAGGGACGCGGTAGGTTTGAACAGGATAGAGGGCACCTCCACCACACCACACCTTCACCACAGGCTATTACTTGATACCAGATTTGGGCAAGTTCGCGTGAGAACTTTATTTAAAAAACATGACTTCCCTCAGTGGTCTTGAAGAAACCCAAGGACACCCAGAGTCGCATTTGTTCAAGATATATGCATATATGAACAGGGGAATGCAACCTAACACGTATAATAGCCTTGCGATAAAGCAGATGTGTTGCCTAGCAGAGCACAATTATTTTTTTTTCATCCTAGCGAAAACATCACATGGTCAAGGTTCGTATTATTCAAGAATGGCCTGGAAGGAAAAATTTATAACGTTTGCTGATTTTCTATTCGGATATTTTTGACGACAGATAGCCTGTGAAGCTCATTTATTGTCTACATCGGCTGTTATTATTTTTTGGTGATTCTATGGAGTATATATTTTGAATCAATAGATTATTTAGCATGAATTTGCGGTAATGATACTCTGGTAGCTAAGGCTTGTGGGAACACGGAAAAAATGGGTGGGGACAAATCGACATTTTTCCTAAATTTGGGGGAGGAACTTATCCCCCCAATGATTACGCCCATGCCACCAATGGCATATTTCGGAAGAGTTAGTGATCCTCATCTTTGTTGATCCGTTGTGGCATCTACCACCAAGAGTTTGATGGCAAATACTCTAAACGAGCAATCTTGAATTGAAGGCACTCCAAACGAGTGACAATCACATCTGAAGCCATCCAGGGACACAGTTTCGAAAATTGTGTGGCCAAAGGAATACTAGCCTTCTTTGAGAAGATGAATCTCCCGATGGGATACCTGTATGTTCTTCCAGAGTCCTGGAACTCACGGGAGGACTTCCCGAAGGCATACAATGTTGTCCAAGGAATCAGTCACCAAAGAAAATGCAGAGCGACGTTTGGTACTCATGAAGAAGTGCAACAGATACGGGGATGGACGACAGGCGTGTTTGGTTTAATCAAGTTTGATGGACGGTTGGCGATGACTACCGGTTCGCCGCCGCCTCTAACAACGGAACCTTGCTTGCCGGCATCATGAAACACTAAGCTACAAAGAAAGGCTTGATATTTAACGTTTAGTATTTTATGTTCCATGTTTGGTGTTCTATTCCGGACTTCTTTTAACCATGTTAGACATACTTCTGGAGACCTAAAGAAAATATTTCCACTCGCATGTACAATAAACTGAGTTTATTGTCATATGCTGCAATCGCTGCAAAGACCAGTCCCGCTTCACTGACCACACTAACCACATTTTCATGTGATCGAACTTATTTAACAAACGAGAAAGTATGACGTCCATCCAACATTCAGCAAACACGCAGCAAACTAATTAACTTAGCATCTTACTTCTCTATGGTGTTGTAGAATAAGACATCAGATTACGCAAGGTATAATATTTGAGAATATTGTATCCTCTCAAAGGCCACTTATCATTCAGAAAACTGCATACAATTGGTCTTGCATGCATAAACAATTCGTCGAAATCTTTCGTAGGCAAATTATAAGTCATTTTCCGCCAGGTCTACAACATAATTATCCCACAGCGGTACGTTTGTCTCTTAAATGTTGGTTATCGTCACTGATGCGAAGGCCAGTTTCAGCCATACCATTTGTCATTATATTTTCGATGCTGCTTCAGGTTCGTTCAACTTGTTTACTGCTCGAAAATCCAGCAAAATATCTATGTAGAAGGAAGTAACCCAAACGTTTCAAGTCTAGTCGCCTGAAATGAGTCTTCAATAAATCATCTATCTTGACTGGTAAGCACCTTTATTACGCCATTAATCTTGGTTTCCATGCTAAAAGCCTATTATACCTTGAAGGAAAGCAATGCAGGAATAATCGTATCCTGCGTGATATCCCACATACCCCATACTTCCTTCATTAATATCCTCTGGGAACATAATTGCAATTTACACCGTACAGGAGCAACACATGCTACATGAATATGCTGCATGTTCCACTTCCGCAACTGCTACTCGGAATGGAATGCGCTTATTAGCGTAATACGAACGACTAGCTGATGGTTGAAAGCACTCATGCAATTTCTGTGGACTGAAATAAATGGAAGAGCACCACTAAAAGCATACGCTATTTTTCACCAATGGTCATGCATATGCTTAATAAGGTACACGGTATTCCTACCTAGCTCAATCTGCAGTGGATCGAATTGGCAACAGCGTTGCTCGAGCACAATTATCGTGCAATCCAATCTACATTAAGACTCGCAAAGCATTATAACCATTTGGGAATGTTATAGCGGATCCCGCCAGGTGCGGCCTAGATTTTCGGCGTGAACCGGTGAATCGCTGCTTCACTTGCTGCTACCTCAAATCGCTCTGGCCCTGCGTATTTGCAAGTGACCTCATTACGTCCGTCCGTCAATGCAGACACCCGTCCATATTGAGCAGCGCCGCCGACTGCCGGCAGGATGGGCACTGTATAACCTATGCAGTTGATGCGCCCAGGGACGGTCGGCCCATGTAAGGCACTAATGCAGTACCTCACCCGAGTAGAGCTGGTAAGTATTTTTGTATGTTATTTTCATAAAATGACGCTTTCATCCACTGGAGAATAGCAAACTGGGAAAACTGGAAACAAATATGCATTGGTGACTCATAATTATGGTGAAAATTGAAGTACATTCACATTTACACCATCTACATCTTAGCTTCCAAACAGCTCTCTCACTGGTCGACAGAGGTTAGCCTCAGGCACATATCGCCATATAGTAAGCTTTTGTTTCATAACAAGCGCAAGGTAGGCCGAGGGCCCTCAAATATTGTTTGGCAATCGGTAACGTCACATGGGCTGGACAATTGCTTAGTTCCGCAGGCGCTCCAGCGAAACTTCCGTGTTTTCTACACGACATTTTCGATCTTAAATATAATCGAAATGGGACAAAATTGGGTTCATTTGAAAGCTTGAAGAGAATTGTCTACGAATATGAGTCGTATTTTCCCCAACACTAGTATTTTTCGCTTGGACCCACGCTGATTGCATTCATGTCAAGCGCCGCAGGAATCTCGTGGTACCACGGGTAGTAGCAGTATGATGAGATAGGCCAACTGAAGACCACGGCCGGGTAGGAGGGGTAGGAGGAAGTAAGAGATAACTGTTGCAACATAATCCTCCCCTCTCGCTGCAGGGGCGTACACAAGGGTGGGGTTACTGGGGGCATGTGCCCCCATGGGAAAGTGGTACCTACCCGGCCAGGAAAAGGCGCCAACATTATATTTAGGCTACCGGCGGAGGCACCTATACTGGTTGGAATAGCACACCCTTATCACCCATGTCCAGATACGGAACCTGCAGCTGATTTTCAAGATTGCTTTCAATTTTTCATTCATTTACGTCTAGACCAGGCGCGCTCTTGTTGGATATTTTTTTGAAGGACAAGTGCCCCCTCAATGTCGGCTCTGTCCACTAATAATTTAAACTTTTAACATGGGGTACCATGGAGCATGCACCCCACTGATGTGGGGCTTCCCATTAATTTCATGTATTTTGCACTGAAATAATAAATGATAAGAATAACAACAATGATAAAAATCATATAAATATATATATATATATATATGTATATATATATATATATATATATATATATACATATATAAATATAGTACATATGTGTGTGTGTATGCCAGCCATTTCGGGGGTTATGAAATGGAAATATATGAAAACCTCAATAATATTTTATATCTGAAAACTTCTCGGCAATTTCGGAAGCATTTGAATACGAAGGAGAGGGTTGAAATCCACTGACTTCGGAACGATGGTGTTAGGTTTGGCACCTTGCAACGCCAAGTTAAGTTTTTCATACTCATCTTAACATAAAATAATAATGGATACTTATGAAAAATACTGGACGAAATCCTCCGATTTGTTCCACCTCACCTCACTAGGGTGCCACGGACCGCTCCTGGATGCGCCCCTAAATCCCAATAACAACAGCATCGAGTGCCGGCCGGAGGTTGCGATCTTGCCCTAGTTCATCTGCCAGCAGGCAACCAGGTCCGCCGGGCCGGCCAACTGTCCAGACCCTACAGGTCGGCCATCTGTCCAGACCCTACAGGTCCAACAGACCGACCAACTGTCCAGACCCTACAGGTCGGCCATCTGTCCAGACCCTACAGGTCCACCAGACCGACCAACTGTCCAGACCCTACAGGTCTGCCACCTGTCCAGACCCTGCAGGTCCAACAGACCGACCAACTGTCCAGACCCTACAGGTCTGCCACCTGTCCAGACCCTACAGGTCGGCCATCTGTCCAGACCCTACAGGTCCAACAGACCGACCAACTGTCCAGACCCTACAGGTCTGCCACCTGTCCAGACCCCACAGGTCCACCAGACCGGCCAACTGTCCAGACCCTACAGGTCCACCAGACCGGCCAACTGTCCAGACCCTACAGGTCCACCAGACCAGCCAACTGTCCAGACCCTACAGGTCCACTAGACCGACCAACTGTCCAGACCCTACAGATCCACCAGACCGGCCAACTGTCCAGACCCTACAGGTCCACCAGACCGACCAACTGCCCAGACCCTACAGATCCACCAGACCGGCCAACTGCCCAGACCCTACAGGTCGGCCGGGCCGGCCAACTGTCCAGACCCTACAGATCCACCAGACCGGCCAACTGTCCAGACCCTACAGGTCCGCCGGGCCGGCCAACTGTCCAGACCCTACAGACCGACCAACTGCCCAGACCCTACAGGTCCACCAGACCGGCCAACTGTCCAGACCCTACAGGTCGGCCACCTGTCCAGACCCTACAGGTCCACCAGACCAGCCAACTGTCCAGACCCTACAGGTCGCCACCAGACCGGCCAACTGTCCAGACCCTACAGGTCCACCAGACCACAACTGTCCAGACCCTACAGACCACCAGACCGGCCAGACCCTACAACGGCCAACTGTCCAGACCCTACAGGTCCACCAGACCGGCCAACTGTCCAGACCCTACAGGTCAAGACCAACTGTCCAGACCCTACAGGTCCACCAGACCGGCCAACTGTCCAGACCCTACAGGTCCACCAGACCGGCCAACTGTCCAGACCCTACAGATCCACCAGACCGGCCAACTGTCCAGACCCTACAGGTCCACTAGACCGACCAACTGCCCAGACCCTACAGATCCACCAGACCGGCCAACTGTCCAGACCCTACAGGTCCACCAGACCGGCCAACTGTCCAGACCCTACAGGTCCACCAGACCGGCCAACTGTCCAGACCCTACAGGTCCCCGCCAACTTCCAGACCTAAGGTCCACCAGACCGGCCAACTGCCCAGACCCTACAGATCCACCAGACCGGCCAACTGTCCAGACCCTACAGGTCCACCAGACCGGCCAACTGTCCAGACCCTACAGGTCCACCAGACCGGCCAACTGTCCAGACCCTACAGGTCCACCAGACCGGCCAACTGTCCAGACCCTACAGGTCCGCCGGGCCGGCCAACTGTCCAGACCCTACAGGTCCACCAGACCGGCCAACTGTCCAGACCCTACAGGTCCGCCGGGCCGGCCAACTGTCCAGACCCTACAGGTCCACCAGACCGGCCAACTGTCCAGACCCTACAGGTCCACCAGACCGGCCAACTGTCCAGACCCTACAGGTCCACCAGACCGGCCAACTGTCCAGACCCTACAGGTCCACCAGACCGGCCAACTGTCCAGACCCTACAGGTCGGCCACCTGTCCAGACCCTACAGGTCCACCAGACCGGCCAACTGTCCAGACCCTACAGACCGGCCAACTGTCCAGACCCTACAGACCGGCCAACTGTCCAGACCCTACAGACCGGCCAACTGTCCAGACCCTACAGATCGGCCAACTGTCCAGACCCTACAGGTCCACCAGACCGGCCAACTGTCCAGACCCTACAGGTCCACCGGGCCGGCCAACTGTCCAGACCATACAGGTCCACTAGACCGACCAACTGCCCAGACCCTACAGGTCCACCAGACCGGCCAACAGTCCAGACCCTACAGGTCCGCCGGGCCGGCCAACTGTCCAGACCCTACAGACCGGCCAACTGTCCAGACCCTACAGACCGGCCATCTGTCCAGACCATACAGGTCCACTAGACCGACCAACTGCCCAGACCCTACAGGTCCACCAGACCGACCAACTCTCCAGACCCTACAGGTCGGCCGACTGTCCAGACCCTACAGACCGGCCAACTATCCAGACCCTACAGGTCCTCCGGACCGACCAACTGCCCAGACCCTACATGTCCACCGGACCGGCCAACTGTCCAGACCCTGCAGGTCCACCAGACCGGCCAACTGTCCAGACCCTACAGGTCCACCAGACCGGCCAACTGTCCAGACCCTACAGGTCCGCCGGGCCGGCCAACTGTCCAGACCCTGCAGGTCCGCCGGGCCGGCCAACTGTCCAGACCCTACAGGTCGGCCATCTGTCCAGACCCTACAGGTCCACCAGACCGACCAACTCTCCAGACCCTACAGGTCGGCCGACTGTCCAGACCCTACAGACCGGCCAACTGCCCAGACCCTACAGGTCCGCCGGGCCGGCACGGCCAGCCGCCGACCACCTGTCCCGACCGACCAGAGCAGAACGCCTGCCGGCGCGGCGCCGCCAGCGCTCCCGACCACAGACAGTCCATCTCCAGCTCGCCGATAATGGCCGCCGACTCCCGGCTGAATTCGGGAAACGCGATATTGAGACGCCGGGCGCGGGGGCGAGAAGGGTGCAGCCGTGGAATGCAATAGACACGTTGTCCGACCCGGTATTAGCTGGCTGAAGCCGGCTCCAGATAAGACCGGACGGTTGGAAACCAATACTGATTGTTAGTGGTTGTTAATGCTTGACGCAACAATGCTTACATGTAAAACTCGACATAAGCTGAGGAATTCATCCGACTGAGTAATTCTGCTTTCAGCGTCCAGATACATAGTTTGGAGAGCGATGTATAAAACTCAAGTAAAATGCATAGTGCACAAAGCCAACGAAAACAACCATGCGTAGCATTTTCGATTCGGTGAAGGTAGCCGTGGAACACGAGCTGAAATACTTTGACAAAGCCAGCATTACATCGTACGCAGTTTATGGTGCAATAATGATGCAGTGGAAGGATTACGTTAATACGTTACCACAAGGCTTTAGAGAGAAACGTGGGATTCATGGGAAAGTTCTGCCACGTGTGAGCGCTTCGTCGTTGTGTGGGTCTCGTGGATGTACCAACCTGCACAATCGACCAACTATAAATGGGCACGGTTTCTCATAAAACATGATATTACTTGCTGGCACTCTTCATCACATCCAACAATGTAAATTTGTGTTCAAGTGCAGCACTTAGCGACGGGAACTAATTATAATGAACTTCATTATTGCCCTGGCGCTGGTATATGGGCGCTACGAAGTCTTTGAAGTTGGCAAGGCTCAGGTGCACGGGAGCACCCCCTACCCCACTAATTTCCATTTGCCATCAGATATTTATGATACTCCAATGTTGACTAGGCACCCGCCAAACCAACGTCAAAGGCTCCTACGATTATTGGCTCCGGCTCAGTACGGAAACGTGATTCCAAGTTATTTGGGCTTAGGGGCGCTTCGACTGCTTCGGTCATATAGCGCCCATAGCGGGATTCCAACCGTCACTATTCCAACCGTCACAAATTAAGTATGAATAACCAAACCTACCCTAACCAAACCTCCCGCTTCTATTCACTTCTCACTTTATAAAATATCATTTCCCATGGCCAATGACTTAATGTACCAATGCAATGGAATAACACAAAAAGAAGTGATATCGATGGTGGGAAGCAAAGCCTATTGCAAGCTTAAAGAACACGTTCTATCTTGCATTGTTTAATTCATTCCGTACACATGATAACTGCAAGTACATATAATGTAACTGAGATTACAAAGAGTCAAGCATCAGGTTGCCTTATCACCTAAGCTATTAGTTTCTTCGGCTCTTAGGGAGCTAAGCCTTGGTTTCTGAGGGTGCTGTTTCCATTGGTCAATCAACGTACTGAGTTCTGGACAAAGAGCCGATTGCTGTGCCTGGCTTCGACCACACAAATACCGCAATCATTCATTTGTTAATATCAATATTTGTCATGTGTACGCAGTATGGCGTTTTGGCAAATAAGCCCATGGGTCCCCAATATTGAACACGATATTCTACCGCAAAATGAAATGCAAAACTAGATGTAGTATTTGCAATTTAAAAGATGGAAACTAGTGAAGAGGATGAGAGCATGCACGGTATGTATGTATAATGTATGGTTATGTGCGCCATGAGGTCATGGGCACAGGTGGATGCACCAAAGTGTGTGGTGAACATGTCCCGTCGTCAGGTTTATAGACGGTTAAAATTCGTGAAACACAAATTTTCCGCAAAGTGGATAAAATTGTCCGTTTGGTTGACTCCCTTAATTTCGACAAATCGACCGGTCGTGCACGCCATGGATCGCTCAGGTGGATCGCTCATGGATGGATGGGCACGCTCAGGTGGATCCCGCGTCCGTGTCCGTGGCGACGCAATGTGGTCCTCGGCGCCAAGGCGGTGTCGCGGGTAACAGTGCGGCGTCCGTTGGATTTTTTCCACAAGGCCGCTCCAGACAATTGAAGAGCTTAGTCATCAGTGTGCCGACCATCGACGGCCCAATCGAGACCGGTTTGTGAGGCCGGCACCGAAGAGCCTCCCACACTCGGCCCGGAACGTCTCGGATTCGACGCGGCTCACAATTGGTGATGGATTTCCGCTCCGTCTGTGCGATCAATCGAGCGCGGAGGCCGGCGACGACTCCGACATTCGCCGTCCGGTATATTTGAGCTGTCAGCGCCGCGATGTGCCTCGGCTGCGCCTGGCCAGCCTAGGATCCGACACTGGCCGCCGCCTGCCCACGCCGACTGCCGCCGCCACTCTGTCGGCTTCTGCCTTCCCTGTTGACTGAGTCGGCCGTGACGGTGTGGCACCAGTGATTGTACTGCCACCGTCCGTCCCCTGGTCCCCTGTTGACTGAGTCGGCCGTGATGGTGTGGCACCAGTGATTGTACTGCCACCTTCCGTCCCCTGGTTCCCTGTTGACTGAGTCGGCCGTGATGGTGTGGCACCAGTGATTGTACTGTCACCTTCCGTCCCCTGTTTCCCTGTTGACTGAGTCGGCCGTGACGGTGTGGCACCAGTGATTGTACTGCCACCTTCCGTCCCCTGGTCCCCTGTTGACTGAGTCGGCCGTGATGGTGTGGCACCAGTGATTGTACTGCCACCGTCAGTCCCCTGGTTCCCTGTTGACTGAGTCGGCTGTGATGGTGTGGCACCAGTGATTGTCCTGCCACCTTCCGTCCCCTGGTTCCCTGTTGATTGAGTCGGCTGTGATGGTGTGGCACCAGTGATTGTCCTACCACCGTCAGTCCCCTGGTTCCCTGTTGACTGAGTCGGCCGTGATGGTGTGGCACCAGTGATTGTACTGCCACCGTCAGTCCCCTGGTTCCCTGTTGACTGAGTCGGCCGTGATGGTGTGGCACCAGTGATTGTACTGCCACCTTCCGTCCCCTGGTTCCCTGTTGACTGAGTCGGCCGTGATGGTGTGGCACCAGTGATTGCACTGCCACCTTCCGTCTCTCGGGGAGGGACGGAGTGGCACTGTGTGTGTGTGTGTGTGAGTTTTGCCAGCCTGCCACCGCTTGGTGATATCGGCTGGTTCCGGTTGTGAGAAGATGTGTAAGACAGTGAGTAGTGTAGGGTAGGAGGATCAATCCGAGGTAGAGGTTTAGTAGAGTAGTCGAGCAGTGGTGAAGTAGCGATGAGATGGTCTTGAAGAGTAGAGCTGAGGTAGTCCGAATCGATTGAAGGTGTAGAGCTGGTGCAGTAGAGTTGTTTGAGAGCCGGAGATGATGAAGTCGAGAGAGAGAGTTAGTCCGGACGGTGCCACATTGGGGAATGGGGTGTAGTGGAGGGGGGGGGGGGGGGGCGGGTCATCGCCAGAAATGAACATTGCAAGGACATGAATATATATTTCTCTCCTTTTTTCCTTTTCTTTTTTTAACATATCTTTTCCTTTTTTTTCTCTTTTTCTTTGTTCACAATTCTTCCATAATGCGTGTAGTTTTAAGAAAGTGGAAGAGGTGTTCGTGTAATGCTGGATGGTCGTCGTTGAGGAGCGTGGTGAGGTTCAGTGGGATGTTGTTCGTGGTGCAATAGTTTGTGATATGTTGTCTTTGGTTGTTGTATTTGGTGCAGCATATGAGCATGTGTTTGACTGTGAGTGTGTGGTGGCAGGTAGTGCATTGTGGTCGTGGTTGATTGAGTAGGAGGTATGAGTGTGTGAGTGCAGTGTGTCCTATGCGTAGTCGTGTTAGTGTCCGTTCTCTTAGTCTGGTGTTTTGGTTGATGGAGTGCCAGTGTTCGTGTTTGGGGTGTATTTCGTGTAGCTGTGTTGTTACTGTGTCCCATGTTTGTTGTATGTGTTTGTTGATGGCCTGTCGTATTGTGGGGTAGTAGTCGGATTGTGAATAGGGGCATTGTGTGGTTTGTTGGAGTGTTGTGGCTATGTTTGCTTCTGTGTCTGCGTGTTCGTTGCCGTGTATGTTTGTGTGACTTGGGATCCAGAGAAGTGTTGGCCGTTGTAGTATGGTGAGTTGTTTGTGGATGCGCAGTATTTTGGGTATGAGGGGGTGTTTGTATTTGGTGTGGGGTGTTATGCTCTGTAGTGCTGATTTTGCGTCTGTGGCTATGATGTTGTGTTCAATTTTGGTGTTGTAAATGGTGCAGTATGCTGAGAAGATTGCGAATAATTATGCTGTGTATGTGGATGCTGTGTCGTGCAGACGGGCGCGTAGGATGACCCGCGGCGGCGCTGCGTTGGTGTACAGCACCGCCGCTGCGCCCGTCTGCTGTGTATGTGATTTGGAGCCGTCTGTATATATGATGTTGTAGTTGACGTGCTGTGCTGTGAATTGTAGGAATAGTTGTTGTATTTCTGCGTGTGTATATGTGTCTTTTGGCTTGTCAATGAGGAAGTGTGTGTTGGGTGTCGGCTGTTTCCACCATGCGATGGGTTGTGGGTGTGGTGTTGTCGTTGGGAGTGTTATGTCCAGTGTGCTAGCGTGCCGGTGTATGCGGCATCCTATTGTGGTTCGTAGTCGCGTGGAGTTCATGAGTTGGTGTCTGCGTGCTGTGCGGAGTTTTAGTGCCTGTGTGCATGGGTGTTGTTTCGTGAGTTGTGTTTTGTAGTGGTATCTAAGTAGTGCTTCTGTACGTCTGTGCTGTAATTCTGGGATGTGGTTGTATATGTGAAGAGAGTGAGAAGGTGAGGTGGTGAAGGCTCCTGTGACTATTTGAAGAGATCGTCGTTGAATACAATCCATAATTTTGAGGTTTGATTTAGCTGCGTTTTCAAAGAGTGGGGATCCGTATTCCAGAATTGGCCGAATGAGTGATTTGTAAAGGGTCAGAAGTGTGTTTCGGTCGGATCCCCAGTGTGTGCCAGAAAGTGCTCGTAGTACGTTGATTCTTTTTGAGGCGCGTTTTTGTAAGTTTAGGAAGTGTGGCCGAAAAGTTAGTTGTTTGTCTAATGTGATACCGATAAATTTTGTTGTGGTGATAAAGGGAATGGGTGAATTGTTTATTTCTAGGGGTCGTAGGTTTGTGTCTCTGTTGTAGCCGAAAATCATACATTTGGATTTGAGTGGTGCTATATGGAGGTTTAGTGTGGCGAGTTTGTTGTTGAGTTCTGTTAGTGCGTGTTGTAATACTGTTAGTGCGTGTGCTGGTGCTTTTGTTGATGTCCATAGTACTATATCGTCGGCGTAGACTGCAATTTTGGTCGAAAAGTTGTCGGAGACGGCGGGATTTATGGCTAAAATGAAGAGTAGGGGACTGATGACTGAGCCTTGCATTAAACCGGTGGTGAGGAATTTGGTGTCTGAGGTGTGGGGCCCAATTTTTACTTGAAAAGATCTGTTGAGTAGATAGAAATGGAGGTAGTGCATCAGTCAGCCTTGTATGTCGATGTTGTGTAAGTGTTGTAATAGTGTTGTTATGTTGATAGTGTCATAGGCTTGTTTTAGATCCAGGAAGACGGCGGTCGTGGAGTGTTTCCTGGTCGCCGCTTCCTGGATGTTTGTGATCAGGTAGGTGAGGTTGTCTAAACAGGATCGATTTGGAAGGAAGCCTGATTGAATAGGAGAGATTAAGTGCTGTGTTTCAATGATATAGAGGAGGCGTTTTTTAACAAGACGTTCGAATAGTTTGTGAAAGCAGCTGGTGAGGGCAATAGGGCGATAGGAGGTGCAAAGAGTTGAGTCGGTGTTTGGTTTAGGTATAGGTAGGAGAGAGGCGTGTAACCAGGATTGAAGGTATGTATGTGTAGTCCATGCGGTGTTGTAGGTGTTGAGTAGTGTGTGTAGTGCTGATGTTGGTAGGTGTTTGAAGAAAGAGTAGTGAATGTTGTCCGGTCCTACAGATGTGTTACCTGTCTGTGTGATTGCTAGTTGCAATTCTGTAAGTGTAAATATAGTGTTGTAGAGGTGTGTGCGTGTGTGTCTGATTGGGGGTGGGGGGTTTCGTGCCAGTGTAGATGATCTAAGATGGTAGTAGTCTGCGAATATGTTTGCTATTGTTTGGGGGTCTGTTGTGATGTTGTTGTTGTGTCTAAGTGTGATGGCTTTGATTGGGGGTCGTTGTCGGTGTTGAAAGGTTTTCAAAAGTGTCCAAATTTCGCCTAGAGGTGTAAATCTATTAAATTTAGTGCTGAATGCGTTCCAAGAAGTCTTTTTTGCGTCTTTGATGATAGTCTTACATTGTGTTCTGAGTTGTTTATATGTTGCTAGTGTGTCTGGTGTGCGGTGTCTTTCGTGTCTATGGCGTGCATGATCCTTCGCGCGGATCGTCCGGTGACAGCCATCATTCCACCAGGGAGCCGCGAGAGGTTTGTGTTGACGTCGTGGTTTTGTTTGTGGTATGTGTTGGTGTGCTGTGGTAATGAGTATGTCTGCGAATTGTTCTGGTGATAATTGGGGTCTGTGGGCTGTTTGGATTGCTAAGGATTCTGAAAAAGGGTTCCAGGATGCTTTTTTGAGGTTCCACCGGCCTGGCTGAGGATTGGGTGGGCCGGTGGTCGGGATTCGGTCAAAGGTAATGGTGATGGGTGCGTGGTCGCTAAAGTGTGGGTCAGGGTCGGATGTCCAGGACAGTGTGAGGGCTATGCGGGAAGAGGCAAGGGTGACATCTGGGGTTGTAGGCAGGAGGGATCTGATAGGTACTAGGTAGGTTGGTGAGCAGGTGTTGAGTATTGTGAGATTATGTTGTGTAGCTATTGCGGTGAGTATGTGTGCTCTGTGATCAGGATGTGTTGTGCGGGTGTCCCATAGGGGGTGGTGTGAGTTGAAATCTCCGGTGAGAATAACAGGTGTGCGAATTTGGCCAAGTGCTTTATTTAATTCCGAAAGTGTTTCTGTGTTCCGCGAGGGTGGATCGTAGATGTTGATGAGTGTGTGAGCTACGTTGTGTACATGAATTTCAGTTAGTAGTATGTCTACCGTGGTGTCGAAATGTATCAGGCGGTGAGGGGTCGTGTTCCTAATGTATGTGCATACACCGCCTGATCTGTGTGGGTTGTGTGTGTCCTGTCTGTGTATAATGTATTGAGGAATGTGAAAGTGATATGGGTCGTGAGGTTTGAAGTGTGTTTCTTGAATGCATAGTGCTATAGGGTTTGTTTGTAGTGCATAATGTTTAAATTCAGGCCAGTGTCCAATGAGTCCATGTGTGTTCCATTGTATTATTTTGTTCATTATTTGTATGTGTTAGCGCGGGTGAGTGGGCGTTTAGGTGATGGTTGTTGTTTGGTTGTGCTCTTGGTTGGCCTGCGTGGTTGAGTGGTTGGTGGCATCGCGTTTGGGGGGTCGTGCTGACTGAGTCGGTTGCTCTGTGTTCTCGTTCCGTCTGCTCCTCCGGGTCTGTGTCCTGGTCTGTGTGTGCTTGTGGTGTAGGTGGTCTGTCCAGTGTGTGTGTGGTGTGTGGGGATGCTCCGGATGTTGGTTGTGGTTCCGGTGGCGGTGGTGGGCGGTAGGTTGGAGTAGATATGTGTTGGTGTGTTTCACGGTGGTTTGAAGGTCCTGATGAACGTCCCGGTTGGGAGCGTGTTGTCAGAGGCGGGTAAAGGTCGTTTGTGTGTGGTGGTGGTTGTTGTTGTTGTGTGCCCGGCTGTGTGCGACGAGCCGGCCACGCCGCCGGCGGGTCCAGGACCGACGCCCTGGCCCGGTACGGGTCGATGCCCTCAAGGTGGATCCTGCGGAAAACCTCGCGCTCCGCCTTCCACCGAGGGCAGGACCCGTCCGAGGCCGCGTGGTCCCCCCCCCCGCAGGCGGCGCAACACAGCTCGCCGCTGTCGCACGTGTCCGTTGGGTGATTTTGTGCGCAGCGGCCGCATGTGGGTGTGTTGGCTCGGCACCCCCCCCCCCCCCCGCGGAGTGGCCGTAGCGTTGACAATGCTTACAGCGCCGCGGGAGGGGTGCGCGAGGTGTTACGGGGTACCGTAGGTACCCCGCTTTGATATGTGCTGGTGGTGTCCTTGTGGTGAACGTGAGTATTAGTAGATGATTTGTTGTGAAACCTGGCCTCGGGGGCGGCCGGTACACGGCGGAGACAGCCTGGTCCCCAAGCTTGAGGGTCAGTGTCTCCGCCGGTATACCGGCCAGCTCCCGGGCCAGGATAGTCCCCTGGCTGTTGTTGAGGTGTGTTGCAGGTGTGATCGTGATAGGTGTGTGTTTAATCTTTTTGATTTTAGTGAGTAAGTGACCGTCAGTTGAATCGTTTGCCTGTATCAGGAGCGCCCCGGATCTGAGTGTTTTGGCGTGTAGGGGCGCCCCTGTGTATTGGGAGATTTCTCCCTCCACCAGCCAGGGGTCCAGGGAGCTCATTGGCTCCCCGTCCCCCCGGCGGGAGATGAAAAAATATACCGTGGGTGTTGGATTGGTGGTGATCATGTTCGTGTGGTGCTGGTAGAGTTTTTCTGTCAGGTGGTGTTGAAAAAAAAATTGTAGCTGGCAGGTGCGTGAGACACTACACTTGACAAAAATTGCGGAGGGTAAAGAAGGGCGTGAAGAGAGCCCGACAGGTGTAACAGAGGGGGCAGATAAAGACGAAGAATACACAAAGAAATCAGAAACTGTGCTTGAAGGGAGCACGAATAGACAGATCAGATAAAGATCGTGCAGAGGGCATTAGAGGGAAGATCGGGTGGGGGTTGGGGGTTCCTGAGTGGGGGGAGTGGCAGCACCGCCGGACTAACCTTGTAGTAATCTGGCCTGAAGGTAGGTGTAGCTGGAGTCTAGATGAAAGCACTGCACTGAAGAGGTCTTGTAGAGGTAGATGTAGAGAAGCTGTCGAGCGCGTAGATGCAGGAGAGAAGCTTGTAGAGGTGGTGTAGCGCTAGGTGTTAGAGAAGGCTGAGAAGTAGATCCAGAAGCTTGAAGTTGAAGGTAGCTGAAAATAGGTTAGCGGAGCGGGAAGGTAGTGTTTGTATGTGGAGGTTGGGTTTGGATCGGTGCTTGTGGTCTCTGGCAGGGTGTATACGTGTGTGTTGGTGTAGGTGGTGGGTGGCGGCTGGCTGGTGGCTGGTGGTTGGTGGTTGGTGGCTGGTGGCTGGTGGCTGGTGGCTGGTGGCTGGTGGCAGGTGGCAGGTGGCAGGTGGCAGGTGGCAGGTGGCAGGTGGCTGGTGGCTGGTGGCTTGTGGCTGGTGGCTGGTGGCTGTTTGCAATCTTCTGGCTCCCGTCCGCGTCTTGGTGGCGGCTGGCGTCGTCCTCCTCTCCGTCCGTCCTCTTCCTCGTCCTCGTCTTCCTCGTCCGAATGCAGACTCACATGCTTCGGTATCGGGGAATCTCTCTTCTCACCGTGCAGACGTGCAAAACCAGTGCAAATAGGGTATATGGAGTGGCACTGTGCATCCTCAAATGGATTCAGTCAATGTCTCACAAAGGTAGTCCGACCAATTTGTATATGGCAACCAGGAAGCGATGGCATGAGGTAAGATTACTTTGATGCGTTTTTGCATTGCAGGGGTGACGTGTTGCATCAAATTCCACCTTAAGTATGAACTAACTGTTCGTGTTGCTCATTAAACATGAATACAATAAACACAGCCTGAATGTGAAACAAATATGAATTGTGGGAAATAGCATTACATCCAAATACTGGAGATCCAGGCGAATTCCTTTTTTTGCTGGGAGAACGTTGGGTAGAGACTCACAAAAACCAAACTAGATCACTCAGGAAACCTGTGAGAATGGTCATTTTTATGCATACGGATAATGTTCCACGTCAGCTAGGCTTTGCGAAACAGATGACATGACACGTGAATAAATATAAGGTTTAGTCAGAAACTGACCAGAAACGTTTGCCGGTTGACAATGGCTCCCAGGTGGCGTTCACTAGGAAGGCTGCAGACGCACATCTTGCCATCAGAGGGGTGCACGCCTTGCCAAGCGTCATCTCCACAAACGGAAAGCCGCGTGCGGCGGTCGACAGTCAATTGGCACAACTGACGAGGCATTCTTTGAAGATTCTTTCGTGAGGAGAAGAATGGTTCGCTAATGCAGAAAAGCAATTTCAACATGCCGGCAAAATGCTCTCATCGTATGAGCGTTAACAAGAAGATGGAAAGTTAATATTAGCTCCTTGGTGCCACAGATTGGCAGAGTACAGAGCCAGAGTTAAGAGAGTTAATTCAGAGTTACCAGTGGTTCCTACGGTGAGTGATGCTGGTGGTGATGTTGGTGGTCTTTGGTGGCAGGGGATGCTTGTACCGCTTGGTACATGTGATTTATTATGATTGATGTGTCAGTAAGAAACAGTATACTGCTAATTAAAGTATATGATTCACATGTTCCTTCCATTGATGAAATATATCTTGGCAAAGGGCTGAGGTTCGCAGGTACTTCAGTATTTCCTCATTCCACACATTCTCATTAACATTTTGATGGTGCCTTTCGATTTCCTGTATGTTAATGATGCCCAAAATTCGGTCGTCGTCATCCTCGTATGTTCGTGTATTGGTCGGTAAGGATAGTCCCAGATCGAACAAACTCGGCTGCCTGTCATAATTTTTTCTTAAATTATAAGTGCTCCTGGAACTTCAATTATATTGAGGTGGCGTTTTCCTGTTAGTCTTCCAATGCTAGTTCCAGGTCTCCGCACCATAATTTGTCACTCGGAATGCCATGTCAAAGTACAGTGAAAAACGTGTGATATTGCAACTGGAAGTCGCGATGCCGTCTTCCCTTCCCCACGTTTTTTACGATATAGTAGTCTTCCGAAAGATCCATCATGTCGCCCAAGAGCTCTTAGACAGCCTAAAGAAGAAGAATGAATTCGTCTCGTATGTCATCTTCAGGAGTGGGCAGTATCATTGAATGGAAATGGGGCCTTTGGTTTCTTATTTTCTGCTTTCAATAACCCTGCAGCCCAGCAAGAATCTTGTGCTTTCCTCCACATGGACTGACAAGTCCAGAGATCAGTTTGTATCCGCCATATTTGTTTATGCTCAAAGGTGCTAATGCATGCGCGATAACATTTCCCATCCAACCAACTAAGCTCATTCAAACTCATCTGTTTTATCTGTTGTCCCACCGGTAAACATCCCAGATCCTCCATAGTCGGTAAAAATAAATGTCAACGAAACTGGTCCAGATAGGAACCAGGATTGAAAGATGACTTGGTGAGGTAGGTAACCGAAAGGGGAACACCTTGCTCTCGGTGCTTGTAAAATCCACATCCGACACAATTTGTGTGTTTGTCTACACAATTGTGTGCTACCGGCTTGCCGTAAGGTGCCTGTTATAGCCAGTGCATGGTGTAGATCTGCCTCTTAAAGCCAGCCACAACATTCATGCTCAATACATATGATTTCCTGAGGCTATGGGTGGCGCTGGCCACGGACAAGCTGGCTTGACACGCAGAAGATGCTGCTGCGTCAGCCGACGGGGCTCCAGTTGTTTACGGTCGGTCTGTGCGTCTCCGAGCGACACCGGCGCCGCCCCTTTGGCGTCTCGTCTCCGGAGAACGGGCGCCAGCAGTGCGCTGCTATCACGCTGCGCTCTGCAGTCTGAGAGCAGAGGTGGGAAATGTAGAGACCGGGTAGATTTTCAAAACGACAAGGGCTGGGATAACGGACAGTCTGGAAAGGGTAATGTCACTCGAGTCCGCCTCCCCAGACAGACAGTATACCATGACAACAATCATGAAGCCAGATATATTTGTTAAAATCCGACCATGAGGGTTCGAATGGACCCTGAAAATTACCCACTGCCCAACAGTGCACAGTGGACCCCAACCTGACGCAGCGTTGGCCCTTCCAAGCCCGTCTCGGGTCGTCTGGTTGACGTGTTGTGCAAAGTGAATGGTTACGGGGGACCAGGCTGATGCAGTTTAGTTTTGAAGGCATACTCTCCGGGGTGTGATCGTGCTCGCCCTGGTGTCGATGGCAAGCCGTCCACTGACTAACGTGGCGAACGTTCGCGGGGGGCACTGACACGCATACACCGATCCATGGGAGACTTTGAGCACGGATTACGCGGCGTACATATCGTGCATGCCTGCCTGCATGAGGGTCACTTTAAAGAAATGACTTGGGAGGAAATTGCTGCGTGACTGAAATTACTGAAATAGCTCCCCCTCCCCTTTTCATGATGAGACGGTATTAGGGTCACGGTGTTTGGCCGGTAGTAGTTTTTAGACAGCGAATAAGTTATTTGCCACTTTATGCACTTCGGGGAAAATATTTTTCAACTAAGCGTGGGACAATGAAGTTCAAAATGCTCATGGGCTACAAGACCGACAAAGTAGGACCTACACGATACAACGCTGAAGCGTGAGACGGTGATGCGGGACCTGGGTATGCACCTGGACATTTGGCATTTGACAATTGGCATTCGCTCAGCATGTGGTGAAAACCTTGTTAACTGCGAACCGAGCTCCCGAGTTTATTCGATCAATGCAAACAGGAGTACCTGGTAGCAATTTCTCGAAATGTGCTCTGTTGACAGCATATAACGCGAGCACATGCTCCTGTCTTGAGTACTTCTCCGTTATCTGGGCAGGCGCAGCCACAGCACATCTGGCCTAGATTAACAGCGTAGAACATGGATTTTTATGTGGTTAGAACAACACTAATGACACACCTGGACCATGCAATGACACAATCGGCACGAAGGTCACTTTCAGCGCCAAACATGTTATTTCAATGGCAAACGTTTCTCGTTCACAAGCAACATATACAAATATATGTTGGAAGAACATCAGACACTATTAGCACCGTGCTGATATATTGCGAGTACACGTATCGCAACCAAATAGTCCGAGTGGCTGAACATGTGACAATGGATTGGAAGCATTCTCTAGATCATCTGGTGATGACTGTTCACAGTGGAAGTATTCCTATCGGCATGATGTTCCATGAAGCGAGATTGTTGACGGTTGCCGGTGGTACCCCTAGTGTTTCAAAGAGTAAAATGGGTGTCACAAGCATGTATGTAATGGATGGATGTAAGAAACATGCTTTCTACTCATGTACCGGCGATAGCAGGCAGTTAAATGCAGTCATGGTTAATGCTGTTAGCACAAAAATTGTGTAGCACAAAAAAGTCTGGTGCGGATCTTAAAAACCCTAAGAACAGAGTGAAGTGTGCCACTTTCGGTTAGCTCACCCAGGCATTTGTCAGTGCTGGTTTTTCAGATGGAGTCGACGAGTTCAGATGAGGTTGGCCGCCACAATGGTCCGCAGTCCAGCCAGAGAAAGAGACTCGTTTTGAGCTACAAACTTCGCGCGGTAATCTCGACAAGAGAACTTTCTTGTGAACACTTGGGATGCCTTGGTGCAGTCTCAGTGTAGTGCAGTCGCAGTGCAGATGCGGTGCAGTGCAGTGCAGTGCAGTCGCAGTGCAGTGCGGTGCAGTTGCAGTGCAGTGCAGTGCAGTGCAGTGTAGTGCAGTCGCAGTGCAGTGCGGTGCAGTGCAGTGCAGTGCAGATGCAGTGCAGATCGGATGCAGTGTAGTGTACATGCAGTCGCATAGACGAGGCTATGCCAACTGGTTGCAAAATGCGCCGTTACCGCCGTTTCAATAATCAGTCCGAGTGCGAGCCGGGCTTGGAATATTGTGTCTGGGCATGAAGCTCTAACCTTGGAAAGGGATATAGGCATAGCTGGAGATCCCGGGAGGGTCGGGGGAGGGGTCGACACACCTGGTTTAGTACCCTGTTAATCCTAATTTGCGATTTTCCCAATTATATCTGGAAATATGTCTTGAAAATACGGAATTGAGTCTCAGAAATCGTAAAATCTAATTATAATCTTAATGCATCAATTTTATGCACTTATCTAATAATCTACATAGCTTTTTTCTGAACTTTAAGTTGTGCAGTGGACGGTTTGGAATTCGAGTGAATTCAGTGGAATTGATGCTGGTAGCTATTTTAGATCATGGTTGTAGGTGGGAAATTATGCCAGAAACAGGCGTTCATGATATGGATTCGGCACCTTCCTTTGGACATCCTTCAGTTTCCGCTTGCAATCAGCTGTTTTGTCATTCATGCATTGCCTTTTTAGCTTCCTATCCAAACTAATGTCATATGACTGCACTCGTGTTTGGAATTATGCCTGTAGTTGGTTGTCTTACAGCACAGTATAATACACAGCAGACGGAGGTCCCAGCCTGGCTTCACACGACCAGCACCCATGTTAGCCAGGGCTTATGCTAGCCTATGGTCCCACCTCCCGATCGGAGAAATCCAATTGAACAGATACATGCTACCCCAACCCCACGTCTTTACTCCCGCACTGACCATTGTTACGGCCGGACCTCATTAGGTTAGTCGCCAGCTGTTCCTCACAGCGCACTGTGGGACGTTTGGTAAGTTATCCTGAATTAATTACTGGATGACGCTCTCTGTCAAATAAATTCAGCTTTAAACTTGTGATCGGAATTAAATTGGAGCGTGTTTAATTTCGAGTAACTTGACAAAATGTACCATCCAAATATTGATAAAACACTTGATCTTGAATATCTTATCTAAAAATTAGATCTTGAGTATGCCATTTAAAAATCTGATTTTGGGTACCTGATAAAAGCAACCTCATAGAATATCTTATCCAGCAGGATGGAGCGTGAGTGCTCTGAACCAATTTGCTCAAAGCAAGCCAAATAATAGAAAAGGGATATAAGATACTTGTGAGGTGGTAAAGATGCCAGCGGCGTCCAACATCTACTTTTGGTTATATAAACAAGCTTGATTTCGTTAAACATTTGGTTATCCACCATATTATGATCAGAAGCAGACTGTTGGGCTACTTCTCCATCCGTTTGACAGTTTGAAAGATTTCGGAACACCCAGTATTTGCCTTACATGGGAACGACTCTGCCGCGCTCAATAATTGTAAATGCAAGTTGGAGATCAATATGTGTTCTAAAGCTGCGGTGTGTGATGAACGGTTGCCATTTAACAACTAATTGCTGTTAAGTCTTATACGCCCAAAAGACAGTACTCAAGTTTACGAAATAGCCTAACTTGATCCGTAGTGTCTCCCCCAAACTTGTATTAGATCCGCTTCTGATTAAAATACAACATGAAATTTCGGCATGGTACATGGAAACAAACGTTAGGAAGAATCACCGAATTCCGAAAGCCAAAGGTTTATAATTGGTAGGTTGTAAAATCGTAGGGGTTGATGCATCACCACTTCCTCACCCACCCGTACCGAAATATAGAGTTAAGGACGCGGTTGTGAACATGTTGCGTGAACGGCGATGACGCCAATCATTACAGCTTCCGTCAAACAAGAGATGGCAGAAGCTGTGGCAGAAGCTGTGGCGGATCAAGACGACATTTATGGAGCAAATGATGGCTGAGTCAGACGAGGTGAGTGACCAGCTCAGTCAGCTCGAACAATATCTGAGATACAGAGCCTGTACATCATGGGTGTACCTGAAGGTGTCAATAAGAAACAGGCAACTTGGCAATAGAGCTGGCTCGGGGGCCCTGGGGTCATTTTAGCAAAATGCGATATCGAACTTCTGCTTTTCATATATTTACTGCTTTCAATCAGAATAAGGAGCTTGCAAAACAGCCGTCAGGCTGCATTCTCATCAAACACACCAGGAAGGCTGTGAGGCTAGAAGGCAGCTGCAGTCCGACAGAGCCTACTGTATTTGCACATCCGAAATTCAGCGAAGACGAACATCGATGCAATGCAATGCACACGTCAGCTGAAATAGCGAAAGGTGAACGTGCCAGCTTCGACGGACAATGGCAAAATGAAAAGTCGAGTAAGTGAAAACGGGTCGACGGGCCGTCCGATGCCTGCCAGACCTCCCTCGTTCAGAGGAGTCGATAGCCAACCAGAGCGCTTCGGCTGGGCTCGCTTCTGCTGGCCACGCTCCCGCCGGCGTCTCCGAACTTCCGGCCAGGCGGGGCAAGAGCAGCAGAGGCGACCCTACCCAGCGCCAGTGAGCGTGCAACTATGGGAAATGTCATCTCTTCCTTATTCGCATCTTCAACTTGTGTTCTCCTTTCAGTTGTCCCATTAGCCGTAATGCAATCAATCATCGTAGGTATGTAAACATTCGTCATATGGGCAGCTTCGTGCGTTCGAACAGGCTTAAACACGTATCTCCATAATAGCTGTCCTTCCATCTCTAATTAGCGTGCCCTGTTGGGTGGCGTCTGGTTGACACATCCCGACTTTGACATTGGCTGTCGACCCTGACGGTGTCGGTGTGTCATCTGACCTGAGTCGACCAGTGTGAAGTGTTTACGCGACAGCCACCAATGTACCAGTGATTATAATGTTATAATTGTTCTCCGCTATTTAATTCACACCCACGCGTTCGACATCATGACCGGTTGCCAGTCGTTTCAACCTTACCTTAATACTTGTTTTGCACCTGTAGGCTGGCAAACAAGGGATCAATGTGCGGAAAGTAGCTTGTGCGCCTGCTGGAACCATCCGACACCTGCGTGAAAACACTGTCTGGAATGATAATTGGTTCGCTGTATAGCTTCCGCCCGACCATTAAAGACGATCGCAAACAGTCGTATTCCGCAAGTATCGGAGCCGGATAAAGCTAATGGGGCTCAAACAATCACCCAACAGAAACGGGAATCCCTTTGCGTTCATTGTTTTGCTCCTTGCGTAAGCTAATGCACCGAAGTTATGTGTCTGGAATCCGCGCTGGCGCGAAATACCCTGGGCGCCTGCAGCAATGAGCAGGAGCTATGTTGGTCAAAGTCACATGCTTGTCGAGAGTCTACAGAGTCGGCTACGATCGAATGCGGAGGAGTACCGATACAATTCAGGGCGATAATCCATACAAGCTGGACAGTGCGTGACTCGAGTTCTGCATTGCTCTCGCTGTTGGAGCCCGTTCTTGAAGCCCTGAATGCCATGAAGACAGACCAGCATCAATATAAACGGCCTGTTTGTGCTCGGGGAAACTGATATCTTGACTTGTAGCTTCCCTCCGCTCGCTTCTCATAACCGAGATGTTTAGCGTCATATTCAAACAATGTGGATGAATCGTTTCAAAATAAATGGAGACAGTGCGATTGGTTATGGAAATTGCAACACATGAGAGGGGAAATGGGTGAGATGATGTGTGAAGGGAAAATAATTAAACCATTTTGGTGAATGTTTTGTAACCGGTTACCCTACCCATGTATCGAAACCCACCAAATTGGATCGTGGAAAATGGTTGCGTTTAGATACACCGGTCTAGGTATTGTAGTCATCGACGCTTAGAGATATTCACCTTGTAAGTGAAAAGTGTGACTAAAGTAATTCTAGGTTGGAATGAAAATAAGCATAATCACACATAGAGACATAGCAGCATACAAAAACAAAAATAAACTAACCATTGGACTATTTCCGCAATCCGAACACCGCCACGAACCAGGGAGCTAACCTGCTCAACCAACCATGCCATGATAGCTTCTAAATAGTGTTTCCGTTGGAGGCATTAAAAGGCCTTCCGAAGTCATGCATCCTATTATATGAAATACAAAACCAAACGAAATATTAATTTCGGCTCCAACATCAAAAGCGGTTACAACTTTCCTCTGAAACACAAATTATCCGCCATACCAGTAACATCAGCTTGCATAGACGGTCACACTTGGAGCGGGTGGCAACTAACGATGATTAATATCTGTTCGTCTGATCTAACTTCATCGCCGCCAGCTTTCAGAAATAACTCTGAATTGAGGTAGGTTCAGGATAGCCAGCCAGCATAAAATCGATGGCCTAGTGTCACTGGTAAAATGACACGTTTCCTGCAGAAAAGCAAATCACTGGTTCACCTTCTCTGATTGCTGCACGCAGAAACACGACATGCGGCGTTTGCGATTTGGATTGTGCGTATGGGTTGTGATGAATGCATGCGATCCATTCAGTTGCATTGCTTCGATAAAAAAAAAACGGAGCAAGAGCGTGTTTAGCCTTACGTTTACACGAAAATGTTCACAGCTCCCCGATCCAACTCCATCTGACAGTGACGCCAAAATTACCAGACTCAGTCCCATCTGATCGTCACGCCATATTACACGACCCAGCCCCATCTGATCGTCACGCCAAAGTTACACGACCTAGCCCATCTGACCGTCACGCCATTGTTATCCGACCCAACCCCGTCTGATCGTCACGCCATAGTTACACGACCCAGCCCCGTCTGAGCGTCACGCCATAGTCACACGACCCAGCCGTGTATGAGAGTCGTGCCATAGTTACACGACCCAGCCCCGTCTGAGCGTCACGCCATAGTTACACGACCCAGCCCCGTCTGATCGTCACGCCATAGTCACACGACCCAGCCCTGTATGAGAGTCGTGCCATAGTTACACGACCCAGCCCTGTCTGAGCGTCACGCCATAGTTGCACGATCCAGCCCTGTATAAACGTCACGCCATAGTTACTCGACCCAGCCCCGTTTGAGCGTCATGCCATTGTTATCCGACCCAGCCCTGTATAAACGTCACGCCATTGTTATCCGACCCAGACCCCCCTGACTGTCACGCCATAGTTACACGACCCAGCCCCGTCTGAGCGTCACGCCATAGTCACACGACCCAGCCCAGTCTGACCGTCACGCCATTGTTATCCGACCCAGCCCCCCCTGACTGTCACGCCATAGTTACACGACCCAGCCCCGTCTGAGCGTCACGCCATAGTCACACGACCCAGCCCTGTATGAGAGTCGTGCCATAGTTACACGACCCAGCCCTGTATGAGCGTCACGCCATAGTTACACGATCCAGCCCTGTATAAACGTCACGCCATAGTTACACGACCCAGCCCCGTCTGATCGTCACGCCATAGTTACACGACCCAGCCCCGTCTGAGCGTCACGCCATAGTTACACGACCCAGCCCCGTCTGATCGTCACGCCATAGTTACACGGCCCAGCCCTGTCTGAACGTCACGCCATAGTTACACGGCCCAGCCCTGTATAGAGTCGTGCCATAGTTACACGACCCAGCCCTGTCTGAGCGTCACGCCATAGTTACACGACCCAGCCCTGTATGAGAGTCGTGCCATAGTTACACGACCCAGCCCTGTCTGAACGTCATGCCATAGTTACACGACCCAGCCCCGTCTGAGCGTCACGCCATAGTTACACGACCCAGCCCCGTCTGAAGTCGTCACGCCATAGTTACACGACCCAGCCCTGTATAAACGTCGTGCCATAGTTACACGGCCCAGCCCTGTCTGAGAGTCGTGCCATAGTTACACGACCCAGCCCTGTATAAAGTCGCGCCATAGTTACACGACCCAGCCCCGTCTGATCGTCACGCCATAGTTACACGACCCAGCCCTGTATGAGCGTCACGCCATAGTTACACGATCCAGCCCTGTATAAACGTCACGCCATAGTTACACGACCCAGCCCCGTCTGAGAGTCGTGCCATAGTTACACGACCCAGCCCTGTATAAACGTCACGCCATAGTTACACGACCCAGCCCTGTCTAAACGTCGTGCCATAGTTACACGACCCAGCCCTGTCTGAGCGTCACGCCATAGTTACACGACCCAGCCCCGTCTGAGCGTCACGCCATAGTTACACGACCCAGCCCTGTCTGAGCGTCACGCCAGTTACCATCCGACCCAGCGCCATCTGACAGTTACGCCATAGTTACACGACCCAGCCCTTATAAAGTCACGCCATAGTCACACGACCCAGCCCCGTCTGAGAGTCGTGCCATAGTTACACGATCCAGCCCCGTCTGATCGTCACGCCAGTTACCATCCGACCCAGCGCCATCTGACAGTTACGCCATAGTTACCAGAGCCAGCCCCGTCTGAGCGTCACGCCAGTTACCATCCGACCCAGCGCCATCTGACAGTTACGCCATAGTTACACGACCCAGCCCCGTCTGATCGTCACGCCAGTTACCATCCGACCCAGCGCCATCTGACAGTTACGCCATAGTTACCAGAGCCAGCCCCATTTTTCTGTAAATACGTGTTAACGAGGAGTATGATGATGATGAATTGCAGTTTAGTGGCGCGTCGACGACCCAGAACTGCCCAGAACTGTGCCCAGTTCTGTGCCCAGAACTGTATTGCAAAGAATCTGCAATGCTGCTATAGTAGTGAGTTATTATTCTTCACGAGTGTCGATATATCGTATCAAAGAGTGCTTGTTCAAGGAAGGTAAAAATGCTCCCAGACGCCAGGAACCGCAGAGTCGCTTCCTATCAGCGTATACAAACAATTGTCGGGGTTCAGACGTTAAAAAATCTGGCGTCGTAGCGGTTCAAACCGTACGCAACCTACCAAAACATGATACACAGTAAGGGGGCCGGAGTAATGTGGGCACAAAGGTTGATCACCACCAGTCAACATGTAGCCATGTGTCGCGAACGTATGACCTATACTCAATCGGCGGAGTATTACTTCCTCCCATCGTTGCGTCCGGTTTTAGGACCGCCACAGTTATAGTGCTGGCTGTAAAACCCACACCTTATTACATTTTGAGTTCAAGGCGCGTTGCCATTGAAACCGGATACTTGACAATATAGCAGGATATAGGTATCTTGGAGGGAGCCGTAAATGGACTTCTCTGGCATTGCTGAGGGCGTGTTTGACAATTCTGTCAGCAGCTTCATTTCCAGTGAGCCAGACATGGCTGAGAATCCAGCAGAAGACGATATATCTGTCGAAATCATGTAGGGATTTAACGACTCATATAATCGTGCGGTAAGGTCTGTTATCACGGTTCAAGGCTTCAATGCCCAGAAACGGCTCAGGGAGTCGGCGAAAACCACGTGCTTGGTGGACTGACCTATTTGTATAAAAAAAAGGCTTGCAGAAGCGCATACAATTCGGCAGTAAAAATATATTTGTGTATTGGCAACAAAAAGATCCAACAATGTGTTGACTGACGTAAGGCGCATCTACCACCAGAAACGGACCTGGAACCGTTTGTATAAATGCGCGAGAAATCGTAAAATTCATTAATTTTATAATGCCCGAGCGCGAAGTTCTTCGGGGGTTACATGTCCTTCTTTGCACAGGACAAAGTAACATCAACGTGTACTGGAACAGCCTGCCAAGGGGCAGTGCTCGATGTAGCAGTACGTGCCACACAACCCGGCCTACTATTACAGTTACGGAGAGTCGAGGTCATGTGACTGAAGAACGGTAACCGACGCTAATAATATGTCCTTTGACGTGGCCTTGATGTCCCCTACAATATCCACTGATAGGTTGGGTGTTTTCGGTCTTGGGCGACGTGGCAGGCGTGTCTCGCCCCCAATATCTTGCGGCGCAGTGCAAGAGGTAGCTCGTCTGCTTCTGCGATTACACTATCAGCCAGGCAAGAACAAAATGTTTCATCGTCAATAGGAATTTATGGGCGCATCGACTGCAGTGGTCATAAAGCTCCAGCATCAATGCGAAGGGCTGCATTGTAGATTACATGAAGACAACGCTTGTCTGTGGCACATCAAGAACGGGAGTGCGACATTTCAATTTACCTTAGCGTGAATGTATGAAACTGTGTACCGTTGGGTAAAGCGGGGACACTCGTTGTAACCTGGTGTTAGCTGACGGACAATGCAATGGGATCACAAAATCGAGGGGAAGCGTTTTTCTGACCTGTTCCCCGGCCACTTCCATTAAAAGAACTCGTCAGTTGCTTTCTTGGGATAATTCGGCACGATTCTGCAAGCTCCACGCAAGCAATTTTGGTCTGTCTGTATAAAGGGATGGTTTTAACAAGCACCTAAAGGGAAAACGTTTCGGATGTGTTTTTTTTAACTGTCGCTGGTATGGAATGAGTAAGTCCTTCAGTGAACGGAACACATTAACTTAACCTGCAGGTCCAGGCTCCATACGATACGATTCAGTACAGTATTTCTTTATGACAGATACATGCATCCGCATGTCAATGGTGCTCTATATCAGAAGGCGTGTGTCGTTGTGTTTGGCCATCCAGCCACCTGATGGTGATATCGGCTGTTAATGACCTTGTAAATTCGATGAGTAGTGGTGACGCGGGCGGTGCCGGAGTGTAGTTCGAGGTGCGGTCGGGTCACCGCCGTTCGTTTCAGCAATGTAAAAACATATATATACACCATCATAGATGGGCCTTCTAATCCGTTTTTTCTGTTTTGTTATTTGTTTCTTTGTTTGTTTCTTTGTTTTTTGGTTTTGTTTGGTTTCATCTTTTGTTTCCGTTTTCGACCCGCTTTTTTATAATTAGATTGCACGTCATGGGCAGTGTTGGGAGAAAGTAGGTGCAGGAGCTATTCGGATGTTGTTTTAGTGTCTGGAGGTTTTGGCACGGGTGTTTGATTTGCTGTTCTTGAAGTTGGTTTTTGTTTTCTTGGTTGATCGTTCTGTAGGTGCTTGGATAGTGGATGAGGTGTAGTCCGCGTTGCTGTATTCGTCGTCTGAGTATGTATCTGAGTCATGGTGTGTTGGGTGCTGCCAGATGGTGTTGCGCCGCTGTTCCATGCTGTTCAGGCTGTTTTGTTGCCGCGGTGCTACAAGTAGCGCGCTGACAAACCGTTTTCGGGGACGAGTAGCCTATGGGTAAGTTGCTCGTCTCACAATCGAAAGTTTGTGGGTTCGAGTCTCGCCCGTCGCCACTCTTCGCCCGCGACCAATCGGCGTGAGATATTGGCGACGCTACATGACTCAACGGTCGATGTGTCGTAAAACCAATAACCAACCAACCAACCGACAAACCGTTGTCGGTGCACCTGCGGCGTCGAGGCCTCTGTGTTGGCGTTGAGGCTTCGTGGCGTTATTTTCCGGTTTGGCGCCACTCGGTTATCTTTGTTTCGGTCTCGGTCTCGGTTCCCGGTTGAAAGAGAGAGAGAGTTTCTTTGTTCTTTGTTGCTTGATCGTGCATACCAGAATTCCCCGGGTAGCCTGATACAAATCTGAGACGTGACCATGACCGTCATGCGCATGTTCATCTGGCTATAAACAGGGCTATCCCGTACCATTTCCATTTCCATCAGACGACTTTTTACGTCCCCGAATCCAGGCGATTTTGTTTTGACGCAGATGATAAGCTTGATGAACTTCGAACGATCCAAGCGCTTAGTAAACTTCAAGCGATCTTCCTGGAAAGCAGTTTCTGTCACCAACTTCGTAGTTAAGCTACCAGGATTTACGACCTCTGTCGCAAAGAATGGATGTGTGTTCAAGGCATGCCTGCCTAGGAAGAGACGGCATCTGCATGCTCCGCACTGGCACCCCATTATCCTGACTGATTTCCCAGCTTTGACAAACGAAGCATTTGGGCTTTGTTTACGCCGCGTGGCAGATGGTGGCGAATTACTTTTTGTACCTAAACCCCGGAAATTAACAGGTATAGCGACAAGGAAATTACAACCTAAGTGAGAATCAAGTGCTCGCTTAAAGCATTGATGCTTAGACGGAATACCATTGCAATAATACTTAGGTGATATCGGCATACACAATGAACGCAATGGTCCTGTGGAAAATGTCGAGAACCCCTCTTGGAATGCATCACCGTCGAGTGGTGCATATTTGGTGGCACGTTCCACCGGCTCCTGCACAGCTCTCTGCGTATGCATGATCGCGAGGTAATACTTGCTTACTAATCATCGGACGTCTACTCACAGCGACGTATAATTTAATCAATGATTAGTGACTATCACAACCCAGACGTGAGAGTGTGTTGAACTATCAGACAGACCCCAGCCGAACGCGCTCCCATATTAGAACGGGGCGTGGCCAGTTAGTGAGCCCATTAGCAGCAGCATGCATATTCCATTATCGATACAGGACAAATCAGGGATCGTGCTCTCAAGCGTGTCAGCATGTTGAGTGACTGGACTTATCTGCACGGTGACCGGGACTATAGCGAATGTTCGGAAGCTAAGTTTGCGTGTAAGACCAGCTTGAGGGACAAATTATGATTTTTTTTTGTAGCAGCTTGCATAGTAGTGAATACGCTCACGGAATAGAGCAAGGCATGTCGTAAGAATGCATGATTTAATTCACTGTTATCAGGACAATCGCACAAAATTAAGCAGACGTCTATCGGAAGCAGTCGATGTACCATGCCTAAATAAAATAAGACAAATCATTTTGGCCCACATTGGCAAGGAATATTGTATCTTACATAACAATGAGTTGTATTAAGGCCTTAAACTTTTCTATCTGGATAATTTTCAAGAGTATTGCTTAGTATTCCTTTCAGCCTGTATCAGTATTCCTTGCCAATGTGAGCAAAAAAGGGGTTATCTTATTTTACTTTCAATCATGGTACGCAAGAAAATAGATCATCTCTCTTAACAATTAGAAGGTATCGCATCTACAGTGGAAGTGGCCAGCGAATGCAAATAATATTTTAAGACTGTCCATGAATTTCGCATGCTAACAGTGCCATATTTGGATCATCCCCAGCCCTCATTGGTTAAGCGATTGCTATAAATCCTATACACAACCAACTGGCTGGCAGAAATGGCACCTTGCTGGATCAGAAATGTAGAATGAAACAGAAGCCAGCGGGAGACTGAAACAGGGATATAGTATGAAGCAGAGACCAGCTGGAGTGTGAATCACATATGTAGAATGAAGCACAGACCCGCTGGAGTCTGGATCACAGATGTAGAATGAAGGAGAGACCAGCTGGAGTCTGGATCAAAGATGTAGAATGACGCAGGGATCAGCGTGGGTCTGCAGACAGGTGAAGTAAAAGTTCTTCCAAATGATCTTCGCATAATTAAGCGGAGGTGTTTTATCCGGATAACTCATAACTCGCGACAAAGTAAGTAAGTGTCCATGCGGATTGCGTATTCAATAACCAAGCGACGATCTGAGTACCTGTGCAACTGTACTTTCTCATTTTCTTCCCAGACGGTCTGCAGCAGCAACTATCGTGACAGTTTGTATTACGAGGATGGTGAGGAAATAATAATCCAAAGCTAAGCAACCGACCAGGGATTGGTGATAGGAAAGGAAAGAGCCGGATTAAAAGTTTGCTAGTGTGAATGGGACACAGTAAGGAAGAGAAGCTCGGACGTTTTATCCCGTCCTGCCCGCGTTCTGTACTCACAAGCGAAAGTGTACTCGGTAACAAAGGACAAACAAGATAAATGGTACACTCATTACTATGACAACCACTAAGGTACATACTCAGTAAATACTTAAGTGCATCATTAGTAAGTCCGCTCTTAATAGTACCTAAGCAAGAAAAGCAAGACACTGAGTTCTACTTCAAGTTAAGCACCTAGGTTTACTCCAAGAATTTACGTTGCAACATAACAAGGTTGCGGCACGTGTTTTACGTTGCAATATAACCAGACTCGGGCACTTTCACTAAAACATATTTCCTACTGAAACAAAAAGATCGAGGCCGTCTAACTTCAAGAAACATGCGCTAGCTTGTCTCCACGGACAACACTAGTCACACAAAAAAAAACTTACACAATGGATGTGAACCCACCATTAAGCCCTCGCTTTCCTATCACTTCTATAAATTACTCGGCTATAGCTCGTGTTGCAAGCACGGTGTGTGTAGGGCAGATAGTGCTATGGGTATTGTATTATGTTGATGTACGAATGTTTGTTGCGCATCCGCTCCCACCACTGAGCACACATCCATCTTTTCTTTGTAAATTGTGTGACTTATACGCAGACTGTTCATAATAGCCACTGCACGTGGAGGGCATGTATCGTGAAATAAATAAATAAATAATACGTGGCACACGATGAATGAGAACATTCTCGACGAAATGATCCCATTACATCACATGCAAAACGAGCGGTGGTGAGGCGCGACGGCCCACCTGGGCATGGACCGCAGTATATCTTGTCACAGGCGCTAAGACCCGAACAATTTATTGTGAACTCCCACGGCAGTACTGTGGCAGAGCTTCCACTTGAGGGTCTGGGCGTTTGGAGGCTATACAGAGGCTATGGAACCTATTTGGGCGCCCGAGAGTTGTAATTTGGCGGGTATTTTGGCGAGTGATGACTGGATAAACGTATGTAAGGTCAGCCAGGCCAGCGGCCAGCGGCCAGCGGCATCCGGTGGCTCGTGGTCAGACTCTTTTGGAAGGTAATGTGATAGCGCGATATGGTGATGGCGATGCTCGGTGTTGTCGCGGCGGCGAATCCGGTGGTCCGAGTTCCTGTCTGGGCGGCACTATAGCACTGGTTACAGCGCTGATCTTTCTACCACGGGTCGTGGCGAGATAACCAATGTCACCGGAGTTGCCCGGCCGCGCCGTCGGGGGCCAGGCATCCGGAAAGGTACCCGTTAGTTCAAAGGTCCGACTCGTGTGTCTGCGCATCGGTGAAGTTCATCCAACCTCCGCGGCCATTACGGGTGCATCATAGCCGCCGGGCGTTCAGCCAATCAGCATGGAGATGTGTCATTACTTGTAAGGTGTTGGCCAATCACGCCTGTTGTGGGTTGTCGCCCATGGCGGGGTTGTGCGGGCCCGTGGTGAGTCGTCGTGGAGTTGTCAGGAGAGACCGAGGAAGAACGGTCGCGAGCGGACGTTGGCTTGTCATCGTGGTGCCGACAGACGCGCTTCTAAATTACTGTCGGCATCGTTTATCATTTGGCTATGCTAATCCTGCCCTCATCGCTGTCCTGAGCTTGCCGAGTCGCATTAGAAAATATTGTGCAAAGTAACGGAGACCTTTCAACCGTGGGGGATCGCAACGCGACGGTCCACAGACGTATCACTGCCAGGGAAGAACTCCCCCACAGTTGAGTTAATTGTCGAGAGGTCCGTCGTCGCCACCACCATCGCTAGATCCCCAACAGCACCGATGTAGAACTTCACAAATGTTGGGGATGAGGATCACGGGATCCTCCAATTTATCCGTCGTGGAGCCACCATAGTGATAGACGGTAGACACAAAATTCCGCACAGTGCCCGACGATTAGCATACGGGACATTGCCGACACTATTAGTCTACTACACTACTTATGCAGGTGATAATGCAAATCGGTTGGTTACCTTTTGTTGTTCCTATAGTCGCCGAAACACAGAGCTAACGCCAATATATCAATGCATGTAACAAACAATGATATGGACATAATAATTAATTATGAGAATGCTTGCAGACCTTGTAAGTGGTGTATGCACAAAGATAACTGCATGTGGCAAGATTAGACAAGACAAACAATCATATAGACATAATAATTAATAATGAGAATGCTTGCAGACCTTGTAAGTGGTGTATGCACAAAGATAACTGCATCTGGCAAGATTAGACAAGACTTAATAGAAATTGCCCGGCGATCGGAATACTTCCTCTCAAACTATGGCAATTTAAAATGTCTTAAGCTTCGCATCATTCCATGGTGTCTTATCCTTGATTCCAGATCAGCCACCCTGACCAATTAAAAGCCAAGTCACCATGTAGATCCCTTTGGTGGATTTCAGGTCATGGACGTATGAAGGTTTCGAAACGGATACCGTTCGCTTCAGGGTCAGAACAACACGGAGATAGAATGTGAGGGGCCAGCTACACATTCACAGCCAAACTGGCAATGGAGCTGCTGCGACCCAGCGATGCTGCCGCCACAGGAATCAGGTCAAGTTCAGATCCGGATCTACGGGAATCAGGTAAAGTTAAGGTTCAGATCTAGAGGTATCAAGTCTAGTTCATGTCCAGATCCGCAAGTATCAGGTCCCTTCCAGGCTACGTGCAAGGCAGCCAAACGTAGGAGCAGTGCCTCCGCGGACAACAGGAGAGTTAAGCATCGACTGTACTTACTTCATCCAATGGGATCCGGATCTGTAAAGGTCAATTTACATCTATCCTACACCCGCTGACAGCCAGCATCGCAGTGCGAATCCAATCTGCTATAGAAGGCATGATTTATCAAGGCAAGAAAGGCAGCAAGGTGGCATCGAGGACAATTACAAATCCAACACTAAAGCCTTGCCAGAACTTCCTCCAATCCGATCCAAATAGTGGCCCATACGCCCTTCACTTCATGCATGCCACAAGAGAGCTGTGTGACGAACTCGATGGCCAGGCACATCTTAGCAAGATCGGCTATTGAATGGCTACTTGCACAGCACTCCCACAAAGCGCACAGGCACTGCACACAGAAACACCACGTGACAAACCGAAGCCTGTCTGCCACAGCAACGTAGGTGCGCCACCTGTCTTCAGAGATTGCACCGACGTGGTGACCTCCCCAGCATGTTTCCGAACCTCACTGAAAATCGAAATCACTAAAGCGCTTCACCTCACACTCGTTATTTTCGGTGGGGCAACTAATCGTTTCACTTGCCAATGCACCATAAGTTTTCATCCTGCTTCTGACCATAAGTATATCTTTCTGGCATCTGGTATCAAAAGACAAACATGCTGCCTGCCTGATAGTATCTAGCTTTCGCCAGCTCCCTCCTTCTCTTTCTATATATATATATATATATATATATATATATATATATATATATATATATATATATATATATATATATATATATATATATATATATATATATATATATATATATATATATATATATATATATATATATATATATATATCTCCTCTCTCTCCCTCTCTCTCTCCAGCGCTCTATCTCTCTCTATCTCTCTCTATCTCTCTCTATCTCCCTCTCCCTCACTCTCACTCTCTCTCCCTCTCTCTTTCTCTCTCTCTCTCTTGACATTCGAAAGTGCCCTAAAGCCCAAATAACTAACGACGTCCGAAAACAGCGAGTGTTTTCCCATTAAAGCTATCCCGGCCTGTGAACTTTATGACACAAGACTATCTAATTTCATACTGAGTCCCATCTAATTTAAACTTGAGTCATGATATGCCACGGAACTCAGTAGCCGTAAAATTGTGCAGTAATTTGAATAGAAGGATATTATACCGGAAAGGAAACACATCTAAGCTGGGTGTTGTGCAACAAAAACTGTCCATTTTCTTACCGAGCGGGGCCGCTTTGAGCAACATGTATCACGGAATTAGGGGAAGGAATTGTTGGGGGCATTAGTTTTTTTAATTGTGTGCTGGGGCACAACGGGACAGATCGTCACTAGGCAGATGTCCCTAGTTTATCAATTGTTTCCTTTATTTCTCAGCATCAGATGTAGCCAAAATTGATGGGGGGACGTTCACCCCAGGATGTGAACAATGTATTTAGACATGTTTCACAGTCAATCGACCGCGGCTTTCATACCGTGCTTGGTATGTAATGAAGAAGAAACACGTTCGGCATCAGCAGAACCTGGTAGGATGGCAAGGACAATGAACATAATTTGCTTCATCTCTAGTGACACCGCGACAGTCTTCGCACACAAAGAAAATGTCCTCAAGAAGAAAGAGGAGCATTTTGCTCCTTGCGTTGACTGCAATGCTTGGAAAACGTTCCAAACATGCTATGCAAAATGGCAGCAAATTGCTAACTTATTGTCAAGCAACGTAAACTGATTCCCACAGCTATTGTGTATGCAAGTGCATAATTGGTAACATGTAGGCAAGTAAACTTTCCAAGCCGGCCGAAATAACTTTAGATTTATGGGACCGAGTAGCTCTAATCCGGCCTCTGGGAAGTAGGTACCTCCTTTTTATTTCTAAGTAGATAGATTTGATTGTTCGAATGGTTCCCACAACACTTTTGTTAAACGCAGAGATCTGTTCCCTCTTTCGGAGTGCCATGCAGTGCTCCCGATTTTCCATTTGTTTGGCTCTTATCACTTTTACCATTTACTGGGTTTTCGCATGGCTGTATGATTTGTGATGCACTATTTTATAATTAAGCACGAAATATCCTTCTTCGGTCGGAGATGTACGAAGTAGTTTAGTAAAAGATTGATATTTCAAAAACTCATGGCAAAAACGGTAGCTGAATTGGACTGTTAGAACTTGTATAAAGGTAAAAGGTATTCAATCAAATATTTTTGTTTCTCGTTGAAAATATTTCCTGGTACGTCGCTCACTTGTATATCTTAATATTTTCTAACCACCACATCCTGAAACTCAAACTGAAACTGTCCTCCGACGAACTCCGTACTATTTGTGCCGATTCAGTGCCAGTTATAGTCGGTTTAAATTTATTACTCGGCAGACCTTGCGCTAAATCCATCACGATGCTATAGATTCGTTCAGCTTTGTTTGAAAGCGAGCTTCCTCAGCGTTTAGAACTGAAGTTGATGGGCACGGAAGCTTCCCGTCATCTTTGATTTAACTGCAGATGCACTTACGTTCATCAGTCCGTGCATTAACGATGAAATAAACTTTCGGTAAGGACTAAACATGCATTGCTTATTGCCTTTTTAATGGCTAAGAGTACATTACACAGCTATATTAATTAAAATTTCATAGTTCTTGACATACATGCAACTTATCAACTTGTAATTGCAATGCTTCATTAATTTTTGAACGTTCACTCACATGGTTTATATTCAATTAGCATAGGTCACCTCATAATCTCGATCCTCAGCAATTATTCTTCAGATTAGACTTGAGCTAAATCTAGCCCGTAGTTCTCAAGAGCATGCAGTCGGGTTTACAGTTTTCGTACTCGTAATTTGCTGCTCCATTTGAAAGGCTAATACTGGCAATCGTTCGGGACGAACATTGTGCGGTCCTTGGCGGCCATTTTTGGCCCCTGGACCACTGGCTTCCCTAACTTGAATCTGGTAAGAACAGTCGACAGATCACAGGATGTCCCAGGACAACATTTAATTGGCCATTCTCGACGCGAGATTCGGTCCCATTATCCACCGGGACTCAGTGTTTATGCCTTTCTCTGATTGTCGGCGCAAATCTTCTTTTAAAACAACTTCTAACGAGGTACGCCAAGCATATGCTACCATGTCCTTAAGACGTTATTAATTACATTTTTTAATTGGGTGTTTATTAGCCCGTCCCGTCTCGGGGGGATCTTCAACCTCCCCCCACCCCTCAGGTTTTTCCCTGATAGTGGGCGACCGGCGCGAGGCAGCGCGCCCAAATTTGGCATACCTTTTCCCACATCAATTTGGCATGCTGTTTCAAAATTGTGAAGTCTGGTCATCTAGGGTCAACGAGTTAGTCAAGGTCAAGTGAGGTCACCTCAAGAAAAGTTCAACCAGTCGTCACGCTTTAACGTATACAGATATTTTAATGAAACTTTTAGCGTTTGCTTATCTTTAGGGATGCAACAAAACGTACCAGTGGAATTCATAATGTTTTTATCGTTTTTGACTACACATATATTTTGCATATTTCCCAACTGCAGTTCAAATAGAAGATTCTGGCTAAAGTAAGCATATTTTATTGGGGAAAATTGACTTCCAACAACGTTTCTCGGTCTGCTCTACACATTGGAAAAGGAAAATTAAAGAAAACTTGAGTCCAGTCCAGTGCGCAGGAGGAGACAGACGTGCCAGCTCCCGACATTTTGGACTGAATTCGACGCACTACTACAGGGAGTTGAATTTCCATTCTTCTTTCCTTACGCTTGTCTATTGTGATAGAGGAAGATAATCATCAAGCTATACTTTTGACTAAATCTCATATTACTAAACTAGACATAACCTAAACTCGGATTGTACCTGGACGGAGGTGTCATGAACAAAATTAAAGAACAAATTCAGGAATGAAAAGATGAAGCCTCTTCAAGAGGAAATGGAGGATATTAGAAGGGAAAATAGGAAAACAAACAACCAACTAAAACAACTCATGGAGGAAAACAAGGTTCTAAAAAACAAATTACATAATTGAATTGCACGGTTGATACCATTGAATAGTACACCAGAAAGGATTCGCTCATTTTAGATGGTGGTGGATTCCCATCAGCCCCAATAGACTCTTTTGAAGCTCCAGAAAGAACCAGGGAGATAATTTAGTACCAAAAAAATAATTTAGGAGAAGCTAGGTGTAAATATCTCTGGCAGCATATCTGCATGTCATCGTCTGCGCCAAAACAGGCGTGTACTGATCAAATTTCAGGATTTAGCTGATATAAATGCAGTATATGAAGCAAAATTCAACCACACAGGAGAAGACAAAACAAAAATAACAATACATGAAAACCTTACTGTAAAACGTACAAAGCAGGTACAGGTGCTGGGTGAAATGTGCGAAAGGAGACAAATTTGCAACTATCATACACAAAATGGCAACATCATTGTCCGAAAAACAAAGGAACAAACGTATGTGCACATACATCAAGTGGGGCCTCACACGGGGCCTCATACGTGTCAAGTGGCTAGTCGCCTCGGGCCGGGGACCTGGGATTCTTCCCAGTGTCTGCCGGCCCGGCCGGCTGGGGTCAAGGGGTGGGCGGTGCTGGATCCCGGTCGGGGTTGTGAGTCTCTCTCTCCCGGCCGGGCGAAGGCGCCGCCTGCCCAGTATAGCTCCTCGGGCGCCTGGCGACCTCCCGTGCGCGGGACCCAGGCGTCCCCTCAGTAGGGCCCTATGCGGTGGGGCGCCCCAGGAGCGGAAACAAAGAAACACTTCATGGCAAATTCCAACATAAAAAACAACCTACCTGCCCCCTCCAGTAGGGGACAGACAACCCGACCTGCCAGGACAATGAGTGTAGTGTATGGAGGCCCCGCCTCCAAGTGGATCTGCCTACACCTCGTATTCTGATCGTAAAATCACTGGAGGAAAATTTGAAACTATCACTGCTTACCCCGTTCCAAACAAAGGAAGCATGTGACAAGCTTGGATCGGTGCTCAGGTGCGAAAAGCTCAGAGACGGAGGGCTAGAAGTTGAACTTGAAACTGCTGAGGATGCAAAGAGGGCGATGGACGCAACATAAATAACGTACACTAAACGGCATGAAACCAGCAGGCGAACAGTCACCGTACGTATCGAGATTCAGCCCCACAACACCAAAGAAAATTACTCAAAAGGAGTTATTAACTGCTACGACCCGCGAGATGTTTCCGATGCCGACATTGTTGATGGCCTAAGAGAGTGCCGAGTAGTACAGGCCCGTATAACTTCAATTAGAAAAGGACAGGTATTACAGCTAGCAAACAACAGCATCTTAACTTTTCAAATGACAGATCTTCCAGAGTTTATTTTCGTCGGATATGTCCGTGTGGGGGTCCGCGTATTTGCACCAAACCCCATGAGATGCTTCCGATGCTCCAGTTTTCGCCACACGTCACAGTATTGTCGGAACCGAAAGACATGTGGACGGTGTGGATCTGCAGAGCATGTCCAAGACAAATGTGAGGCGGAGAGTCCGCACTGTTCAAACTGCGGCCCAGACCAAACACCCCATACCACGTACGATCGTTCTGGTCCCATATTCTTGAGAGAAAAGAAAATAGTTGCAATAAAAAGTTTCAAAAAGATCACATTCCGTGAGGCGCGCAATATCTACGAGGCAGCACACCCGAGAATATCCTATGCAGCAAAGGTGAAGCTGAACTCCAACATCACACAACAGTCTCCGATGCAGTCGCACACACACATGAGTGCCTCTCATATTATAAGCCAACTCAGTGCCATAATGCTGGCCTTTGGCATTGAGTGTACACCAATCGGAGAAAAAGCTGTGTCCTCTCCCCAGACGGTGGTGAGAGTCCTCGGATGCGGACCCTGTAGCGACTCCTCAAGGAGAGTGGGTCCAGGTCCAGCGAGGAAAAAGACCTGCCCATCCATTCGCAACCAAACCCAACCCCTCCCCAGCCACTTCAATCCCTACCTCCAGCACTCCCCTCCCTGCCTCCCCTCTGCCCAGTACTCGATTCCCGTCAGGGAAGAGCCCAGGAGCTCCCCGGAACCAAGCCTCGAGACACAAACGTCTCAGAGTCGTGTCGAACTGACGAGGATCCAGTCCCTATACGCCGCCGTCACCACCCGTAAACCTGCCCAACCCATTCCTACACCCTCCCGAACCACCCCAACTCTCCCTCCCCCACCAACCATTTCCGAAGAGAAGGGTGTGGCCCCTGTCCGGGTGCCAGTCGTAGCACCCTCAACGACCCGATCACGCCTACCTATTTAGGTCCGCCCAGGGGCCCCGAACATGGGGCCTCAGGCCGGACATTCCGAGCTGGGTCAGGGGATACGTCGCCAAATGTATGGAGATAGGATCTCGGGGCTTGCTCCCCATCTTCCCCATCTCTCCAACCAAGCTCTATCCATACCGCAGAGACTGCGAGTGTGATGGAGCAACCCCCACACCTCCCCAGGTAGGCCGGAAGCGTGCCTCGCCCAGGTCAGTCTCGCCGACCATCGAACCCGTGGGCCCCGGCTAGTTCGCCATGAACTGACATGTTTTAACCCCTTTTAGCATAGCCCTTTGTACAGACTATTTTACAATGGAACTGCAGGGGTTTTAGAAGCAGTGCCCACGACTTGCAGGCAATTCTGAGTAGGGTCTGCCTGGTGGCGTTCAGCCTTCAGGAGACCAAGCTGTCGCCGGACACCGCAATTCAGGTGAGATACTACACCCTCCATCGAAAAGAAATAGCATCCGACACTCTTTCCCATGGTGGAGTGCTACTGGGCATCCACCATAGTGTTCCCTCGCAACCACTAGTGATGAACACACGCCTCTAATCCGTCGCTGCCAGGGTGCACTTCGGTTATAAAAGTACTTCATTATGCAGCATTTACCTGCCTCCCGGCACTTCAGTTCCATCTACTGAGATGAAACTTCTTTGTTCTCAGCTCCCGGAACCAATTTTCCTCTTAGGTGACTTTAATTCACATCATACCGTTTGGGTATGTGAAGATGCCAATGGGCGTGGACGTCCCATGGGGCAATTTCTACACGAGGAGTCGTTGTGTATTTTAAACACAAGAACCAGAACGCACTTCACAATGCCGTCTCGACAGACTTCTGCGTTACACCTGAGTATATGTAGTCCCCAGCTTATGAAAATGTTTAATTGGTCGGTTGATGCTGACCCTTTGGGAAGCGACCATTTCCCAATATGGCTGGAATATCGTGAAGCGCTTGTCCTTGGACATAGGCCGCGGCGATGGAATCATCGCAAAGCCAACTGGACTGATGACATAACACATATAGAAACAGCTTGCTCTGCTGATGGGAACAGTAAACCACACAGTATGGAAATATTTACGTCACTGTTCCTACATTCTGCCTCCGCATGCATTCTGCGTACCTCAGGTGCTCCACGGCGTACCCCAGTCCCATGGTGGACGGAGGAATGCGGAGATGCCATACGCGCAAGAAAGCGAGCTTATCGTAAATTCAGTAAAGATAGTAACACTATAAATATGGTTATCTTTCGGAGAGCCAGTGCTCTTGCACGTCGCATTATAAGATAAGCAAAACAGGTATCATGGTACAAATATGTAGGACAAATAAACAAGCATACCCCGACAGCACATGTATGGTCCAGAATAAAACGTATTGCAGGCCAATATTCATCCGTTCCCCTACCCGTCTTACGCATGGGTGACAGGGACTGGACCAAATCTATAGATGTTGCCAACGAAATTGCCTGCTCCATATCAGAGCGTAGCCGTGGCAGAAATTGGGATCCGCAATTCCTGCGTCACATGTTGCACTGTGAAAAGTTCCCCATGACTTTGTCACAACCGAAAATATATCGTATAACAAGCCTTTCACAATGGCCGAACTCACTTGCGCCATAGCGAAGCTCAGAAACGTATCCGAAGGCTCAGATTTGATTCATAGCGAAATAATAAAGCATCTCCCTGTATGTGCGATCGAAATACTGCCAAGCATATTCAACTATCTGTGGCAACAAGAAGACTTCCCAGTAGCCTGACGAGTAGCCTTAGTGATACCAGTGTTGAAGCCGGGCAAAAGCGAACTAGAACCACTCCACTATCGCCCAATATCACTCACCTCGTGTTTATGTAAGGTGATGGAATGATTGGTAACTACCAGACTAACGTGGTTCTTAGAAGAAGTGCATGACTTTTTATCAGATGCACAATGCGGTTTTAAGAACCGGTCATCTGTAGACCACATTTCAACATTGGACTCAGTAGATCGTGTAGCATTTAAGCAGAAAAGGCACGTCGGCGCTGTCTTTTTTACATAGAAGGGGCGTATGACACGACCTGGCGCCAAGGCATTCTTACAAAGGTACATAAATGCGGTATCCGGGGGTCAATTTGGATTTGTATACAGAATTGTCTTGCAGACCGACATTTCCGTGTTCGTGTTGGCCACCAGTTATCCAGTAGATGTATGCAGGAAAATGGTGTGCCACAGGGAAGTGTGTTAAGTGTACCACTGTTTGCCACAATGATAAATGATATTAGCGACGTCCTTCCACCACAATTTGGTCGGTCTCGCTTTGTAGACGACTTCGCTATTTGGTGTAGCGCAGCCAGGCTATCTACTATGTCTAGACGTCTCCAATTGGCCGTGAAGAAACTCGAGAGGTGGGGCGTAATGAATGGATTCCGCTTCTCAACACAAAAGACAGCTGCAATACATTTCTGTCGCCGACGTAACTGTGCAGAACTATGTCTCAACCTGTATGGCAAGCAGATATCGATGCCACCTGTGGTGCAGTTTCTTGGAATCACTTTTGACTCGCGTCTTGGCTACAAGACGCATTTGAAAGCACTCCGTGACAATTGTTTTAAATCCCTCAACATATTGAAGTGTGTTTATCGCGCTAGCTATTGAGCTGACCGGATTCTCTTATTCTGCTTTATCGCTCACTGATACGCGCCAAGTTAGACTACGTCTGCTTTATCTACAACGGATCGCGCAACTCCACCAAACGAACTCTGGACACTGTTCATCACACCGCTATTCGCATCGCGACCGGAGCATTCCGCACTTCGCCCACCGTGAGTCTTTTAGCCGAAGCATACGAGCCGCCTCTCTCTCTCTCTCTCTCTCTCTCTCTCTCTCTCTCTCTCTCTCTCTCTCTCTCTCTCTCTCTCTCTCTCTCTCTCTCTCTCTCTCTCTCTGCGCAGAGAAAGACTGGGAATGCGCTACGCCTGGAAGCTCCGTCAGTTTCCTGACCATCCGGTTTCTTCGCACGTCTTTTCGCATCGACTATTGACCATTTTTCAGGGGAACGAAATCTGAGTGTCGCCCCATTCGGTGTTCGAATTCGAAGACTCCTGTGGGAAAGTCGAGTTTAGCTTCGGGGAATTCGTACAGTCCAGAACATGGAGACCCCTCCATGGGAAATGGTTACACCGGGGGTGGATGTATCTCTTGCGAACATCAGGAAATCCGATATAACTCCAGCAGAATTTCGTCCACTGCCTCTCCAACACATTGAGACATTCTAGGAATGGATTGCCACGTATACTGACGGCTCTCGAACAGAGGACGGCGTTGGCAGCGCTTTTGTTTGCGGATCTGTCTCCCGCTCGTTTTCGCTCCTAATGTACGCATCGGTGTACTCGTCAGCACTTGTCGCTATTACGAAAGCTCTGTGTTATATCGAAGTGTCTGGGGGTGATCGACATGTTATTTTCACCGATTATTTAAGTAGTCTTATGGCCCTGAACACGCTTAATCCATCAGACCCCTTTTTGCGGGATATTGTGAGCCGTCTTACCAATATGCCACGCCTTGGACGACGAGTTATTCTATGTTGGCTTGCGAGCCACGTTGGCATTTCCGGTAACGAGTTTGCAGATGCTGCGGCGAAACGAGCGGCAAAGGCACCGTGTTCTCGATCACTGCCATTCCCGCCACTGACCACTACCGAGAGGTATCCACCTTCCTCCTAGACAAGTGTCAGGTTATGTGGGACGCGACGTCCAGGGGTAAAAAAAGTCACCGATCTGCCGACGTCGTCGGAGACCACACACGCTAAGGTTAAGCTGATTTGAGAGACCAACAGCGAAGACTAACACACGCAAAACCCAAGAAATCAAGGACGTGCTTTTATGTTGCTTCCATTCGCCAGACCGTTATACTTTAAAAAGTGGCACCTCTTCTGGGCTCTGTCCGATCAAACTCCGCAGACTGCAGCCCATGAAGGCAGCCCTGTCGTAGGTTTGCTTCTAACATGAAAAAGCTGCCCTTCAAATACTAATTTAGCACATCTTAACAATCTAGCATATATTTTTAATATACCAGATTTACGGTACCAAAAATACCAGATATCCACGGCGGACACCGCGGTCCGTCGGCGATTCTCGGTGGTCGCAATGAGACCACCCGTGCTAAGTCAATGGGCTAAAAAAAAAGGCGAGAATCACCGACAAATGGTCGCAGGCTGGTCGCCGCGCCGTGTCTTAGTAGGAACTAGCAACAGGAAATAGTCGGGAAAGGGCAGCTGAGCTGGGAAGGAAGAGATTTCGATTTTGAATGTGAGGAGGGAATCGCTGAAGTGGACATTTGTTGAACGAACAGAAGTGGTGGCCTAATTGTTAGTGAATGGGTATGGTCGGAGTGGAAACCTGTTTTCATCTAGCTTTGATGATTTCATCTATACATATATGTACCTGAAGGTGAGAAAAGCCTGTGCCATTACTGAAACTTAAATGGTTTGGTGCGTCCGTTCAACTTGGAACGAACCGTAGATAACCAGGCGATATGCATGCTGATTTTGGTGAACTTCAAGTCAAACTGTTGGGCTCAATTTTTACCCATTCAAATTCATTGAATGGGCATTACATAAAATTTGGTGGATTGGGGGGGGGGGAGCGGAAATAACCATCCACCCCAATTTGTAGGCCATATGAAAGAAAGATCAGCTATGCTTGACATGATATGAATGTTAGAAGTGATTCGCTGTCAATATTAGATCTTTAGATTGGTTAAAAAGAGAGATCTTAGTGTGACTGGTTTCTATTATAAATCATTTTAAAGCAATGAGTGCTTGATGCTTGTGTGCTTGATCATAATTTGTAATATAAACTGGTCAAACTAAGTTTTATCTTTTTAACCAATCTAAAGAAATAATATTGCCAGTGAATCTCTTCTAACATCTTCGTATCATGTCAAACATCCTGCCAACCATTCTCCACCTACTTTCCCACCTATGTTTCTGGAATTTGTGCCAGCCTTGCCCCCTCCATATCAAGCCAGGTAAAATTTGCAACTGAGCCTGCCTATCTCTGGTGCTGACAACAGTGTCTGGTGCATTCATGCACTATCTCCCTACCATGTTAGTAAATGGGGAAAAGCTGTCCATGCAGCACAAACTTCAATGTCGATTTGATGTAGCTGAAAGTTGTTTAAGTGAAAACATATTTGTGATAAGCAGTGGTGGATCTATATTAGGGCAAAATGGGAAATTGCCCCCTTCCCCCACTAAACTGCCAGATTTTTCTTTAAATCAATGTTTTTGGCACTTTCGTCTGTTTTTAACATTTTCCTCCCAAAAATTTGCCCTCACTAAACAGGCCGTGTAGATCCACCACTGGTGATCATCACATCCAAATGCAACATAATCTGTGTATAAATTTAATTTTTAAAAGTTTAAAAGTGACTCAGTTATGGAATAGGGTGGTGTAGGGGGATTGTATGGGGGTATCTGAACATGTTATGTTCCTTAACACCTACCTTTTGATGTTGCCCTCATCATGTTGAGTACATATATAACAAAAACATTATGGTATTCAGAAATGATTGACTTGTTTCTACCAAAATATGAATGTCTGATTACATGGTTCTACTAATTCTTTGTTCACAGAGCATGCAAAGTTCACAGGCATGATTTTTGGCTTCAAAGAGCAGTTGGCTTAAGAAAACCATAGGGAAGCGATTTACTTTTTTTTGCAATTACACCAGCATATTTCAGTCACCACTAATAGCTTGTACTGCAATTGTTACAGTGAGGTATTCCTGCACAGCAACATTTTTATGTTCAGAATACAGCATATCACTACAAAATAATGATCTATTTTAAGGTTCCTCTTTATAAGTGGTTAGAGGATTTCAATTGAAAGGAACTGTTTGAATATGGATAGCTTGTTCATTTTTGTTTTCAGTAAACACAGTAGAATTGCTGGATCAACCATACAAAAGCAGCAGTAGAGCTATTTGTTGCATGGTGCCTTAAGTGTTCAGAACCCCCCCTTCTTCCTCTACACTAATTTGATGAATTTTTAACCAGCTCTCCCATGTTATGCTTATTTCCCCATGTAAATGCATGAGTTATGCTCCACCTAGTGATTCCCCCAGACAAAAGTTTATGGACAGGTGTGTAAATGATCAGGGAAGAGTAGGCCAAATTAATGGTGACATTTAACATAGAAATGGGAAAAAAGTTGGCTTAAATTGAATTTATGCCAGACAGTGGCCTATTATTATTCAAGCTGGCTTAAATTCACAACACTTCTAGGCCACACACTTCTAAGGGTCACAAACCATGGGTAGGGAAGAGTGAGGCAAAGCAGACCACCTAAGGTTTGACATCCTGTAAGTCTAAGATGAGATGTCATATGGAGGTATGACCAACTCTTTGATGGAACCCAATACCTTGTTATCCTTTCTTTGAAGTGGAAATTTTATATATATTTTATATAACAAAACTGAAATCCCTGCTCAATGAGGGCACCTCAATTTTTATTTTTTCAAAGTTGTTGGGCAAAGTGGACCATTTCAATTGCAAGCCATTTGTGTTAAATGTAAATGTCAAGGGACATATTTTGTGACTTGTGCATGGTAGCTTGTCTTAGAAATAGGAGTTGCAAGCAATTTCAGCAAAGGAAGCTGCACTTTAGTGGCATAGGCATGTCCAGGGAGGTAGAAATTTACTATTTGATTCTCAGTCTGAAATGTATCCCAAAATAACAATCTGGGACAAATGTAATATATTTCGTGGGTTGCTATGACCACCTATTGCACCCACAAAATGGAACTGGATCTGCCACTGCAAACAATGGGTTGCTTTCTAATGGGCAGTCCACTTTGCCCAAAAGTGAAGCTTGGGATCTGGGATTTGTCTTGGGGTTATTTTTGTAAAGTATAACTCCTAGCTACTGCAAGCTTGTTTAGCACTCAAATTTTGATTTTAGGGAACATAGGTATTAGAGACAAAAATCGGTCTTACCTAGTTGTTAAGATTTACAAATGTCTGTGTATTGAAGAAATTGTATCAGAAAGTGGAAAAACAACATTTTTAAATCATGACACAAGATTAAAGCTTAAGACAAGATCTGAAATAGCCAAAAGCATGCACACTCCATGGGTCTTTCCACAAGGCAAATTAAATCTGGCTTGGTAAAAGTCTATGGCAGGGGAGAGGGTGGTCTGCCATGCCCCACTTTCCCATACATCATAGTAGCCAGAATAGCAAGAAAATATCAGTGAGTTTTGTGAGGACATACTGTGGAATGCTCTAAAAATCATTCAAATTTGCTTTAAGCTTTCCCCATTGGGGGTTTGTTCCAGCTATCCACCATTGACAGCTCAAGAATGCTGTAGATCATTTGTTGATCATTTGTGTATAGTGAAGCATCACATGCTGACCCCCATCCCAGTGCCCATAAATTGTACCAGTCCAGGATGGTGGTCAAAATGTTTGATAAATGTGACAACATACAAAGGAAAACAATTTATGCATCACAGTGTGGTGTTTTCAAATGTTGTATCCAAAGCTAAACCAAAATTTTATAATTTGTCTCATATGTAATCATAAGAGGTCAAATGAGTGGCCTATGGAGGTTAAAATGTCAATGGTTACCATTTGTTTCCCACCCAAAAAGTCATGCATTTATTGACATTGTCCTGCCCTCCCCCTGCCTCTCCTGGAAGGTGTGGGCTCCAGTTTTCATTAATTGCTCCATCTTACATCTTGCATGAATTTATTCACATTGTGCCCTAATTGTTACAGAATGAAGCAAACAAAGTTGGGATTTGGAATTGCAGAAGAAGAATAGAGGGTTGATGATGGTGATGGTGATAAGCCAGCAAAAAAGAGGACAAGAAAGGTGTGCAAGTGTGGGTATGATGGGTGCACATGGGCAGGCTCTGAACAAAGCATTTATCAGCACACACAAAAAAGCAGCATGGTGATTGTGGGGCCAAGAAGACATATCCATCAGAGACCCAGCTGGGGACAAGTGGCCAGTGGTCTAGCTGGATGAGGGGCAAAAATATGTGCCACTAATTAGCCAGAAATGAAAGCAATGATATTATATACAATCATAGGGGGAAAAGTGGCAAAATACAAAGGCTGCTTATTTCCCTATCTAATTAGGCTAGGCTTCTTTTCATATATAAATGAACGACTCCTAGTATTGATAGGGTTTGGATATATGTGGCACTGTTAGTCTTTTACAACCTGGCTACCAAGTTTAACTAGGCATAATGATTTTGGGATGGCTGTTCACAGAGGTGGATCCAGAGAGCCACCCAGGGGGACCCAGTTTGGGCTAGGTGGGCACATGCTGTGCTGGGGCCCCAGCTGATATGTCATTATAGGGGGGAGTGATGTCTGATGGGACCCTGCTGGTATGCAATGTTCCAATCATGGGGGGGAATGTGATGTCTAGTTAGGCCCCATGTATTCCATGTTTTGATCCTGGGATGGGGGAGGGAGCAGTGTGGTACATGCTGTCCGGAGATGTAAGTATTGATGTCCTTTGGGGTGAGGCAAAGAGGGACTGGATCCCTCTTTTGCTTTTGAGGTCATGACCCAATTTGCCCTCCTGGATCCACTCCTGGCTGATCACATAACTCCAAATTGCACAATTTTATTCTTACTGTCCCTGATTGCAATAATCTGTGCTTCAAGCACGCCCATCTGGTGACACTGCTCACTGTGTAAGGGAGGAGGCTCCTCTGCCCACACCCTCATCAATTTTCAGTGATGGTGAGCAGACAGACCAGACAACCACAATTTCAGTGGATCTATTCAGTGCTGAATGCACATCTGCAGCAGTGCACAGATCCTCAGATATTTATAAATTGTCCAGATGTTTTCCAGTGCCTATTCACTCATCTGTTCTTTTCAAAATTTGTGGAACCCAATGCTGCTGGATATTGCAATAATGGCAGTTCTCCAGGAATTAGTTTCACCTATTTCTGATGTTTCAAGATGATGGAGACATGCATATTACAAAACAAACTTTTTACCTTAAAGTTACATTTTATTGCCCACAGTAAACAGGACACTTCATTGCTGAAAAGTTTGTGGTGTTGCGTTTGTGAAAGTTTTTTGTTTAACTTTTATTTGTGATGTCCCTGTTGCCATGCAATATAACCCTCATTATGTGATGGCTAAATAACAAATTCCTGCAAATTATGGAAGTTTGCAACATATGTGGCACCACATACTTCTTATCTGCAATAGTCAGCTAATCGTGTTCTGTCCCTTTGGTGTGCATTTCACCCTGTGGCCCAATGGTTGGGTTTGGTTATGTAACCCAAATTGACAAAAAAGTGTGACCCAACTTGGTGTATAAGGTGTTGATCAATTTCAGGGCAACTTATTTTGTTATGGTTCCGTGGCTGAATAATGCTGCACAATTTGTGGGTCCCAAGCTTTTTGTTTAACGTTGATATGGCCTACAACACATAACTTAGCACAACCCATAATACCGTCAAAAAGGTACATTTCCACCATTATTGATTGCCAATTGTGTTTGACTTCACCATAATACTTTGCGATGGAATTTTCCACACAGTAATTCACATGGTATAAAACTAAATGCTTACCCCTTGACCTCTTTATTATTGTGCAGGCGTGAAGCACTCAGGATGTCTTTCTTCACCTGGGGGAAAATGGTGCATTGCCCAGTTGAATGGCAACATGTACCAATGACAATGCTGTATATATACGTATATATCCAGGTATGTTATTATTAGTTATTCAGAGCCAGAGCTGCTGCTGGAGCTGCGGCGTTCCATCGGCGGGGGAGGTGCGCCTGTGGCGTCACCTGCTGTTGCCTCCTGCCGTTGTGGTTCTGCACTGATCGTGCGGGTACAGGGTGTGAATCTCGCAGAACTGTCGCTGAAGTTCTCGCACAGCCGCGCCGCTTGCCTGAGCGCCGGTCAGCTGTAGCAGACGCCCTGGTACCCTGCAACCGCGCCTCAATGCTGTTCATCTTCGCTGATGTCGCCGTTATCTCCTGCGACTCATCTGTGCTACGTGCAACAGTTTTGTTTTGCATCTCCCGCCGCTGGCGCTGCGCGCGGGCTGGGCGCGGCTCCGCCGGTGGTGGGCTAACTGCCACCAGGGGCAGTTAGCCCACCAGGGGCAGTTAGCCCACCAGGGGCAGTTAGCGGTTTGTTCACGAACCGCTGTCTAAACGTTCGTCGTGGTTGTGTGATACACTATCTAACCAATCCTTTCTCTACTGGATCTGTGTACATGGGATTCACGGCAAAGGATAAATCAGCATTTGAATATATTTGAAGGGACTTCCAAAGATATATAATTAGTGTTGCCCTTGCGCGTGCTCGGACAGAGGTGTTCTAGACTTGCAACACACTCAGTTTCTAGGAATTGGTTATGATCGTATGAATGTGTGGAAATATCGAGTGGATATTTCATGTTAGTAAAACGCACCTGGGAAATCGCTTATGTCTCACCACAATTGTGCACAACGCACATTCTCAGGAACTGCCCACAGTTTTATGATTTTGAATATGATGCCAAATTGTTTATTTGTGGCGGCTCATTTTTCGTTTCTCACCACTTGAAAAATCATAGTTTAGCCCATAGTTTTGCTCCCAAGAAAAAAAAAACGTCTCGCGCGCTTATTGTGAGAATACACACCCTTGACCGTAACTGTTGCCATCAGGCAAAATAAAACGCACAATAAGTTTACCACAATTGAAATCCGCATGTTAAATATTGCTGAAGCTCGACCAGTGCAAAATTTGTTTATGTGAATTGATTCAGCCATTGGCCAATAAACATCCAGTCCGTATTTTTCTCTGTCATGTGTGGAGGGGCAAAAAGGCAACTTGTTATAACTGGGGTGGCGAGTCATGTGCACAATACTTTGTTTAACGTGCACAACAATAAACTGGAGCCAGAAGGACTGATCGTATTTAGCTGGGCACGACATTTCATATACGACAATAAACTGGAGCCAGAATGACCGAACGGGTTTAGTTGGGCACGACATTCCATATACAACAATAAACTGGAGCCAGAATGACCAAGCGGATTTAGCTGGGCACGACATTCCATATGTTGCTAGTTTTTGTTACAGTCGATAAGATGGGGCCTGGCGAAGGCTCTTTGCCATAATCAATGTAACGTGTTTTTGTTTAACTGCTAATGTGCCCGGTATATTGATCGGAATCAATGCATGGTTTATCTTTCGTGTGTACGAAATATAAATATGTTTCATGGTTGCAGGACAACCAAAGAGCAGCAACGAATTTGTATTCGAAGGCAAAGTGCCACATGCTAATATTGCTCATTTACCTCCTAGTACGCTTTTTGGGTAGGAGACCACGCACGATTGCTTTGGTTTGGTCGGCGACCAACTTGATGTTTTTTTTTACCCCTGGCGACGTCAGCGAACAAACTACGAACCATCAAACAACGTTTACGACCATGGGGCTCGTCCTGTCGCAAACGTCGACAAGAAGAGGTCACATTGTGCGGTCTCCGTATTGGGCATACGTATGCTACGCATGGGCATTTATTATGCCGTGGCGATAATCCTCTGTGCTCAAGATGTTATGCACCGCTAACAGTTCGCCACATTTTGATATCGTGTCCTCATTATGATGATGAGCGTAGACGTCATTTTGGATCTGGCCAGGTGGATTCCCTTAGCGAGATTCTCTCCGACAACTCGAGCATTGTCCAGTCGGGACGATTGATGGACTTCTTATCTGCAGTGTCACTCTCGGGAATATATTCTCCTCGCTGATATGCATGACATGTAAAGTTTGTACCACAATGGGACCATTTTGACGGCTACGAACGATGTGAAGCTTGATACTGTGCTTTATTAGCTACAAGAGTTATGGGCGCAAAATGACCTTAGTGGTCAATGCGCCCTTAAGCCCAAATAATCAATCAATCAATCGGGAGGGGCGACGGCCGCGGAGGGGGCCGAGTGGCGGCCGCAAAGGAGGGGGAGGAGCGGCGGCCGCAGAGGCGGGGAGGGGCGACGGCCGAAAAGCGGCGGAACCGGTTGCGACACGTTCCAATATCAGTTCCGTCTCCACCATGTGCCACTGGAGACGTACATGCTCCGGACGGACGATATAGACATGCAAACTGCACCAATCACTGTCGTTTTTAGAAATATTACAGCTTCTGGAACATAATGGTAAGCGTTGGGACGAAATCTCCAGCAATGCCCTCTCATAATGGGGACATTCATCATAAAGCGTGACCCCAGGAATGTACTTAACTTGCAAGCGTTTACAATAACCATTTCGTCTTTCCAGTCATATCCTCACACCCCGTCTCAGGTGGCTGATACAACCACCTCAAATCTCCAAACTAAGCGTCGCGCGAAAACGAAGGATGTCATCGGAAAGCTCTCGATGGGTAGGGACAGATACACCCCCCCCCCAAAAAAAAAAAAAAAAATCCCCAAAGTGACACCACTAGGTTTTCACGACTTAAGTCATGTTTTTGACTTCGAGCAGTTCATTTTAAGAGATTTGAGAGAAAAAATTATTTGGAATCAGAAAAGGAAGGCGAAATCTACCATGTTCCTACATTTTGTGCCCACCCCAAAATTTTCTTTCTGAGATTCCAAAGTTTAAATTTGGAGTCCTGAATTTTGTTATATACAAAAACAAATAAAATTGAAAAGTTCTCAATTTTTTTATAATTGTTAGAGAGGACCGATAAACGTTGTTTTAAGTCAACTTGCTCTCATACAAAATGCTTACTTTAGTCAGAATCTTCGATTTTAGCTCTAATTGGAAGATATGCAAAACTAATGAGTGATCAAAAACGGGGAACAATATAAAATTCCTCTGGTGTATTTTGTTTCGTCCATAGAGACAAGCTAACGCTGAAAGTTAAATTGAAATGTCTTTACCCGTTAAAACGTGACGACTGGTTAAACTTTTCTGGAGGTGACCTCACTTAACCTTGACTAACACGTCGACCCTAGATGACCGGACGTCAAAATTTGGCACAACATGCCAAATTGATGCGGTAAAAGCTATGCCAAATTTCGGCACGCTGGCACGAGCCGTTCTTTCATTATCAGCGGAAATTCTTCGGGGGCGGTTGGCGCCTATCAACCCCCCCCCGAGACGGCGTGGGTTAATATATATCAGGTAGATTGGTGGCTACTAGCATAGTACTTCGTGTAAGGGAGTCCGATCCATTGTGGGGTATGGAGCACAACGAAAAATCCACCTAACCATGCATGTCGTGTTCACATTTGGTTCAACATTTGATGCCTACCAACAAGCATAACTGCTGATCATTTTCCGTCGGCTTTGGCTGAGTCGTACGCTGGTGATGTGAGTTACTTTTTTTAAATTAAATGGCTCGGCCTCTCTACGAGACAAAATGATATTTCGTTGATACATTGATGCAAATTATACAAAATTATGCATCACTAGTCATGCATCATTTTGCTCCTAATTGGGAGCAGTTTATTTGTGGCACCCTCTCACATAAATGATGACCGTGTCGCTTTGAGTTAAGTGATTAATGCTATTTCACATGATGTAGCAGCATGAGGGAGATAAATTTCGCCAGCCGAGATGTGGGGCATGATTTTAGTGAGGGAGCAAAACTGGAAAAACTGGGCTTTCCCCGCCTTCTGTTGGGTACATTGTATGCGCACGGGGTCCCGCCTTCTCTTGGGTACATCATAAGCACAAGGGTTGTCGCCTTCTGTCGGATGCATTATAAGCATTCGCTGTTATGAGAAATAGGTTCTAATCATCAGTGGCGCACCCCTAAAAATATTTTCGGAGCGATCAGTACTGGGGACCAGGTTCGTTTTCGCATCAAACGACTCAATTGCTTAGTGCGTCTCTCGCTCGATCACTTCGTCCGTTGTTGGTTCGTTCGTTTACGGGCCGGAGTGGCCAGGCTCGGTGTCGGATCTCCGCCGGCCGGGCCGACGGCGCACTGAGGTAGGGTCGGCCACGCACTGACTCAGGCACTACTTTCAGTATTGTCACGTGTTCTACCAGGCTATTTGAGTGACGCTTCCGTTGGGCTGTGCTCGGCCAGCCGGTTGGATGTCTGCGCTTCGCAACTGGCATGCATCCCGCTGGCAGTGCTCCAGTGAATGATGGATGATGCAATTCGTGTAGCTCTTGGAAGACGCAATTCAAATTCGCTGCACATACCTGCAAAAATGTCCGCCTAGCGTTCTTGCACCGCACCACTTTGGTCACCTTCTGCGCGCAATGCATGCGTTGCTCGTCCAGGTCCTCCTCGGGAAGCAGCAAGCCGCGACGCAACTCCCGAGTTGCAGCAAAAGACGCATTCGTATGGGACAACGTCATTCGTGGCCAATATTGGGAAACGTAGTGCCCGATAATGTTGTGGGAGTGCAAACTTCGTCCAATAAGTTGGGCGCAGTGCGATCTGATGCCGGATTTGTGTCGCACATTGCTTGCCCCAAAGGACCAGACAGTGCTGTTTTACATTTATTCCTTTGGCTGTTAGTTATGGACTACACGTTCTTCCAAAGACAGGAAGTGTCAATATACCTTAAAAGCTGTCAATGGATGAGACGCAGCTAATGGTTTCAGGGACATAACCACCGCCAGAAACAGTACCGTCACGGGCCGGAATAAGTCACTCATCAAATCCTCAACCACCATGACACTAAAATTGAAGTTGCGACTGGGACTGTGCTATTCCGCACGTGGGTAAGGTATGATTCGATATTTTGTTGGTAGACTATAAAGAGACCATAATAATAAAAAAATGAGCGCCATATTTTATGGGCAAATATTGTTCTAAGGGGAGCGGTATACATCTAGTTCGGAGCATAGCCATCTGTACTGCAAGGAACGGCTCGACAATTTACAACAGAGCAGGTGACCAGAACATAAGCATGAAGCAAATCCAGTCCCATCCGACCGGAGTCGTGCATCCCATCAACGCGATGCATGAATTGCAATTGCATTTTTAGAACAATTGACGGTTGACCCTCTCAGTTTTTTGTGAGATCTTTATCATCGAACTGACATGTACCGCTTGGTTAGTGGCTTCGCGACGCGTCAACTGCTTTGGTCAGGTACCGTCACCGATCTCTCACGCCAGTTGGTTGTGGGCGGAAGTTACCGACAGGTAGGACTAGAACCATCAGCTTCCCGTTTGGGACAGAATCGTCCTTCTCCTTTGCTACCCACCACCGGCTTGACATGGATAGGTTGGGCAGTGAACCCAAGTGCAAATTTGGCTGCCAATCGCGAGCTTTGACGGACACAGCACGATCCTCTCGCCTGGCTTGTGCATTTTGTATCAAACACGAGGATCGTATCAACCCAACGGAGCGGTTGCGCATACGCACGTCATCCGACCCTGCTTCCTCCATGAGCGGCGCGAGCGTGTCCCGGCAAGTGGCACGGCGAGGCGGCAGTCACCGTCGGCCGGCCCCGGGACGACCGGCGGCCAGTGCCGTCGGTGGTGTCGGCCCGTGATTTGTAACCGATGCGACAGCGGCGGCGCTGGCCGGCCCCGGTCCGGGAGATGGTGAGTGCCGTCGGTGGCGTCCGTCCGTGATTTGTAACCGATGCGATGGCGGCGGCACCAGCCGCGCCCGTGATGAATGTGCCGCGACGGCTGCTGTGATTACCCGCATCGGAGACGACTGAGCGTGGGGAGAGGGGACGGGCAGCGGCGAGGGGTCGGGCAGCGACGAGGGGTCGGTCAGCGGCGAGGGGATGGTCAGCGGGGAGGGGACGGTCAGCGGCGAGGGGACGGTCAGCGGGGAGGGGTCGGTCAGCGGCGAGGGGACGGTCAGCGGCGAGGGGGCGGTCAGCGGCGAGGGGACGGTCAGCGGCGAGGGGACGGCCAGCGGAGAGGTGGCGGTCAGCGGAGAGGGGCCGGTTAGAGGCGAGGGGACGGTCAGCGGCGAGGGGGCGGTCAGCGGCGAGGGGACGGTCAGCGGCGAGGGGACCGTCAGCGGCGAGGGGACGGTCAGCGGCCAGGGGACGGGCAGCGGAGAGGGAACGGTCAGCGGCGAGGGGACGGTAAGCGGCCAGGGGACGGGCAGCGGAGAGGGGACGGTCAGCGGTGAGGGGACGGTCAGCGGCGAGGGGACGGTCAGCGGCGAGGGGACGGTCAGCGGAGAGGGGACGGGCAGCGGAGAGGGGACGGTCAGCGGCGAGGGGACGGTCAGCGGTGAGGGGACGGTCAGCGGCGAGGGGACGGTCAGCGGCGAGGGGGCGGTCAGCGGCCAGGGGACGGGCAGCGGAGAGGGAACGGTCAGCGGAGAGGGGACGGTCAGCGGCGAGGGGGCGGTCAGCGGCGCGGCCGGCCACGCGCTGCCGGTGTCGACAGTGGCCGCAGGAGGCGCCTGATCCGTCTGTGGGCCACAGGGACGGCAGCAGAGCTGCAGAAATGTTCGTTGGTCCCTTGAGTTCCAGGGCGAGTGGGAATTATAAGTAAGTCTGCCCGGGAATTATAAGTACACAGTGAGGATCATTTTATAATATTTGCAATGACAGGGATTCTGGTTTGCAACACAATATGTTGCATTCATCGCACATGCGGGCTGTGGACAGGTGCACGCAAGTGACTCTTGCCGCAGGAATAGCTTGATGAGAGGCCTTTCTGCTTTGTATTAACCCATCCACAACATTCATTTCTCGCCGATATCGGGCACACTTGCTTCAGAAAGCCAGTGTTCTTAGCTAACCGAGCCTTTATTTATTCAACCTGCATGAGCTAATTGTCGGTGTAAGGGGCCAGAAAGTCTGAGTGGCCCTGGCCCATATCTGAAAGTCGTTCTACACCTTCAGAAGGTCAAGACCGTTCGAGGCGTTCCTCGATAACATGATGCCGCCTGAGAAGCGATTACGATGACCCCCTCGATTTTCGTCGCTAGCTGGCGCAAAGTGTATAGCATTCGCATTGCACTTTTGGATGTTGAGTGATTCGCCAAAAAATAATTGGACACATTTTCCTGTCACATCACGCAGGATCATGACGTCAAAAACAAGATCGCTGCGGATGCCGGGGACAACTGATATCGACCATCTGCCTAACCTTGACAGGTGCGCGAGGGAAACGACTGCACTCCAGTGTCCATCCTTGAAACGGACATGTTGAACACGATTATTTTTGATGATACCCTGGTTTTTGTTTTTCTATGCGACATTATCTTCGGCCTTGACACCAGCCCAACCTTGACACTGAATCTGGTGTTAGCTCATTGGCTGGATTTGGTTTCAATGAACCCTGATTTCGCCTTCTCCGATGCATGGCTGGGAGGATCTGTCGGACCACGCCACGTATACGACAGGCCACCTTGAGCCTGCTGTGGACTACGACAAGGCGGCGTTACACAGCTGGAGTCTCCCCACCAGCACGGCTGGAGTTTCCCCACCAGTACGGCTCCCTGCCACAGCCGTGTAACCCGCGGGAGGTTGGCGCGACTCCCGTGTCGTGACCTCACCGCTAAACATCAGACCGTACCCTCGGTGTCTTCGCAGATCAGGTTCGGCAGGCGCTCGACTTGATGTCAGTGGCGGTAACGACATTAGTAGTATTTCTGCGGCGACATACGGTACAGCAGATTGAGTCAGTCACAGGAGCAATAGCACATTATGGACCGATGGTTTGAAGGACCATTTGCTGGATAATATATATTTATAAGTGTATCAGGCAGGCAATCTCTTGAGGAGCTAGCCAAACAGCATACGAAGATTCATCATGCCTTCCATTCCGTGCCTCATTTCCCTCAATCCGTATTGTACATACCTCGCATAATGTCAACAAGTTCAAACTCTAGTGGATTTCTGAGCGATCATGGGTGGAATATATTGGTAATGTTTTTCGTCCGTCCTTCCCCGCAGCGTTTCTGCTGGAGCCATATGTTGAGGCGTCCCACCTTTGTTGGTTGTACGTGTACCGCGGGTCCTTTCTTCATTTATATGTGGAGATAGTGTGCGTGTGTGTGTGTGTGCGTGCGTGCGTGCGTGCGTGCGTGCGTGTGTGCGTGCGTGCGTGCGTGCGCGCGTGTGCGCGTGTGCGCGTGTGCGCGTGTCTGGGTGTGTGTGCGTGTGCGTGTGTGTGTGTGTGTGTGTGTGTGTGTGAATTTTACCAGCCTGCCACCGTGTGGTGATGTCGGCTAGTATGCGGAGATAGCGAGTTTTGTGGATTGACGTGAGTAGCCAGATCATTTTTTTTATTACTTTCTCTCAGCATTAGGCATGCTAGACCGACTTTGAATGGGAAATATTCCTGGAAAACGCTGAGGTAGGTAAGGTGTTTAGCAACCCTGAGGTCAGAACTATCTTCTCGTGACTGTTTGTGACGAACTTGAAATGAGTATGCATATTCCCAAATCAGCATATCATGAGAAGGCTTCATAGGTGGGAATTTATTGTAAAATGAGACATGCATATGTATTTTTACAAAGCTCACGCCTGGTCACAAGCCACATACCTTTTGACTTTTAGAAATGCAAAACTTTTAATTTTTGAAGAACACATTTCATTTTTGAATGACAGCCTTCTCAGTTTTGAGTTTCCCATTCCACTTGCTCACAAGCGGTTGCGGGGAACCATGCTTTATTTGACTGGAATATATGAACCGTCTTCAACCGTCCCCCCCCCCCCAAAGTTTTCCGCGGATAGTGAAAGAACGTCGCGCGGAAGCGCGCTGAAAATTGGCATACCGTTTTCCACATCAATTTGGCATGTGTTGTCAACATTTTGAAGCCAAGTCATCTAGGATCAACAAGTTAGTCTAGTTCAAGTGAGGTCACCTCCAAAAACGTTCAACCATACGTCACACTTTAACAGATAGATATTTTAATGAAACTTCCACATTTGATTATCATTAGGGATGCAACAATACGCACCAGAGGAGTTTTTCTCTATTCTCGTTTTTTATTACTCATTAGTTTTGCTTACTTGCCCACTGGAGTTGAAATAGAAGATCCTGGCTAAGCTAAGCATTTTTGATTGGAGCAATTTGACTTCGAAGAACGTTTTCAGTTCGCTCTACCCACGAGAAAAGGAAAACTAAAGTAAACATGAAAACGAAAAAAAAATTACAAAAGAGTTGGGTGGCCAAAATGTCATGGTTCTGGTCGATTTCGCTGTCTTTTTCTGATTCCAAATATTTTTTTCCTTCTCAAATCTCCCCAATATGAACTCCTCAGAGCCAGATAAACATGATGTAAGTCGTGAAAACCTAGGCCCCCTAGTGACGTCACTAGGGGAGGGAATTTGGGGGTGGTGCCGAACCATACTCATCGAGCGCTTTCCGACATCTCTTTCGTTTTCGTGCGACGCTTAGGTTGGAGGTTAGAGGGGGGCTCCTATCACCCCCCCCGAGACGGGGTGTGAGGATCTGACCGGAGAGGGTAAAAACACGGTCTCGATCGGATTAGAAAAGATTAGAAAAGCAAACAACATAGGCGAATTTCCGTGTGTTCCCCGAGCAGAACGGCGGTGTTCGTAATACGGCACGTGTATTTACGCCTGCTAAAACAAGTGCGCTGAATTCTGAATACGAACTTAATTAGCATTTTAATCCAAGCATTTAAGCATTTTAAAGGTTACATTTGGGAGGGGCGGATCCAGTGATAATCATTCGGGAGGAGCATATTTTCTCAGAGGGGTATTCGGCGGAAAACTTAGCTAATTGGGGAAGGGGTACACTGGAACATACTGAAAGGGCGCAACAAATCGCAAATGCAATGAAATTTGGCCTCTAAAGTTGCAATAGTACGACGTCCCGGATATTTTTGGCAGTTGCCTTAGATGTTGCTCTACTTGAAAGTGGGCGTCTAACTTTGGAAACGATTACACCGCTAAGGTAAGGACTGAATAGGATCAGGTTGCGTGTAACTTTCACTGATGTCCAATGTTAAAATCAGCTTGCATGCAAATCTTTCATGCAAATTGGCCTCTAAGTACGACCACTACGACCACAAAGGGTAGTGCATCTTATAGCGAAAGCTTGGCTCCACTTGGAACCAGGCGTTGCAGTTTAGTTTTCCCGGTGAGTTAGTAGCTACACCGATTAAATCACGGTTTTAAGTAAATTTCCCTATGGCGGGTTAACGCTTAGAACCGGTTCAGAACGGCTAAATGAGTGGCCTGGCCGTAACGCGGCTGTTGGAGTAGGCAACGAACATAGACGTCCGCATCAGATCCAGTGTTAAGTTGTCCAGAGACATCACGCGGCCGCGGCGATGGATGTGCAGCACTGTCTGAGTTACGAGTGGCCGTTTGTTGGTGCACCAGAAGACAATTGAGTCATGTAGCGTCATGCAGTTAAGTCATGTCATGCATCGACCGTTGAGTCATGTAGCGTCGCCAAGCTCTCACGCGAATTGGTCGCGTGCGAAGAGTAGCGACAAGTGAGACTCGAACCCACAATATTTCGATTGTGAGACAAGCATTTTACCCCTGGACCACTCGTCCCCTGGAGACATTCGTCATAAGTCCTGGTTAAATACCGAGGAAATGGGCATGTTCCGATTCTTTCACCAGCGGCTATACCTCGTTCAACAAATAACTCATGAAGGCGACATACTGATGAAAGCACATCAACTTGACGGAGACATTCAGCGGTTACTCATTGGAATGGCGTAACATGACATATATTGCAGGCAATCAATAAATAAAACAAACGCGCACCAATTTCCACAGCTACAAAACAGGCACAGTGTCGTCGACTCAGAGTTCTATTTCCTCTTGGCGACCGTGAAGCCGATTCCACAAGCTGTCGCACGTGGTGCTGGCGAGATCGATCGGCAGACACTGGTCGCCCTGGAGCATCTCATACGCCATCGAGTCTGGCCCGGCAGCGGCCGGCAGCTGCGGCGGCGGCAGCTGCGGCAGCTGCGGCGCGGCCAGCGGCGGCAGCGGCGCGCTGCTGCAGGCCGGCGGCTCCGGCGTCGCGGGGGGCGCCGCTGCCGGACCGCGATGTGCCGGCGCTGGCCTGCGAGTCGCCGGCCGCGGCGACTTGCGCGCCTTGGCCGGCCGCCGGGCGGACGGCCGCGCCGGCGGCTTGCGGTACTGACAGTGGTAGAGCCGGTGCCGCGACAGGTCGATGTGCCGGCGCGCCGGCTCGCCGCAGTCGGCGCACTTGAACGTCAGGTTGGGCGTGTGGTGTTCGCGGAAGTGGTTCTTGAGCGAGCGCTCCGTCTTGTACAGGCCGTCGCAGTAGACGCACACGCATGGCTGCGCGGCCGCCACCGCACCGTTCCACGCCGTCGGCTGGACCGCGTCCAGCTGGACGCCCATCTTGAACTGGCTCTGCACGCCCCTGACCAGCACAGAGTCAAGCAGCAGGCGCGGCCGGTGCTGGCGGCGCACGTGCGCGGACAGCGCGTCCCAGGCGGCGTCGCCGGCCGCCGCCTGTTGCTGGCAGTAGAAGCAGGCGAGCGCGCCGCCGTGCTCTGTGCGCACCACGCCCAGCCGCAGCCGCTGGCCGGCGTCCAGGCCGGGCCACGCCGGGTCCAGCACACACTGCTGCTGACACTGGCCGCGCGGGCAGGCGGCCTGCACGGCGGCCGCAGTAAGAGCCAGAGCCTGAGCCGGAGCCTGAGCCTGAGCCTGAGGCTGAGTCTGGGCCTGAATCTGGGTCTGAGTATGGGCCTGAACCTGAGTCTGAGCCGCAGCCTGTACTGTAGTCGGAATTGGAGCCGGAGCCGGAGCCGGAGCCGGAGCCGGGACCGGGGCTGGGGCCGGGGTCGGGGCTGACGTCGCGGCCGGGGAGAAGGCGACCCGGTCGCCGCCCGAGGAGACCGGCGGCCCTGCGAACGGCTCCGGCTGGCCGGCGGTCAGGGTCAGCAGCGGCGGGAACACGGCGCGCTGCTGCGCCTGCGCCACGCTCGCCGCCGAGCAGGGCGGCGTCTGGGCGGCCGGCGGCGCGGGCGGTGCGGGCGGCGCCGGCTCGGCGGCGGACAGCATTTCTGCCGTCATGTTGATGGGCCCCGGCGGGTTGGTGCTGTAGTCGAGGCAGAACGCCTCTGCCGGCAGTGTGGCCAGCAGAGACGTGGTGCCGGCGCGGTGCGCCTCCGGCAGGTACACCGTGTCCGGCAGCAGCAGCATCTGAAGACAAGGCGCACCACATCACACAGGCACTAGCACACACCATGTCGCTCGGCCCACCACGTACACTCCGTACCAACAGCGCAGCACGTGCAAGGCGAAAATCGCACTGTTGTCGGAATTTCAGTTACCTCAGCGACAGCGCTTCTAGTATTCCTGATTGGCTTTGAGCATGAACAGGAAAAGCGAGGCACATATGCGGAAAAACTGACATTGGAGAGGTTCGGAGCCACTATTCTTCATTTGCGACGCATATCACGGTATCCGTGGCGTGGGAAAACGAGACGTCAGTCAGATATACGCGTGGAAGTAGAACCTCTGGTTCTTCTACGAGGTTCTTCTACCACGCATTCAACACCTACATCATATAGCGTCACCGACCTCTCATCCCGACTGGACGCTGATGGATTCGGTAATCCTGCTGGTTGCGGGATTCGAGCCCACGATCTTGAGATCACCAGTCCAGCACCCTACCGTCTGGACTACCGCGCCACCAGGGATACGCGTAAAAAGCACCAGTCATTGCTAGGGATACGGACAAAGGCACGCCAGTCACAGCCAAAGATGTGGGTGGAAACCACACAGGCCTGCCACGGACACGCCAGGCGTTTGTGGTGGTGGCGATTTCCGGTGTTAAAAAGTAAGTGAGTTACAACTGGGCTGATTAGCACAACACAAAATGTTCCATCACAGTTTGGGACTCGCACGGAAAACACGATGTAGTCAGGGATACGTATGAGCGCAAAGCGCCACTGTCTGATTGCTCCATTTATGACGTGGAGAAAACAACTCGCGTCGGCATCCGAGCTGCGCCGCCGACGGCCGCGACCTGCGAGAAACACGGCCGCGCGCCGGAGCCAGAGTGGAAACACTTCCGCTGATAAATAGCACGCGGCGCTCGTCGCAGGGCCGATCTGGCAAAGCCATCGCCGGGCATCCACCGGCCGACATGTAGCGACGTTATCGGCCGACTTCGACGCACGGCAGATCGCCGCTCACGGCTGGCGCGATGCATTTTAGCCCCGGGCGGCTTCAGAAAACACCGCGATTCCACGAGGCAGCGTAACAAGCATACAAATGTACGAAACACAACTAGCAGGAGGCCTGGAGAGGTGCTGAAGTTTGCTTAATCGGATCGAGCTAACCAAGTCTGGCGCTGCTCACGATTGCAATTGGCCAAAGGCTTGTCGGTGTCAATGCAAGACCACGTAATTAATCTAAATAGACAGCATGGCCCCAGCTCCAATGTTACGAAGAGGAGTATGAACAAAAATGACGGCTTTCTGACGGGGGCAGTGCATGCAATGGCATCGCTCTGTGGAACTGGTTGAGAAGGGTGGCAAATAACCTTTTTGATGGTCACAGCTATCTGGAGAATCATTGGCCACAGCTATCCCGAGTGTACGCCGGTAGACCCAACGGTTGAGCTTCGGCTTCATGAAAAGTAGAACAAGAACCTTTGGTAATTTTACGTCAACATCTCCTGCCGATTGGTCGCGGGTGGACTCCGTAAATGCCGTCGGTTGTGAGATTTGAACCCACAACTTTGCAATCAGGAGTCCGACGCTTTACCAACTGAGCTACCGCGGTCACGGGCCTGACGGGGAGGGGGAAATCAATGATTGGGGGAATCAATGACTGACTGGGCCGGTGAACCCTTATCGCATACAAAATGACACCCCTGAGTGCATGGGTTGAGCGGGGAATATATGGGACCGTATTATTACTAAGGAGATCCTTCAGAGAAGCCTTCCTGGTCTGAAAACACTCGGAGGACTCCTCAGCTTGAATTTAATACTCATCATCTCCTTGCGGTATATTCCAATTCCATCGCTTGTTTCTAAAGACAAAGGTGCTCTATTAGGTATTTAGGTGCTCATCCCTATTTATCAGGTGAGCGCATTCTGATATAAAATTATCTGTTTCTACCGTATGTTAAAAAGGTGATACAGAGATCAAAACGATCGAGAACAAAAAACTTTTGAAATTATAAAGAGTTGCAAAAAATGACCGACAAAAACCTATTTGTACCATTGAACTGCTATGGTATCGTGCTATAGGTTCCATCTTGGCAGGAAAACGCGAAGAGGTTTTCGTCGTCAGTATGTAGTGTTGATTTTTATGGTACGACGAACGTTCGGGCATTTTGTTCTCATAACACCAACTGTGGTCATTTTACAGCTGAAATAAGTGCTCAGCTCAAATTACAGTGCTCACGATGAGAGACAGAGGTCGAAGTTTCCTTGCTGAATACAAAATACAGTCAGCAACGATATATCTACGTGACATCGTCCGCATTTGTCGTAGCGACATATCAACACATCAGGACCCACAATATATGCGATGCACAGGTTCCAGTACTAGGCAGCCAGCAAATGCACAGTGCACCGTGCGTGCGATGGAACAGCGTGCACGCAGACGACGGTTGCCTCCCGTGAAAAGGCAACTCTGTGTTGCCGGTGCACATCCAATCCTAACAAAATTATCGAAAAATTTGTATATTCGCTGTGTGCGCAATGAAGCCTACCGGGTGCCGAATGACGGCTTCGCCAGTTCACGTTTGCTGGTCTGCATGTTCCGAGTGCATTATCACTTTGCACGCACGAAGGACGACGGTGATGCGCTGAAGTTCCCAGTGGAAGGGCCCGACTAATTGTCTATTACCATTCACGCAGCCAAACCAGGAGCCAAGTCATGTAGGTTTTGCTATAAATTGATTGATTGACAGTGACCATAATTAATGAAATAATGTACATGAAATTAATTTAACTCGCTCATTTTATCTCGTTACAGTTTATGGTAGTACTTTTTGGACAACAAACTAGATGCGAAATTGGGAATATCAGACGGAACATCTCTAACCTAGGGCATGTCAAACTATTAGATATTAGCAACATTGCAGCACAGCAAAGGTCGACTGCGCTGAACTTTGGGTCCTATCATTCGATTTTATATTTTACGTTATCGTTCTACGGTTTCAAGAAATGACAGCAATCAACCACGAAGAACGTGACGATGGAGCTGTGTGAATGTGGATTACACCACCCATTTTTAGTTGAAGGACTGCAGTAAACTATTGCGCCTGCCTAAAGCACATAAGAGACATAATGCTTGGTTTGTCCAAGAATATCAGCATTCGGTTGGTAAGTTCCAGTGTCGGGCGGTAATCTGGCGGAAACCCGTTTGCAGTATTCTGAACATAACACATCTGTCAGCAGCGGTTCGCCTAAAATAAGCCGACGTGGTGGCTGGGGCGTCCCAACTAATATCGCTGGTGTTCAGACAGGTACGCCTGGTCGCTCTGTCCGTGTGGCACATGTGGCTGAATTCTGCTGTGTCCCTGCAGCACCAGTGGCATAGTCAGGAGACCGGGATCAAGCCTTTCCAAGCACGGAACCACCTCGACTCTGTGCCAACGATCCCATCCTACGCGACATCTAGTACAGCGGCTCTCGGCAAGGCAAACTCGGTTGATTTCCTGGCCACCCCACTGCGAGGTGCATCGTGGCGTGACGTGGCGTGAAGTGGCGTGGCGACAGCACGTACACTCGGGCCGCTCATGTTACTAGACATACGATACCGCCGTGCCGACTAATGGACATGCCTCCGGCCATCAACTGGACTGGACTGGGCGATACCAACGTATTGTCTGGCTGGGAGCAATGCCATCGATCATTCCGGATCCCGCAAGTAACGAGGGTAGGCGCCGTCAGGAGTGAAACCGTGCTTTTATTTCACTTTTAACTTTATTGTTAACCGTACTCGCACGAATCGGGTGATACACACAGAACAAATTCAGATGTGACACGGCTAATGACTTCACGATATTGCATGATTGAAGAACATGCAGCGGTGTTATCAGCAATCAGAATCAGGGAAGAGGATTTGGAACTGCTGGCCGGTCTGCATGATCAATAACGGTTTCAAGGAGGAATGTTGGGGACAACAGGACATTTTGTCGTCCAAGTTGGCCGCTGGATACAACCTTCACGTCATATATGTAGAGTGTGCGCATGGCAAAGACACATATCTGGGTATGCGTATACTCAGCGACGGTGGATGGGGAGAACACGTTAGGGACTAGGCGGGGGTGACATGATGCATACACTAGAATATAAACAGATGCAGCGAATCTCGAATGTAATTGCCAAAGCCAGCAGAAAATTCCCCTCCCCAGTTTTGCGCCTCACTACGCCATTCAAAACCGCAAACACATGTAGGTACATCGACATTCATAGCAGGCCCTTTAGCCATGGATAATCTGGATGTTGACGGGTGACTACATGTACAACATACTCCTTTAATGCTAGGAAGGAGTACAATACGCATCACAGGAAAGTTGCATGGTGTGTGTGACATTAAACCACCACCCTGGTGGAAAACGTGATATCAGGAAACTCTGTCCACACATGGCAGCCTAAATCCGTCCCGGTTGTTCTCCAGAATAGTCACGCCAAAAATCGATGGTGTAGGCCAGTGTTGTTTGAGCCATCACAAGAGAATATCTGACGATTAGCTTTCCAAATTAAGAGTTCCGGTGATAGCACACAAAAACCGAATCTTATCGTTTACGAGCTACGCGTCCTGAATTTAATGTTACTCAACCATAAGTATATATCAACGGAGAGCATGAGCATTCACGCTTAAAGATCCGATCATAACATAACTTCCGGTGGAAAAAAGAAAGTCGTACAAACCGTCATTTTGGCTCCCACAATCTTCCTCCGTATCAAGCTTGATTTTTTCAAAGTATGTATGTGCGGATTTTGAGGCATTTCCTTTGTGCGGTGGTACACAAAAAATACGGTTTTAACAAATCTTAGAAACTTCAGGAGAGAGGTGTGGGTGGGGAGAATTATGTCTCCGGAATTGCACAGCAATTGAACTAAGATAAAAGCAGCACTCGAATAGGATTGAATGCCGGTTGTTGTAGGATTGAATACCGGCAATATAGTTTTTGTACTATCAGCCGACGCTTTCCTTCCTTTCAGTCTCACTCTATGCTTTATATATCGGCGTTCAAAGGCAGAATAAATCCGATGAATATACGTCCGATATAATAAATATATATATACACTATATAAAATCCGATGCATGAATCATCTGGCACTCGAATCGATACCAATATGGACCTTTATGCTGTCTGCAGGTCTGTGGCGATGTCAGTATCGAAAGAAGAGTGAGTGTCTATTAAATACACATCTTTAAATACAAATCGAAAATTTAAATAAGTTGAATACAAATTTATCAAGACTACACAATAATTGAAAGTAATCTGGATTACGTCGGATCGAATATGGCAAAAACGCCCAAAATAACCGATTGCAGCTTAAGGACCTATAGACAGATGGCTAATGGTGTATTAGGCTCACCACAAGCCAGCCCTGTGAGGACCTATAGTTCTTAGGAGCTCAGAGGCCCGTCAACTGCATCAGGTGGACAGAGAGCCTTGACCTGCGAACTTGCCGTCCCATCTTAGAGGGGCCCATGACCACCCATCTTCCCTGCGTGCTCCGTGCGCTCTAGGTTTCTGATTGTTTGATGGAGGGACATGACTTGTCCTCATTGCGTGTCACATACAGAATCCCTCCACTTGGAATCATGAACCAGGCACTCAACTGGGCGTTACATACCTCCTTTTGACGTTATGAACCTAGCTCTCCACTTCGCTGTATATACAGAGTTCCTCCTCTGCGCGTCATATACTCTACCCTTTGTGCGTGATATAATGAGTCCCTCCACTGCACGCTATATACAGAATCTCTCCATTGTGCGGTGTATACAGAGTCCCTCCACTGAGCTGAATATATACATTCCCTCAACTGCGAACAGTTCAACGTAGATATTGCATGTTACTAACGCCAAGAGAAAACGGTAAGGTGTAAGGTCAAATACTATAAGTATAATTTTATTTTATTTTAGCAAACACGTGAAAATAGTTTTTGCAAACCCTGCAGAAATGCATCTATTCACTATTTCGATGCATAGCCTCCATCCTGATTGGTGACATTTCACAGCACACTAAGTGGTGCACATTTGCAGCCAGGATATAGCCAAGGTACGGGTGACATCGGCCAATAGCGTCGCAAACCTGTCTGCTTCATGTCCATCGGTACTGGTTGACGCAAAAAGTCCGCTTCATAAACACCGGGGTTTGCAGAGTTTGCGGACTGTTCAGTCGGGTCGGGGTGAGCAATTTCTCGGGTGACTGTTCTGTATCAGATTTGATCATGCAAGTCTAATGGAGATTAGCTTCACATGTGTTAACGGGAAGCTCCGTGGGGCAGGACCTAGCTACCCACTTGAGACGAAAACCATAGGCCTGAATCAATCGTTCCAGATGCAGCATCAACCAACACAAGCAATTACCACAGGTGCTTCACAGCACCTGCAGTACAGTGGCAAAGTCATTGTTCAGAACTTTTTTTTTCATGGAAGTGTGACAATAACAAGTTGGTGTTGCGAAGTGGAACACAGCAAACTTAGGCAATCGGTATGGCAACTGTGAAAGGTGATGTTTCAGCTGAGACACCCGTGAAGTTGCATTCATTATCGATGGTGCTTAAATATGTCATGATGGTGGTAAGTCCTGAGCCATATTCATCCTTACGCACTTAAATGTATTTTAAAATATCATAAGTCATCCGCAGCTGGTCTTCCGAGTATAAGCTATACATACCGAAGATACATCAAATAATGCTAATGGTACTGCATGCAGCAGTACTGGGAAATGTCCTCCAAACAGAAGCATGTCTCAATTGACCTAACTTTGACTCGGACTTCCGTTCGGTCGGTCCAAATCGGTACCTTCGCCAACGCACCGCATCGACCCTCGCTCCATGGCCGAGTCGGGGAGCGAGGCAGGGCCCCTGTCGGTGCGGCTCAGGGCGGCCTTCATCCAGGCAACGGCTGGCAGGGCATCGAATGGGAATCAAGGAACGCAGGTAGGACGAATAATGATTTGCGTCCGACTGAATTTCATGAACTTGGCTTTATGGGGAATTATTCATTAATGGAAGTGTTAAAATATACTGTTCATCACTGATAACTCACGGTACGCTGGAATCGAAATAGCACTGATTGGACGGGCTCCACCGACCTTTCCTTGAAATGCGATAGAGACAATAAGAGTATTATTTTGAAGGGCGAACAACCATATATTAAATAGTTCCATTTGTGAACACTTCCCCGCTGAGAGCTTCCAAATACGCTTTCCCTGTTTTCCAGTTACATCCAGAATATCTCGCGACTTTACAATTGTCATTAAAAAGTATATTTCCTGAACAAATGAATGCCAATGTATACTGGACCAACACGATTGCTCGTCGCATCAGGTCACATTCGTTCTGCAATGTGGCGTAATGAAGCAGGCAGGAACGTAGAATGAACGCCGACTTCGGTCTAACGATGGGTCCCGATCTATCGATGTGTTGTCGGGTTCCGGCCGATCGCCTCAATATTGCCGCCGGGAGGGGGGGGGAGGGCGACACGTGTTGTGCACCGCGCACCATCTGCTGCTGCTCCTGGTGTTCAATCTCACCAGCGGCGCCGTCGCCGGGGCAGACACGGCTGTTCAAAAACTGCACACAGTTTTGCGGCGAGTTCCTTAGACAACTCGAAGAATTGCTGTTGTGCCGAGGTGTACTGATTGGAAACTAACTTTTCTCACGTCAATTCGATCAGTCGTCCGGACCCACAAATGTCAAGATTGCAAGCAAATCGCATGAAGGACTGCACCACGCGGCATCCTTTATTCCTTACGACTGCAGACTAGTGACGGTTCAACTGAGATTAAGTGGACCAGATAATAGGTGTCACGAAATTTTCCTTCCTCCTGTCTCGACCTCGTCCAGCAGTCTGGCTGGCTATGGGACGGACGAAAATATACCACTTTACCAGGTATTCCGATCAGCTGCATGTGCTAATGGCGTTGCTTTGTCTCCCAGACCCTTTGTGTGGATCGATTTGAAGGAACATATATTGAACCAAATGGCGTCAAATTAGTGATCAAATCGAAGTGTGTGGCATAACCCTTTCTGAATTTCTGAAGCAAGTCATGAACATTCGGAGCACCTAGCGGCTCCGTCGTCAGATGGTGTTTTGAAAGAGAAGACATTTAATAAGCTTAAAAAAAAGTTAAACACAAAACACGAGCGGTGAGGAAATCGGCACTTCAGCGCAGTACAAATCGATGCAGAGACTGTAAACCATCACAATTGAAACTTCCACGCTGTAAAAAAAAAACAGTAGGAAACTATAAAATCATCTCAACTGAAACTTCATAATTCTACCCCACCCCTCCCCCAGATTACTGCCCGTTAATATCAGCCACTCTCCAAATGGTCAACCATTCGAAGCTCTTACCCCAATTCAGCTTTGTTCGCAACTTTCTCATGATAGTATTCCAACACCATCCTTCTCCTAAGATGAGGCTTCCCGTCCCAGAATCTCCACGTCGTTCCAGTGGATATCGTGCCGAGTATCTACATGTTCGGTGACCGCGGGCTTTTCTGGAAGGAACAGAAAAGCTCTACTCGTGCCTGTTGCACGAGAACACCGAGAACAAAACGAGAAAAGGAAAACGGAAGACAACTTGATATGCATTTCAGTTCCCGATTGCCTGGGACAACCCTCCCCGGGAAGCAGACTCGCCGACTGATCGATTGATTTCGCAAGCGCTCTGGCAAAAACTATTTTGCTTGTTACAAAAATGTTGCACTGAATTAGTTCAATTGGTGCTCGCTCAGATAAAAACTAATATCGATCACAATCGTCACACGCGCCATATATGTAGCTGAACGACACCCCAGCAGCTGACATTATTGTCCAATCGGACTCAACAGGCCTTGACCTAGGCCTATCGAGCTCAGTTCCCGATTACCCGTTTGCCTACCGAGTCAGGTTGGACAATAGCGTCAGCTGCTGAAGTGTTGTTTAGCTACATATATTAGGCGTGTGACGATTGTGATCGATATCAGTTTTTTTTAAAAGTGCGTACACCAATTGAACCAACTACGATCCAGCATTTTGTGACTAAAACCAACTGGTTTTTGAGAAAGCGCCTTCGAAATTCGTCGACCAATCGGGGTTTATTTCATGCAAATTCACCGGTTGAACATGATATAGGACGCACGAGCTGCCACGCCAGCGAAGCTCCCGTTTGAAATATTTGATATCTGACTATAAATGTTCGTTTATTGGGTGGTTCACGACGCACTTCCTGCACATTCACAGCTAATGGCGCCCATACTGTTTCGCCGGTGGGCCGCGGGATTGGGAAATGCTCCGAGCGGCGCCAGTGTCCAGCCCGGGACCTTTGGTACCCAGAGCCCAACACCTTAACCACTCGGCCATCCCCACCCCTAAGAATAGAAATGCAGCTCTTTTGCATAGAGTTCCGTTTCACAAAAGCTATTCTTTTTATTGTCACAATAATTCTGCACTGTAATTGGTGAAGTTGGCGCGCGCACAGATAAGAAACTGATATTGATCGCAATTGCCACATGGAGACCGAGTAGTCTAGGGGTAAGTTGCTCGTCTCACAGTCGAAAGGTTGTGGGTTCGAGTCTCACCTGTCGCTACTCTTCGTCCGCGACCAACCGGCGTGAGAGATTGGCGGCGCTACATGACTCAACGGTCGCTGTGTTATAAAACCAATAACCAACCAACAATCGCCACATGCGTCATATACGTTACTAAACGACACCCCAGCAGCTGATTGCTATTGTCTAGGGCTGACCCTGGCATTGGAGAACGTCCGGAACGCCGCCTGAGGCCCGTGGGAGTTACCATCGCTCGTGCATCCGGACAATCTTTGAAAAGCAAACCGAGCCAATGTCTCAAAGACCGAAGAGATCGGGAGCAGAGCTCAGGGACCATTTACCGCTTGGCATGCGAGTGCGAGTGAAACGCAGCGCATATCATCAAAAGCGGTCGGTCGCTGGACAAGCGCCTGAGGACGCACCGGAAGCTCTCTCTAAGGCCCAACCGGAAAAGTCCGCAGTCGCTGAACACGCTGTAGATACTCAGCACGATATCCACTGAAACGATGCCGAAATTCTGGGACGGGAAGCGCAGTTTAGAAGAAGGAAGGCATTGGAATAGCATTATATTAGACCATATTACAATGTTGCGACCAGAGCTGAGTCGGGATAGGGGCTTAGAACGGTCGACCATCTGGAGAGTGGTTGATGTCAACGGCAGATATCTGTGGGGATGGGGGGGGGGGTTGAGAAGTAAGGACGTTTCAGTTGTGATATTTTTTTTATCTCTAGCGATTGTTTTTACTGCGTGTTCAATTGTGATGCTTTGTACTCTTCTTGCCGAACTGTATTGCGTTGAAGTCCCGACTTCCTCACTGCTCGCGTCTTCTGCTTGAAATTGTTGTTATTATATCAATTGTCTTCTCTTTCAATATACCATCTGACGACGGAGCCGCTAGAAGCCCCGAAAGTTCATGACTTGCTACAGTAAGGGTCATCCCAGATAACGCTTTTCAATGGTCGAGTTTCTGAAGTGATATGGGCTAAACCGACTGTTGCCACATGAAAACCATATTAACAGTTACCATTGGATGGGGACGGGCGTCAACCCCACCCCACCCCTCCCTTTAACCAAGCGGTTCCCTCACTACCGGCGAAACCCGCATGGTTAGTTATTTTGGCTAAAGCCGGCATGGGATAGCACTCCGATGGTGGACTTCACTGATGGCGCACCCCTTCCGGATCTCTCGAAAGAAAACTTTGTGGTCAGGTCACGGCAACCGCCGAGCAATAGCGTTATTTCTGGAGGCGTGCTTATCACATTTTAATCGCACACCGTCCTGTTTCGCCGCAGTAAATGTACCCAGATGATTGCAATTTCGTGTAGGGTTCCACACCATGTCGTTTCACCGGTTATCTTGCCGCCAGGTCGTTGACCCCCATTGGCCTCGGATGAACTCCGGACAAAGTGTACATTTGACGGTATTTGCATTGCATCCATTTACACTTTTTGAGGATTTTTGCCATTTTGAAATCCAAAGAAGTTATAAGAAGCATCTACAAGCTATTGCATAATAGCTTAGCGTGGCCTATGAATGCATGACCTCATCTGGCCTGTCGCCAGTGGATGATATCGAGGTCAAATGAGATCTCGATAGAAGCATGCGAACATAAGCTACACTTATTAGTTATTTGGGTTTTAGGATGCCTCGACCAAGCCACACCAATAGTCCTGGTTAGAGGTTCTACTTATCTCGGACAAATTCGGTGCACCGCCCAGTGACAGTGAGATACCGAACGCTCCGGAAAATTTTTGCTCTTTGACCAGCCCCATGTTAAGCGAAAGTACACAGTTCGGGTGTCATTGGATTAACCTCATGACACTCAACACACGGTTTTTTTATCCGGAGACTATATATCAAGAAGAATCTAAACATAGACGTCTTAGCGCTACGAGATTGATAAAATATCCGGGTGTTGGATTTCCTTCATTCAAAACACACCATGAACTCCGTAAATTGTCATCTCTCTTTTATCGGGATTCGCTGCATGTACGTCAACTCCAAGCCAAGCAACTCATCACACCCCGAATGGACCCTGGAAACCTCAACGATCGCAACCATACACAAAACTTGACTTCATTTAAAGCACCCCTCGGCATCGAACAGATAGTCCATCCACGCGTTACCTCTCACGACAGCAGTACAGTAGTCGGGAAACAGATAGTCGATCCAGGCGTTACCTCTCACGACAGCAGTACAGTAGTGGGGACACAGATAGTCGATCCAGGCGTTGCCTCTCACGACAGCAGTACACGACAGCAGTACCTCTCACGACAGCAGTACAGTAGTGGGGAAAACCCTCTCTGGAACAGCGGCCGCCATTTATCGCAAAAAAAACACAGGATTTCACAGATCACCAACAGATCACTAGTTGTTACTTCTGAGTTTCCCAAATAGCGTTGTGACTGTCTCGAAGGTCAAACTATGTCACGCTATGGTAACTATGTCAACTATGTCACAAGCTCACGATTTCCAAAAACCGCATGAACAAAAATGTTTAAATTGATACAAAATGTAATCGATCATGACGAGTTCAGCGATATATAGCTTCGTGCATTGCAAATATATAAGTGCGGCGAGCTTACTTCATTGCTGGGCGAAAAAAAAACCTATGCCAGGCACGTGTTTTTCCCAGTCGGTGCCGTAGCTGCCCAAGAGGACTCGGAGGCTTCGTGTTATGTCCCTGTAACGCATTTCAGCCTTACCAACGGCTTCATGATGATAGCCAACGGTGTGTCTGAGCCAACATGCCAGAACTTACACAAGCCTAAAACTTGCAACTTCTCACACTAGCTCCTGCATCCGTTCCAATGTACTGAGGTGGGCTATATGTCGGAAGCTGAGAGCAATGCATCAGAAATACTTTCAGCTTTGTCTGACGCCAAAGGTGAGGCCACACCCTCAACCAGTTGACAGCGCTATGGAACGGGTAGTTTTTGGGTCAAGTCAAATGAAAGATTAAACTAGAAAATTCGGAATGCATGTAGCGGCAAATTGTGTCCCCAAAAAGAGTGCAAAATATGAAGTAAATATCAGGTCAGGTCACACATGAGCTGAACCTTCGCGAAAGCACATGCATTCTAAGCGTTTTGAAGGCTAAAATACGAATCAGTACGAAAAGATTGGTATACTCGGGTAGCATTGCGCGACGAAACCATTTCTTCAAAATATAAGTCGTGTCAGTAAATTGAAATTGAAAGGCATCGATTTTTGGGAAATAATTTGGCATGCTTAAATTCAGTTGTATTCTTGTCTTCCACCAAAAGTATCGAAGTGAAAGCACATGAAACACATTGTCTTGCCTCGGTGGGACTCGTTGCTTTTTCCGGAGTGAATTTCTAATGATATTTTAACGATTTACGAAGCAGATAATCTGCTTCGAAAATTGTCTTCTTCAACAGTTCCATCACATATTTTCACGTACTTGACTTCGATGGAATCGTTGACCTTGCCCTCTGCAAAGGCTACTTGTATTAGTCAGTGTATTGGAGTTGAAGTAAATTAAAGGAATGATTCCATTCCGACTATTTTTCCAAATGAGGAGTGACTCCAATTCCGGCTCCTCTTCCTCACAAAGTGGAATGACTCCAAATTCCGGGTCATGCCAAAAAGGAGTTAAAATCCGACTCCTAATTCCTCTTTGATAAGACAGCCCTAATACCGGGTGAAAAAAAAAGAATAAAATCAAACTCCTTAATTCCATTTTCATTCCGTCCTTTTTAATTTTATACACGGCCCAGCATGTTTAATATATGTATAACGCCGGATGATTGGCTCGCCATATCCTGGTCAGAAATCCGAAGAGACAACTACCAGGTGCAAGGCGATGTGTCCGGTTACCAGGTCTGTCCCAGGAGTCTCGCCGTGGTGTCGTGTCTCTCATATGTAACAAATCTCATAGTTGGCGAGGGCTGGCTCGACCGCCGCCCTCGCTCGTAAAGATTTGGTGTCGTCCCCGGGTTCACGATTAATTGGTGGGGCGAAAGGTCTAGGGCCAGGTCTGGCCCCTCAAATGAAGTTGCCGCCGGGCAGGGCCCCGACTCGCTGTCTCAAGCCGCCACCAGTCCAGTGATTTTGCCGCAGCTGTTGTTTGTGTCCGGCGTGAAAAAGCATGGTCATAATCACAACCAGGGGTGCAGCCACGGGGATGGCCAAAGGGACATTGGCCCCTCCCTTACGGCCGATAGTTTACCATTTTGCCATTGAAACTGTCCATCATCCAAAGTTGGCCTCCTCCTTCGGCACTGATAGCTGATCCCCTCCTTCAGAAAAACCTGGCTACAGCTCTGATCACAATGCACAACGATATAATAACTATAAAGTGACCCAAAATATACAAACTATTATAGAACCCTCCTGACGTGTATTCGGTTACGCAGACGGGCACATGACGTTTTACCGGGTATTACTCTTCACAAACACCAGTCGTTCCAGCATAGCGGGCTTTAGACAATTTGTCCTGGCACGGCAGATGTCGCCAGCTGTTGAGAACAGACGCTCGGACGGCGCACTCGAGGCCGGTAGGGCGAAGATTGCCCTTTCGCAGGTTTTCGGGTTTCGCACCCTAAAGTCCCAATAATAATAGTGGTTGTGGATTGGAGTTTAGGGGCCCATCGACATCTAGGGTCATTTTGCGCCCATAACCGAATTGTAATCAACATACGGTATTGCTATCATAGCTTGCTATCCATCTTCACCGGTGGGGGTATATTACGTCAAGGCGAGCTTGTCGAATGAACATAACAATATTCCCAGACGCCACGACCTCGAGTCGTTCCCTATTAGGACACGTAAAGAAGAGTCGGTGTTCAATCGTCCTAGAATCTGGCGTCGTAGAGGATCGAGCAGTGTACAGCCAACTAAAACATGGTACACGGTAAGCGGGTTAGAACAGCGCGGACATAGGTCATGCTTACTGGTCATCACCAGTAAGCATATAACTGTGTGTTGCGAAGGTATGGCCTATTCTCAATCGGCAGAGTATTACTTCTTCCCGGCGTTTGGTTCGGTGAGAGGATAGCCACTTTCCTAGTGTCGGTTTTAAAACCCTGAGCTTACTACACTTGGAATTCCAGATTCGTTACCATTCTGACCTTATACTTGACAATATAGTAGGATATATATCTCTTGGAGGGAGCCGTAGATTGACCACACGGCCATTGCTAATGGCATGTTTGGCGGATACGTTAGCAGCTTCGTTTCCCGCGAGTCCAACATGGCTAGGAATCCAGCAGATCACGATATTTCTTCCGATGTCATGCAAGCATTTTACTACTTTCATAATCCTCCGAACAAGTCTGTTATCCTGGTTAAAGATGTCCAGTGCCTGGAGACTGCTCAGAGAGTCTGTGAAAACCACATGCTTTGTGGACCGGTCTTTCTGTATAAAATAGAGGGCTTGCAGAATGGCACACAGTTCGGCAGTAAAAATCGAGGTTTGCGTCGGTAAACAGAAAGATCGAACACCTTGTCGACTTACGTAAGCACACCCGACACCAGAGATCGACTTTGAGCCGTCTGTGTAAATGCGCGAAAAGTCGTGATATTCGTGTATTTTCTCCAATGCTAACGTGCGGAGTTCCTCCGGGCTCACCTGCCCTTTCTTTGAGCAGATTAGAGTCTTGTCAGTTTTCACTGGGACAGCATGCCAAGGGGGAGTGCTCGGAGTGATTACACGTGCTACGGAACGCGGCCGGATATTACATTCTCGAAGAATCGGGGACATACGAGTGGAAAAAGGTAATCCGCGCTGAGTAATGCGACGTGCACTTGACGTCCCTGCGAAAATCCACCGATAGGCTGGATGGTTCCGGTTTTGAGCAACATTGCATGCATATCTCGCGCCCAATAACTTACGGCGTAGTGCAAGAGGTGGCTCGTCTACTTCTACCATTACACTAGCAGCCGGTGAGGTGCGGAAGGCTCCAGTAACGATGCGAAGGGCTGAATTGTGGATCGTATCAGGACAGCGCTTGGATGTGGCACTCGCTCCGTCATAAATAAAAGATCCCTAGTCAATTTTAGAACGCACGAGCAAACGGAAACATGAGTAAAATTGATATGTCAGCTCCATATGAACACCTAGAAACGGTGCTCATTACCTGGAGACCTTTTGTACATTTGTTGATAAGGTCAGTGATGTGAGTTTTATACGTAACATGGCGATCCATCCACACCCACAGAAACTTGACTGCAGGTCTTAAAGGTATGAGGTGACCGTTCATCCTTATCCCAATAATAATAATAATAATGATTCCCAAAGCAGGCGTACAACATTAGGGACGGTGGGGCCGTTTGCAGTGGGATCGCGAGCTGCTGTCAAGTTGAATTTGACACAAAGTGCATACGTCAACTAAGCAGCCGCGGCGAAATCTCGTTTGGCCAAGGGACAACATTTTATTTTAGACTCAATGTTTACCATGCAACATATCACTGTCCAGTGACACAGTGCTCCTGTACCGGCGCACGTACGCACGCCGGGTCCAAACCTTGTCTTCAATTTCAGACGTGTCAGGGTCGGGTCAAGCCTGGTTCCATAAATGTTACCAAATTGATGCCTCTGCCACACATTTAAACACTACCGATAACCAAGTATTATGCGCAGTAAATGGGGAAAAATGTACCCGGAATTGGCATGAAATTTAACTCCTTAATTCCAACTCCTTTGCTAGAATAGGAGTTACTCCAAGTCCTGCTGGACGATCCTGGAGTGACTCCAAATCCAACAACTCCAACTCCAATACACTGGTATTAGTCCAAGTGACTGTACAGGCTAACGTACGTAGCTACACCATGCTATTTACCGCATGCCTCTGTCTTGCTTAGGATACAAGTTAGTAGGCTGAGGTCAAATTTACCTCCCACCTCGCATTGCAAGTGGTAGAAATTTATCCCACACTGACAGGGTCCACAGCTCGCATTCTCAGTGCTGGCCACCTGGTCGGATCGTTAGTGCAGCCCGACGTCCAGGTGTCGGGCGCTGTTTACTGGTGCAGGTGGCGGTCAGTGCTGTTTGGCAGTTAAGGTGTCGGGCGCTGATTACTGGTGCAGGTGGCGGTCGGTGCTGCTTGGCAGTTCAGGTGTCGGGCGCTGTTTGCTGGTGCAGGTGGCGGTCAGTGCTGTTTGGCAGTTCAGGTGCCCGGCGCTGTTTGCTGGTGCAGGTGGCGGTCAGTGCTGTTTGGCAGTTCAGGTGCCCGGCGCTGTTTACTGGTGCAGGTGGCGTTCGGTGCTGCTTGGCAGTTCAGGTGACCGGCGCTGTTTAATGGTGCAGGTGGCGGTCGGTGCTGCTTGGCAGTTTAGGTGACCGGCGCTGTTTAATGGTGCAGGTGGCGATCGGTACTGCTTGGCAGTTCAGGTGCCCGGCGCTGTTTAATGGTGTAGGTGGCGGTCGGTGCTGCTTGGCAGTTCAGGTGACCGGCGCTGTTTAATGGTGCAGGTGGCGGTCGGTGCTGCTTGGCAATTCAGGTGCCCGGCGCTGTTTAATGGTGCAGGTGGCGGTCGGTGCTGCTTGGCAGTTCAGGTGCCCGGCGCCATCAACAGGCCGTGTCGGCTCGGCTGTGAATCATTCATTGTGCTGCATACAAGGATCCGTGCGGTCACCGAAGCGGAACGGACACCTGGAAGCGCACCAACCGTGCCCACACAGCGTGTGCCACCGATACGGAGCGGATACTTGGAAGCGCACCAACGGTGCTGTCACAGCGCGTGCCACCGAGGCGGAACGGGCACCTGGAAGAGCACCAACGGTGCTGTTACAGCGCGTGCCACCGAGGCGGAACGAGGCGGAACGAGCCGCGGGAGCACAACAGCCGATACGCAGGCAGGCAGCGAGTCGGCGCCCGCACTTACCACTATCAAACGATTCGATTGATTACTCGGGTCGAAGGACACCCTTGCTGCTAATATGGTCAAAAGGCGACTCAATCAGAGGGAATTGGCAAGCTATCTCCACAGAGGACGAGTCAGCAACGCGGCTGATCGTGGAGGAAGACTCTTTGCGAGCATGTCAGTGGGAGTTCCAACCGGCGTACGTTCTACCGAGTCCTTCAGTAGGATTCAGTGCATTTTCGGTGATACATATCGTTCAAACATACTTTCTCAGAAATGCTTACTTCTAGGTACGGTTAAGAACTAAGTTTCCAGTTCATGCATATGCTAATTTCGACTACTTGAGAAGTTGCATAATTTAACGAGGGAGAGGAGGAAGGAAGCACAAAACGATGCTGACGTCGGAGAAGAAAAACACGGAATGCGATACTTCAAGTACGATACAGAAAACCACTTAAGGGCCTCTTGAGACCAATCTCACGGAAGGAAAACACCTCTTATCTTGGAATTCACGCATCATATTTAGCGTAAATGGGCTTAAATTACTCGGTTCATGTCAGCACATGACATCCGAGAGGATACATGTTTGAGCTTGTACCTGACCAAACGACGGAGCCTGCTACCGGTCAAACAACAGAGCTTGTAACCGGCCGAACGACGAAGCTTGTAACCGGCCAAACAACGGAGTTTGTAATCGGGCCAAACAACGGAGCACGTAACTGGCCAAACGATGGAGCTTGCAATCGACCAAACGAAGTAGCATGTAACCGGCCAATTGGCGGAGCTTGCAATTGGCGAAACGACGGAACTTGTAACTTACCAAACGACAGAGCTTGCAACCGGCCAAAAGACGGAGCATGTAATTGGCCAAACGATGGAACTCGTAACCGGTCGAACGATGGAGCTTGCAACTGGCCAAACGACGGGGCTTGTAACTTGCCAAACGACAGAGCTTGTAACCGGCCACACGACGGAGCTTGCAATTGGCCAAACGAAGTAACTTGTAACTTGCCAAACGACGGAGCTTGTGACCGGCCAAACGATGAAGATTGTAACTTGCCAAACGGCAGAGCTTGTAACTGGTCAAACGACAGAGCGTTTAACCGAATACAAACCGCAGCTTGTAACTGGCCAAACGACCGGGCTTGTAACAAGCGTCGTAGGACGCCACACACTCACTCAGCCGTCGCTTGGCGTGATATGTGAAGTATTTTGTCTAGACGTGTAGACTGGCATACCGGCGCTTCAACTCAAGAAAAACCTGGCCGGCCGTTCCACATCACATACCATGTCTGGGAGATACGACGCGAATTTCAGGTTCTCTCACAAGCAACGGCGACTGCGAATATGCGAAATAGCCAAACTAGCTGAAGTTGTGCAGAATCTAGGCAACTTAATAACCGTCAGTGTTTGCCGTCAGATGTCGGCATGATGCGTAATTGTCATCGGATGAAGGAACCTACGTACTGTCAGTCTAAATGAAAAACACTAAACAACGAAACAAAGGAGCAAGACGCAACCACAAACCGCACTCCCAAATGCCGTCAGATTCGTCGTACCTTCATGTCCCGTCGCAAGCTCTTCCATGTCCAATTTATTACCGGACTTCACTACCGATAACTGGCTTAGGGAACCGCTCGAAATTCTTTGGCATTACCATTTCACACCAATGACGTCAATACAAACGGCACTTGCTTCACCACACGCCAAGCAGATGTCTGTAGCCGAGGAGACGGGGTCACCGAAGGAGTTACTTACTGGGCAACGGTATGTTCTGCCCACAATGCCTAGCTGCGCATCCCCGCTTAGCCTTGAGCGATGGAGGGAACGACTGCACCGCTGAACTTCTGCCTGGAATGCTGGAAATAAATCGTCCGGCGCATATCATACACACAGCGCAAGATACCACGACACTGATCGGCTGCTGTCACTGATGCAACGGTATTGTTTCTTACCAGATATGTGGGCTGTTCTTTGTCTGCCGCAGAAGTACATCAGACACAAATACTGCACCACCACTACATAGCTATTACCGAAAGTTGTGATAAATTCGTCATACACAAGAAATATTAAGTTTAAATGCACACACAAATAAGTTGAGTTTTTAACGACTTCTTTGGACATAGGGCACTTCTCCAACATGAAAACCAGCTTGGCCAAAGTGACATGAAAATTAGCCCAGTACAAAGTATATTACAAGTCCTTGGCGCTACAGCTAAACTTCGCGATGCACGGCCGGCCACGATACAAATTTGGGCTTGAACATTGACAAAAATAAAAAAGTCACTAATTATTGCACACACCGGGAGAGATTAAAGGCGAAAACCTACTGGACATTGTTGCCTACATTCTGAGGAGCTGAAGGATACCAAACAAGACAGCTGTACAACCATAGCTGAAGCAGCCTGTCCGGTCAACTGAACCAATTTAAAAATCGAACAGTACACTAAAAATACGATGGATAGATTTTGATAAACATATATTCGTAATCAGCTGGTGATTAACTTTCGAATGGTATGTCTTGCATCTTTTCAGCTATCCGAGCCTCCCCGACCACCCACACCCGTATGCCCGCCGCCGTTGCGAACATCGTTCGTTGATTTTCCCGCACGTGGCGACCGGAGCGGAAAATGGACAGTCGCACCGACGGCAATTGTGGAAAATATTGTGCGCATTAAAACCAAGTGATGCCAACGTTCACGCGTGGGTCGGTATGATCGCTTTCTTATATTCTCTCTAAAACAATCCACGGAAGCTAAAATAGCAATGTGGACAAGACATCATATGACAAAGAAGAAAATCGATACGGCTGGAAGGCAACCAATGAGACAACTAGCGCCACCAGTGGCAGTGTTTATAACTACTGCTACGTGAGCTGATGGCGGGTCTCTTAATGAAATATTGCCTGTAAGTTAATAGAGCAACTTCAGAAAAAGAAACATCCTGTTGGGTAATAACATAGCTATTTGGCTCTCACACTGTGACACATGCAATGAAATACAAACTACATGCAGACTTGGGAATAAACATGAAACCTTGTCTAGGTATTGTCGTAACTGTCAACACAAACCCAATGTTTTATCACAACTTAAGGCCTCAGTACAACCATTCTACTACGCTATTTGCTACAGTGATAGAGCTATTTTTTCTCTTAGAATCTTTGGGATATAATTAAAACTAGTTGTGGACATGGGCGTTACAAAACCGAAACCTATTGTGGTTTTGTCATATTACTTAATTTAGGTAGCAAAACCGTTGTTTGCTCCGAGGTAAAAACAAAATAAAAAATAGCCATAATTTGTACTAATATAGCCGTTTAGGTAGCTGACGATCACAAAAATTGTCACGATACAAATACAATTAGATGCGGACACGGACACTGCAAGGAAGAAGTTTGCTCTAGTATTGCGTGTTTGTTCACAGAACCCGAATGTTCGGAAAATTAATACAGACCGAGAGACAGAGAGAAGAGACAGAAGAGAGAGAAGAGAGAGAAGAGAGAGAGAAGAGAGAGAAGAGAGAGAGAAGAGAGAGAAGAGAGAGAAGAGAGAGAAGAGAGAGAAGAGAGAGAAGGGAGAGAAGAGAGAGAGGAGAGAGAAGAGGAAAGAGAGAAGAAAGAAGATAGGAGAGAGAGAGATTGATTGATTGATTATTTGGGTTTAAGGGCGCGCCGACAACGATGACAACAACGTTCATTTGACTTACAAGGGCACGTTCGCTTCACTTCTCCTTTCTTGTTGCGAATGTTTTGAACCCTTCCCGTCATGTACCAGCAACACTCAGGACCGATCACTATTCTGCTGCCATGCCATGGTGTTGAATCCCTCAACATCACAGCATACCGGCGGACTGGCTTTGCTCGTCCCACGAGCGACCATGTGAGCGGTACATTGTCTGATCGCCCATGAGTACCCAAAACCTCCACAGCACGCCCTACTAGGAATGCGAACGAGCTGTTGAAGGTTCTATAATTATTCACCAACAAGCTGCTTATGCCGCCCTCAGTTCGACACTGGCAGCCGGTCACAGCCGGTCACCGCCCTCAGTTCGACGCCCCGGCAGTCACGGCGTGCAGCGCACGATACACCAGCTGTCCCCCTCAGTTCGACACTACCATTCCCCCCCCCCGCCCACCCCCAAAACCCCACCCCCCTCAGTTCGACACTACCATTACCCGGCAGCCACGGCGAGCAGCGCACGATACACCAGCTGTCCCCCTCAGTTCGACACTGCCATTGCCCGGCAGCCACGGCAAGCAGCGCACGATACACCAGCTGTCCCCCTCAGTTCGACACTGCCATTACCCGGCAGCCACGGCGAGCAGCGCACGATACACCAGCTGTCCCCCTCAGTTCGACACTGCCATTACCCGGCAGCCAGGGCGTGCAGCGCACGACACACCAGCTATCATCCTCAGTTCGACACTGCCATTACCCGGCAGCCAGGGCGTGCAGGCACGATACTCCAGCTGGCCCCCTCCACTCCACTGGCGCTCTCAACCGGAGAACACCCAGTCATGCAGCACATGGTTACACCCCACCCCATGCAACGTCGGGCTGAGCGGCCCGAACGTCGACCCCGACCCTGGTGACAGTATCTGCAGCCTATCGGGCGAGACTGTCGGTGAGCGCATACTCGCTGTAGCCCTGGACTGATGTCAGCCGCGACTATCGGTAAGCGCATACACGCCGTAACACTGAAATAATGTCAGCCGCTACTCGATGGCGAGCTGCGATCGACGGCGGTCCAATAAGAAATCGCTTCAAAAGGGACCTTTGGAGACGACGAGGTATGCATGCAAAGCCAATCGTCACAAACCACTCGAGTTCGGGCAACCAACATAATTTCGTTAACTTCTCGGTTCCTCCACCTCAGAAATTAGGACAAAAGGACGAGAAACTGAGCATTACTTTCCAAGCCAACTTACTTTCCCGTATGGTTGTAACATTTTCATACGGTTCATCTCTCCACGCAGCGGCTACTTGTTGCGTCAGAGTTGCAGCAGCAGCACCCGGAGCGGTACCGCAAATCTGATACCTCGTGATGCGACAACAAGTGGTCCTAGAGAAGGAGGAGACGGGGGCGGGGCAGTTTCCGCTGACGTCACACACATCGGCGCAACATCACCAGAGGCACGACAACTGCACACAGAGAGCCGACATGTAATTGCTAGCCCCGCACAATACTGCCACGGGCCACGGGATTGAAATCGCCCTCCACGTCACCAGTTGGTATTCTGGTTGCAATTATCGAGCCGTCAAAATGGCGCGAGACACATCTCAACAGCTCTGGAACATCCGACGAGAGTAACGATTAACAACTGCCAGCAAACTGGTCACGCTTCAAGCATACTGGACGTGTTTTTTTTTTTAGCTAGAGGGCAAGAAGCGCGTCCAACATGCCAATAATTAGCATGAACCAGGGTAAGAGGTCACCGAGGGCGATTGACGAGCGACAGCAAGAGGTGAGTCACGGTTCCCCCACGATCCAGCCACTGGATCGAGCACCATAACAAGACTGGGAAATTACAGATCGACCGTAACTCTGGGCAGTTGGTGAAGACATGCGCTTTATCGTGCTTCATTTGCGTGGTGGTGAAGCATGTTCCGAAGAAAGAAGTGGCTGGCCAATCCGACATGGTACGCTTAGTTTTGGGACGCACGTGCTCCGTATTCGGAAGGGTGACGGATATGGAAGCAGTGTCTGCAATGTCGGCATATGTGCATCGAAAAACGTTCTAATTCAGCCGAAATTGCCTGTAGTTGATATACGTGATGTTGATACGAAAGCATTTTCTCAAAAAGTGCGAAGCCGGTTGTCATGGCTACCACGCATGCTGCTATTGGCACCCTCTTCTCCCGCAGAAGCATGCGCAAGTCCTTTCGACGCGCGGTTGCGCAATGGTGACGACGTGGCATTTTAATGGAGCGAAAGTAGAAGTTCAATGTCCGTGCTTCCCACTTAATCTATAATTTGACGCCAACTTTCTAACTTTTGGGTGCATGCTATCATTCTAACTTTTAGGTGCATGCTATAATTCTAACTTTTAGGTGCTCTTTCAGCAGAGCATGGCTGGGCTCAGCTTTGCAGAGGTGAAATGGTATTATCATTTGCCACTGCACTGTACTCGCGATGTTGCATAAAGTGTTGCAGCCTGCACCAGAAATCCTGCGCAGTCAATTGATACAGCTTGCCTCAACTTAATGAACAGGTATCAAATCAGCTTGTATGAACATATTGTGGGCTGGTGATGAAATAAAACAACCATAAAATTACCTGCTTTTATTGAGGTGCTTGCTAAGGCTGTTTCAATATAATCTTCTTCAATATTTATACAGGAAGTGCTCGCCCGACAGTGAAAAAACAAAGAAAAAGTGTAACTGTGCGATGAACATTTACGCATACCATAAATGGCATAAACAATGAGCTATGGCCAGCCAGGACTGAAACCAGCGTTACAGTAAAGGTGAAATGTGGACCTTCCGAATTGCGCTACCTAATGCCACCTATAGAAAAAATGTTTGATGTAACTTACGTTTTACCCACTTACCACATCGTCAGCAACAACTTACCCCCATAGCGGGGCAAGTTAATGAACTGGTAGTTCATTAACTTGCGATGTTGTGGAAATGTGGAAATGCTTTCCACAACACGCGATGCTGTGGAAAGCGCAGAGGATGCCAGAAAAAAAATTATCGGAGATGATACTAGAAGGCTTAGGCTTGGCATAGGTGTAGCTATCTCCTCGCTACGTTTGTAAACTGATGACTGATTTTAAGTTTCACCAACATTGTATTAACTTGACCCGGTCTCCCCTAATCCCGGCGAAACTTTGCTCACCAGGTCGAATACGGTAAGCGCACCCAAACCAGAGCGGGAACTGGCAAATTAGCAAGGTGCCACGGTCACGGCAATGCCGTTCCACGACTTCAGCCCAAGTACGCCGCACCAATCTTGATGCGGCTCCATCCATTCTGCTGAACATGGCCAGTGGCGGCCACGGGCCTCGGCGCAGAGGTCACGTGACATGACGCCACGGCATGGCCGGCGCCTGGCTGGTCGTGTCCAGCGACCAAGCTCCACCATGAGCATCTTTTATTAACCAAAATGTTCGTGACTGAGTGAAAATGTGCGTAAAAATCGTCATACATCAAACTGAAAATATCTCCACCATGATCACTGCCATGATACAAATTACGTTTTTTCTTCGGTGAATTGAATACAAATTGTATCATAACGTGTATTTTTTTCTATTGATGTGAAAAATAATTGATATAATTCACATTCAAAATTACCCCACTGTATTTTTTTTTGTCTTACGGTGGTGATACAGATAGCAGCTCTACATGTGAGTGAGAAACTAGGATATGAAACGCTGCAATAAAACAATCATTGAGGCTCCATAAGCGTCACGGTAGGATAGTGCCGGCCCGTGTCGCTCAGATCAATGTTTGTCGCATACGTAAGGGAGCAGAGCTGTCAGGGATTCGCCCCATCGCAATTCGCTGTATCTGCACCGATGACGTGCTAAAGGGCTTGCCAGTGGGCAAGTCCCACCAAGTCTTACAATGTCTGGCTGCGGAAGCTCACCACAAGGCGTACTATTGAAAATGCACTGCGGCACAGACGGAGACGGCATCGTCGATACCATTCGGAAGGGCAACCTGACAAATGTACCTAAAGCAAAGGTACGTATGGCAGATGTACGTATGCAAATGTACGTAAGCAAATGTACGTAAGCAAATGTACGTAAGCAAATGTACGTAAGCAAATATACGTAAGCCCAGATGTACGTATGGCAATTATACGTAAGCGCAGATGTACGGATAGCTGATGTACGTAAGCGCAAATGAACGCATGGCAAATGTACATATGCGCAAAAGTACGTATGCGCAAAAGTACGTGCGCGAAAATGTACGTAGGCGCATATGTACGTAAGCGCAAATGTGCGGAAGGCTAAATGTACGTATGGCAATTGTACGTATGTGCAAGTGTACGTATGCGCAAATGCACTTAAGAGCAAATGTACGCATGGCATATGCATCTAACCAAATGTGCTTAAACGCAAAGGCACGTAAGCTTAAATGTACGTACATTGGATCATACGTACTTCTCATTTTGCATTCTTCTACGCTTAGGTACTGTTGCTCTGACGTACATTTGCGCTTACGTACATACGTACACTTCCCATACCCACATTTGCGCTTACGTACATTAGCCATACGTACATCTGCGCTTAAGTAAAATTTCCATACGTACATTTGCTTACGTACATTTGCTTACGTACATCTGCCATACGTACATTTGTCCTTACGTACATTTGTCCTTACGTACATTTGTCCTAGAATCTTCATAAGGGCACCGATTACGCTATGCAGTGGGCCCACATCTGCTTGGAATGCGGGGTAGCGGGATGGTGGGGGTACCGCAGGCCGTGCTCCGACCGTCCGTTTCCGTACGACCGATCGTGTTCATCAGGTCCTTGCTCCCACCCCATGAATGCACCTGACCTTCACAGCTAACCTGTCCCACCCTGTTCGGATCCATGAGCCTGATGAAAGCTTAAGCGGTCGGCACTTCGTTCCCATTCTCGCAGGCACCACGGCCGTGATATCGGCTTAGATGTCTTGGGAAATCGAACGCTATTACGTCGGCACTATATCTGAAGACACTCCAGTGAACTATGTCATTATGCTTTGGAAGGCAGCCAATGATATGCAAGCCGTTCCTCATTTTCGAATAAATGTTCATCCGACGAACTGAATAGACCAGGCACCTCGAGATACGCCAGCTCCTGCAATACAGACAGCTGTGCTGCAGGAAGTTGCGCATCACTCGCTGCAATACCGTGGCTACACACCGATGCAGAAAGCTTCAGCAGCCTAGAACAAGCATGGCTTTCTTCCTATTGGAATGTAACAATTTTATTTTAGCAAACAATTCAGCTTGCAGAAAGTCCAGGTGGAACTTGCGGGATTGTTTATCACGCATTACCAGCGGGGTAATGCCTGCTGAAGTTTACCATGAGCCGGAGCCAGAGCCGACAATATCACTTTTGCTGGATTTTCGTTCATCCGGGGAATCACTAACTGAGACATTCCACTAAACTGCACTTGCGTTGCTTGACGCGGCAACAAACATCGTGGCTTGCCGTTCCCACCTAAATAGTGCTGCATTTAGTACGTCATTGGTTGGTTATGAGCTTACGGGCGCATCGACTGCGTTGGTCATACAGCTTAGTACATCATTGATTTGGTGTTATAAAAGCATGCACACCGACGTCCATTATGTTTCTGTATTTTATAAAATGATATAAACTGGGAGTCAGCACACTAATCACAAAGCGCATCGGCATCGATTATATGCCCTCTACGCCGTTCGTTGGAATGGTTCGAAAGGCTCAAAAGACAAACCACACTATTCCAAAGCCAATCATGGTCTGCTTACGGATAGGACATATTTAAAATCAAAATGTATGGATCGTGTTTTCAATGAAATACTTTTTTTACGTTTCAATTTGTTGAATAGATCGGACCGGCTGCTTAATCTATGGTTATGCAGGCACCGAATTTTGTGTCTGTCAGCTCTTCGGATTGCGGGCAACAACATCCAGTAAGTTGCATTGTCCTGGACCCCTCACAGCGGATACCATAATTAATAAAACCTTGATCATCTGCGTATTATTATTACATCTTAGTTATTTGGGTTTCCAGGATGCATCGACTGCAGTGGTCATACAGCGCCCATAACATCGTCAGTCATATCGAAGTATACAAGCAGAAGCTAGTCGAGACGACGCAGTATGGAACACATTATCGAGCCCGATGTGATCAAATCGTACCGTAAAACCGTCCTGATTTTAACACACACTGTATACAACATAATATAGTAGCACGTACCAGACAACTGGATCCAGCTTGGATATTAACGCAGTGCAGTGTCTATCGCCCAGGGCAGACAGTGAACCGTACTTATCATTACGCGTTACTTTCAGCTCCATGTGCACATGAAATCGCCCATAAAGTCGCGCCCGCTTATAACTCCCCAGGAGATCTAATCTACATAGACGGCATTTCATCAAGCATCTGATATATGATGAAATTCCGAGAATTAGCTTGAAGTAGACGTATGTGGCTCTCATAATTATGAGGAATTGGTAATGTACTGAAATATGCACATGTGGTACATCTGACAGGAACCACGTAGCCAGGGAGTCGGATTGGTAACAAGATATTACCATAATTCTGGAGCTGCTTAGGTCTCATCCAACCAATCGCTTCGAGCTATACACTCGCTGTCCAACCTGAAAGAGGGACGGGTTGAATTGACTTTCAATAAGCAGTCGTTCGCGCTGTTCTGTGCTACAAGAATCACTTTCTGAATGGCATTTGAATATAAATGCATTGGATGTAAGTTGGCTGATTAGTATAGAACAAGCATTGAGCAGCAACCGAGAGGCCGGACCCGAATAACTTGCGACTCACTACTGTTCTTCAAGTGGAAACAGGATAACGTAGCCAATGTGTCAATTGCAATGTACAGGCCATTTGTTAGTCTCCTGCATTCGTATTGAGGTACATTGGTTGGTTGGTTATTTGGGCTTTCGGGCGCATCGACTGATTGAGGCACATTAATCGAACTATGCATTAAAGAGCTATTCTGGCCTGGTCAAGCACTGATGAGTAGCAACAGAGCTGGAGAGGAGACTTGGAACACTGTACAGTAGTGTCCCACTTTTTAAAATGTATTCGAAACATCCATTTACATTGCTTTTCCCGTTTGTATGACCATTTCAAGGAATCTCGTCATTTTTTAAAGAGTATTCGAACCATAATGTTTATGGTTCCCGCTATTCCTTTAAATATTTGGATGCAATATGGTGTTTGACACTACTACACCGTTGCAGGCACCAGCGTGCAAATAGGGGATAAGCGAAGAACCAACGTATGTAAATATGTAAATATCAACATGCGATTAGTCGTTTGTTTCATAGCGATGCAGGGCACATGTTTATATCCAGGAGTATATCACATGCGTATCTGTATGTATCTAGTTGGTCTTATGTACATATGACATCAAACACTTTGCAAATGTTAGCAAGTTCCCACATCGTGGTGGTGGATTGGAGTTTGGGGGCGCTTCGACATCTAGGGTCATTTTGCGCCCATAACTGGTTCCCACATCGTGTAACAGTTTCGTTGGCATCATTTACTTGCAGGTCAAGTTTTATTAAAATACCTCTTTCAATGGTTTATTATTTTGTAAACACCATTTACAACCTCTGTTTTGTTCTGACTCAATGACCATATGTGGGCGAAGATTGATCACTGCAGACAATACCCGTTGGCCTTATTTACTGCACTACCATGTAATCGGCTCTGGTGTGGACATATGCATTCCGGTGTCATTCCACAACCAGCGCCAATCTTGCAGCCGGCTCTCGTCAGTTGTGGTGTCGATGAGCTCCTGAATCAGCTGAACTCCACGCTCTGCACCGTCGTCAACTACGGCCAGATCCCCGACATACTCCCAGAGGGCAGTCGGCAGAAGCCCTTGTTATCCTGCCACTTAACGTCATCACCAGACTACGTAAGGAGTCTAGCTGTCGTTGACGACAATGCAGAGCGTGGTGTTCAGTTGGTCCAGGAGCCCATCCACGCCGCAACTGACGATAGCCAGTTGCAGTATCTTGTGCAGGTTGTAGAACGCCACCGGAACACGTATACCCATACAGGAGCCAATTACACGACCACGCAGTAATTGAAGAATGCCGGCGGGTATTGTCTCTAGTGATCGATATTCACCCACATATGGTGACTGAATCATGTTGCAAATGACGTTTTTATAATCCACCCAGAAGCATTTCAATGAAAACTCACCAATACGTAAATTATACCAACGACACTTGTACTGGGGAAATTTGTTCACATTTGCAATGTTAACGATATAATATGTACTTTAGGCCAAGTAGATGCAGAAAACTACCCATCGGATATAATCCTAGACATAGATATGTGATTTGCCTCGCGATGAGACAAAAGATATCAGTCGCATGTCAATATGCATCATAGTTATTCGCTTATCCACGATTTGCACCAACGTATCCTGCTGGTGCCTGCAACGCTGCAGTAGTGTCTAACACCACATAAGACCGAAATATTCAAAGGACCAGGGGGACCCATAATTATGGTTGGAAAATTATACAAATTTGTGAGATTCCCTAAAATTGTCACACGAACTGGAGAAGCAATGTAAACGAATGTTTTGAAGAAAATAATAGGGACACCTTACTGTACAGGCTTGGGACCAGTCATGATGGTCCCACAAAACGTAATATGACTGGGAAAGGTCCAGGTGTTGGTTACTGAGACAAGGGTGCCTGAAAGGTGCTTGCTTCTGCAACATCAAAGCCAAACTCATATTTTGTCAGCACACTTTTGGACCTCACCCTAGCAATTCAATAACCAGCGATGGAAATCTGCATAACCGTGATGCAGAATACACATGCAGACGATTTACGCTGCTATAGATGGTATGGGTGCTTGTTTTTGGCAACAGCAAAACCAGCACTCAGCAAAAATGTTTTCGGCAATTTGTAAAGTATGGGTGGCATGGGTGCTTTTTTGGCAATAGCAAAACAAGCACCAAGGAAAAATGTGTTTGGCAATTTGTAAAGTAGGCAACCAATGACTACCTTACAAATTGTGTTACAAATGGGACTGTTGAAAACCACGCACAATACGAGGGGTGTTCAAAAAGTTCGCGGCCCGACCATGAAGGAGCTGGAATTTCGCCATGCAACGCGGTGTGACCAATGGTGTGTTATTGAGATGTCCACTGACGCGACCACTAACCAATCGGTCCTGTGTTTGTTTCAGGCTGTTAGTTGTTGTAACATAGTTTGCTATTCTTGTCGAAGATGAATGACGTCCAGCAGAGAGCAGTGATTCGATTCATGGTATTGCAGAAGAAGGTACCAAAGGCTATCCATGAAGAGTTGGTGGCAACACTGGGGGAAGATTCTCTTTCCTACAGCAGCGTCAAAAAGTGGGCAGCTCTCTTCAAAGCTGGTCGACAGAGCATTGAAGATGATCCCCGCAGTGGTCGTCCATCAACAGCAGTGACTGAAGAAAATGTGGAAAATGTGGAGAATCTGGTGATGAATGACAGATGTGTCGGTCCAAAACATCGCAGCAGAAACGCAGATGTCTGTCGGATCCGTCGAAACCATTCTCCATGAGCATCCATGAGGGCCTGAAGGTTCTGGCGAAGCGCTGAGAGAAATGTGTGCGTCTGAACGGTGATTTTGTGGAGAAATAAACATTTTTGGTCTATGAAGTCGATCTGGTATCTCTGCTCCTTCATGGTCGGGCCGCGAACTTTTTGAACGCCCCTCGTAGCTGCTTTCAAAAACTCTCCCAATACCAGGCCGCGTTGTTCAGGCCACACAGCGAGAGCCCAGGAAGCCATGCCGTCGTGGACATGAGCCAAAATCACTTCCGTTCGGCTCCACAACCCGTCCCTCCGCACCAACTGAGAATGTTGTGCACACGACGAGCAGCAGGCGCACGGGGCGGAGATACGCGCTCCGCCGGCCGTCGGCACGACAGTGGGCGGTGCCCAGCACGGGGCGGAGATACGCGGTCCGCCGGCCGTCGGCACGACAGTGGGCGGTGCCCAGCACGGGGCGGAGATACGCGGTCAGCCGGCCGTCGGCACGACAGTGGGCGGTGCCCAGCACGGGGTGGAGATACGCGGTCCGCCGGCCGTCGGCACGACAGTGGGCGGTGCCCAGCACGGGTGCCCAGCACGGGGCGGAGATACGCGGTCAGCCGGCCCTCGGCACGACAGTGGGCGGTGCCCAGCACGGGGCGGAGATACGCGGTCAGCCGGCCGTCGGCACGACAGTGGGCGCTGGACTTGAGAGTGGCCTCACCTGGCTGGCGCTGGACGTGGTGGTGGGCGCCGCGTTCGAGTACCACTGACAGAGGGGGGCGGTGCCCATCGATGACGTTACAGCCGCAGTGGTGAGGTTCTCGGCGACAGCGGGCAGCGTCTCGGCGGTGACCGTCAGGTTTTCGGCCGCACCCATCGTTGTCTCCTGCGGTGCGAGCGCACACAAACACATACATGTGTGATCGCCAGTGCACGTCACCACACAAACTGTGGAAATCACACACACGTGGTCAACAGTTCACACCACAACGCAGACTGTAGGGCACGGGCATACGTGATATCACCAGCTCACACGACACAGACTGCGGAGATCGCGCCATCTATCCGGACTAAGTGAAAATGGAGAAACGAAAGCACAAGAGTAATCAGCGACCATACTGGTCTGTTGATAAACGTCACATGCCTCTCCGAGCACATTGGATGTCATGCACCCTTGCCTTCCGGGTATATTTTACTAGCCCTCCATCAAGTGAAGGGGGACGCTTTCCCACTCGCACCCACTTGGGATGGAGCCATGGGACAAACATCAGCACATTGTATGTCACAGGATTAATGCACCGACACTCAATTTGTACACTCCCAACCATATTTCAACCAGGCAGCGCGTTTAATCCATCTGCGACAGAGCTGCGCATTAAATGCTGGTGTAGCTTAGGTTCATACAAATCTGATGACATCTGATTTGATCTCATAAAACGCATAGTAAAGGAGTCAGGTCAAACCCTCACAATTCATACCAAGTGCGATGCACACCGACTCGTAGGGGCTCGTTGAAGAGCAGACTTCTTTCTTTGAAGTGGTATTGTAGGGGGCCCGGGCCACGTCTGGCTGGGCGGTGCCGGAGCGGGTTCCGGGCATTGGGCGGTTGGCGGCTGGGTGGTTGGCTGCCGCCGGGCCGGCTGGTTTTTGCCGGGGGGCGACTGTGGTTGGCCGCCGCCGGGCCGGCTGGTTGGTTGGTTGTCGGCGGACGACTGTGGTTGGCCACCGCCGGGCCGGCTGGTTGGTTGGTTGCCGTCGGGCAGCTGCGGCTGGCCGCCGCCGGGCCGGCTAGATGGTTGCCGGGGGTCGTCCCCCTCACCCACAGCTTCTGCAACCGCTCCGACATCCTTCCAACCCTTCTGCGGCCCGTCGCCACCACTACACGAATTTGTTTTAGCGAGACCAGGCTTCTATCCACATCACATACGCCCGTGAGTGCGCCCGGCTGGTCATGTAGCGAGAGGGGTTGTGGGTTTTGAGTGTGACGTGACACTGTCGGATGGTTATGATTCGGGTACACGACATGGGTTCTGCCACCGCCGCCGGCACTCGTCCATTTACAGGACCCACCCGTGTAGCGCGAGACAACACATCCACCATCCACTCATCACCCCCCGCCCCCCGCACACGCACAGCATCGACGTTCTCGGGGCAGCCAGATGCAAGCATGGCCCGGGTAATGTCCAGTGCAATTTTGGCAGTGATGTTTCTGACCGCTGAATACTTGCGTTGAATTCGAACCAACTCCACTGGTCCTTAAAACTACCCTTTAAGCATGCATGCAACAGTCACTCGCTCCTTTCATTCCGTACGATCATTCGGTCCCTAAGAATACGAAAAAAAACGAGTTCGCCCACAATTTCACCCTCCAGTGTTATTCTGTCGTATTCCATTTCACCGGGGACTTGGTTAGTCCCGAACGCATATTAATTACCCGCTCCGAGACCTACTTGTAAACGGCTGACCCGACTCTCCTGATTGCGTAATTTGTATCTATTGTCGTTACTGCCCTTAAGGCTTGGCAAAACTGGGCGGTGAAACTCTCCCTGGGCTTCTGTGCTGTCATATGACTGAACTCAGGCATCAATGGCCAACTTACCTAACCTTATTCAATCGACGCCACGCCGGGCCTTACACCTTGAAAACGTGCGACCGGATCTGACGTATCCCACGGGCGGGCACGGAACCCTACCACGTGGGGTACGTCCCTGGTCGTCTTTATATCCTAGCCGGCCCTACACCTTTAGCCTCGGGACTTATGGCATGCCAAATCCGTCCATGTGTCCCTGGAATCTTTGCACCAACCGTGCCCACGTGCAGAGTTCGGGGGTGGACAAATTACCGGGCAATGTTTTGTCTCTACCCTATAGTCTGGCGCCAGACTTCCGGCTAACACAATGTGGTGGCCCCTCCCAGATGCATACCATGTTCGCCCCCTTACCTGCACCCCCGGGGCGCAGAGGTCAGCGGGATTTTGCGGTCAAGAGATACCTGAGCCCAGTTAACAGTTGCCCCTTGGATGACGCCCAAGAGTAACAATCAGGAAAGTTTCGTCGTTGCGCCCTTTCGTCATACCCCCCACACACGTTGAGAAAGGGAAGATCAATGGCTTATCACGGTCGACGCCCGAGGACACATCGCCCATAGGAGGGCAGCTGGCGGGCTGTCTTTCTCGCTATATCTGCGGGGGTCGTCAAATTCTTTTTGCAATCATCCCCTATGTGCCATAAATTCTTTCGGGGGAAAAGAAGCACAAACAAACACAGACCGATGCTTGGACCGAAATCATAAGACAGAGATCGAGATGGTGGCCGTCCCAGGGACGGACAGCTCAACTGGGACAAGTGTTAGCCCGATAGTGAGATAAATACAATGATAGAAGCAGAAGGATATTTAGACTGAAATCAAGAGAGAGACTGAGAGTGAAACGATGGCATATCATTGCAGGGGATTTTCAACAAATGCCCTCCGACCAAGGTATGCCCCTTCAGAAGTGCCATTATTTCCAACCAGCTGCATTTAGGTCCAGACCACCACCCGTGTTTTCATTGATATTTACATCAGTTGTGTGCTCACAAACTGTAGCACATGAAATTTGCCTTGCCTATTATTCGGTATCGAATCAGGAAGCGAGTTTGCCAAGTTTTACCCTAGGTCAGATTAGAGAGGCGAAGTGACATCCAAGTATTGATTTGGAGTCCCTTGGACTCCAACTCCTGTAACATTGAACACAATCCACATGTCAATTTACGCTACGCTAATATAGAAAAGAAAAGAAAGACATTATACGTACACTTCAACATTGGGACAACTATTTATATTTGCACAAGCGCACAATTTTCGCCAACACACACACACACACACGCCCCTCCCCCCTACGCGGAAGGCGCCAGCGCCGGTGGGGTTGGTTACGCGGGGACGGTGGTCGTGATGGGTGGGGTCCAGGATGCCGAGCAGCACTCACATGGCGATGGTCAGTGGCGAGTGGCCTTGGCTGAGTACTTTCTCTCCTCCATCCGAAAATTCAGCCATCTGGTCACCGCTGGACGCCCCTGAGGCGTCGGTCCGGCGTCCACCACCGCGCGTCTTCGAGTCCCCCATGCGTCTCTCCCTCTCTGTCTGCCCTGTTCTGCTCTCTTTAACTTGCTATAGCCCCGCCTCCTTTTTCTGTACCCACTCCCAGGGCTTCGGGGTGAGCTCGCGCTTTTGATTCGTGGAGTATTCTTCCCCCAGGTCACTCGCATCGTCAAGCCGCCTGGGGCCTTCATGGCGTCTTAGAAAGTTCTGGATCGGGTGGCGACTGCTCGAGATCCGGGGCATCGTCCTCACGGGCCGATGACCCTTCTGCCGGAGGTGGTTCAGCTGGTGTTTGGACCCCTGTCTGCCAGCTGAAGGTGCCAAGCCATTACTCGGGGTTTGCCCGGATGTTGTTGCCGGAGCCGCCTTCTGATCTTGGCGCCGGCGCCACTCGCGTTTGCTTTTTTTACTTCTCGGACAAATAGTTGAATCGAAAGGAGAAGGTGACCGGGATCTGGTTGGGCTTCTGGCGGCCTGTTCTGGCGGGAAAATATTAAAAATTCGGTGTCGAAAAAATGTAAGCCTCCTTACAGTATCATGTTTACACCACGAGTTATCCAGTCATGGGTTATGCCAAGGAACATCGCACTACGGGGAGCCGTTTGCTTCCGGTGCTTACCGGAAAACCACTTTTGGATGGCGCCTGTCTTCTCCAGCATGGGAATCGACCGAACCAAGTCAGAATTAACCGAAGTTAACTTCTAACAACCGTTCTTGGCTTTACAAGCATCGTTTGTTCATACTACGCCCTCATATGGCAATCCGCGTCGATTTGCGACTGAACCACACTCTCACGTCCGGAATAAAACCTTGAAAATAATAGTTTCCGTCTACATCTTAACCACTGATTGGTTCGGTCACCAACTTGATTTGACGTGTGGCGTATCCTTTGCAAACAAACGTGACATTTGCCACGCGTTAATTTTGTAATTTACAGTTCTGAATCGGAGAGTACGCTGAATTAAACCGAATACTAATTGAGCAGTACTGGAACAAATGAGCAATAATAAATAATTCAATAATCATACAAACTCAGCCACGAATCAAACACAAGATAGCACAAATCAAGTACCAATCGCAACATCTCGCCAAAAGCAGTACACCCGGTGTTGCTTTGCTGGCGTAATGACAAAATGTCTTACCACCTCGTGGCTCACCAACAATACTGAGTAAAGAACATTACACCGAAGTGCACCGTCATCACAGCACATACAAAATCGTTGTGCTTACATTGGCTTCCTTCAACCAAGCTGACATCACGATAAGAGAACTATTACATATCACGGAAGGACATAACTACGCACACCGGCAGCATCAAGTGACTAAGCGAAACAGGTGGGGGAGTAAAACATCACGGCTCAGGAACCATTGTAGTACCTTAGCCGGGTTTCTTCAGTAGGTGGAAGAAGAACGCCGGCCTTTCATACGACACATAATTTGGCTGGATTCACGTACAGCTTCACCCCTCCCCAGGCCGAAAGGTCGCGGAAATCCCCCCGGTTGGCGAACCTCGACCCAGCAACCCATCAGCAACCGAACGGAAGCGCCAACCATTAGACCACCAGCCCCACCCACTTATACACGGAAATTGCTTTTCAAGTGAACCACCTAACACGGCTGCAACGCTAATTGGATAATACATTTTCAAGTAGGCCGCCATGGACAAATTGTCCACCAAGAAACAGTAGACAATGAGAACGATTCTACTTTGATGGGGCGCACATGCAATTATTTTGGCACAAACAGCAGTCCCATGCATCTCAGCAAATACAATCCTGACTTCAACCCATTCAGTTGTATGTGACCATAGCACACCAGAGACTAATAATCCTTCCATATTTCATCACCCCAGGGTCTCACCAGTATCAAACGGACACACTCACCAGATGAATACCAAATCATGTTGAATACCAGTCGGTTGCTTGTACGAGCCTAGCCTCCCATACAACGACAAACCTGAGAAATGGGAGATTTGAGGCGATGTTTTATTCGGCGGCAGCCAGGAAGCAATAGCCTGCTGTGGTTGCCAGCATGGTACTGACACATCTAATTCGGAAAACGTATCCGGCTATTCGGCACGCTCACACAGTAGCCCCTGTTAACGGATAACGACAGGCGTTCGTACGGATGATGGTATCGAAGTGTTCCTCAATAATTCAGTAATAACACAATAATAAATAATTGAATAATGCATTCCACCTGAGCGACATGACCGATTTAGTTGGTTTATGATGCATACTGCTGTAATCAACACAACTGAATAGCTACCGTGATGGCGATTTGATACGTACGGATGCGCGAATTAAAGGTAATTTTGCGTAAACACTCGTCTTCATTTACCTGCAAACAATATAACTATGCCATTTACAAACCGCGACTCCATCAACAACCCCCATGAATCCCAAGAGACGCAACTGCAAAGGAATGTCGCATGATGGAAAACCAGCCCACTGCGGCCGCCATATACCAATGTTTCAGCAGGTACTAGTGCGCTGATGCACTGTGCCGGCGTAATTGTCTGCAACATTACCATTTGACGTGACATTTCGCGTTGCAGGCAATTACGCCGGAGTCCGGTCCGGCAGTCGGTACGAGTTATGGCGACCGACTTTTGCCACAATCGAATCAACCGTTTCCTTCACTCTGCAGGAGAGTTAACCGCTACATGACGTCACGACATCTGTCATGATCGACCGCCAGCTCTCATGAGCGTTTCTGTTGGTTGGGGCCTTAGGGACGCATCGACTGCGTTGGTCAAACAGCAGCGTTTTTGAACACCCAAGGCGCGGCACAGCTAGCATGTGCTGACGCAACAGCGGGGACCAGTACGGGCTGGCGAACGGCGGTATCGGTTAACAGCAGACATCGATTGCATGCTGCCGAATATCGGGAGCCAGCTGCGCACTTACAAACCGCGGGGATGAGCTGTGGGCTGCAATAACGAGCCACGAGGCGTCTTCGCAGGGCTGAAGCTGTGAAGACAATGCGACGGGCCGGACTATGAGTAGAGAGGGGAGATGTAGGGCTCCGCAAGGGCCTGCTGACACACTGCCCGGTATTTCTACTGCTTAGATAATACGTGGTGCCATGCCAGCCGAATGATCTCCTAGTAATCCGCACATATCCGGTAGTGTCTAAGATGAACATCACCAGATCAATTCGAGCAATCCAATACCATGATACACGAAATATCCCAATATCCAAAAGATCTTTGTCGTGTCGTCAATGCCCCTGTCATCAATCTTACTACGTCATCGTCAATGCCATCACTACCGTCTGGGCAGGCATTCTTTATTTTCCATGTGTGGGTCAAATTGCCCATCTGAGCACAATGGAGACAAATTAGTGGTGAACGTTGGCCGAAAGTGGGGCGAACGTTGGCCGAAATTGCAGCTGGGCGTTTGCAGATGCAGTCTAATCTATGGCTCGCCTGATTCCAGATTGCCTGTGCAGTCTAATCACTGGTTCGCCTGATTCACGATTGCGGGTGCACAAGCTGAATTTGTGGATGCACATATTAGGTTCGTTGGTGCTCGTAGACCGGCAGATGGGCATAGCCATAGCCCTGCGTGGGTCACGAGGTTACCAACCCGTCTACTGCGAAATTAGAGCACAGAGAGAAGATAGAAGCCAGCCAACAGTCGGTAAAGAACAAGGAATAGCAAATCAGAAGTTCGTCAAATCCTCGCTAAGTCGGGTGCCAGTGCCCGAGTTTGTTTTAGCGCGCCTGTGCAGAATTCAGTTTATAGAGTGCATACGTGGCGCTTGCTACTGGAAGCCATGCAGACACGCATTAAGGGAGACAACACACGTGCAGTCTACGAGCACACAGGACTATTAGCCGCGTTTTTTTAAAGCCGAAACTGCCAAAGCTACTGAGCATTGCCTATGCACAGCTGAAACGTGCGTCAGCCACCGGCAGTACCAGATGCCAGTGTTCAGAATTAAAGGTGAGCATTTTGATAGGTTTCTGAAACCAGAAAGTTCTTCCAAATTGCGACTAAATTGAATGGATTGTCTTATTCTCTCGAACTTAGTGGGCGAAACAGCTCGTAAATGAATCCTGTGCTGAGCATTCCACACAATAATCATACCTTCCTTACTTGTTTTGAATGATTATCATGAATCAAAGGCGTTAGTTATGGAGAACAATTGTGTGATGGGCAGAAATGCATAGCAGAGGTCAAAGCGATGAACAAAGACATTTGGTGAAATATGCATTGAATGGGGCCCAGAATGTCTCTAGTGGTTTGTGATCTTCATATGCTTAAAGTGATGTGCTACCCAATTCACTTCGGGCCAGCAAAGCAAAATGATCATCCTGGTTCCAGTTATTTACGATGTACTTACTCCCGTCCGAGATTAAAATGGTCAGACAAAAGAGACCTCTCGGTGTGATTGCATTGAATTATGAATGCTTAATTGTATGTGGTAAGGCGGACAACGCAATGCTTTACGTGTCGAGCGCATGTCTTCAGTTGCAGAAAATGGTTAATAATCTTTAGGCACCACGAAACGTCAAAACAAAAGGAGGTAATGCACTCCAAACCACAACGCCATCGTCATATTACAGCCGACGCTAGCATGACACCCATCCATCGCGCCGAGAGAGATCGTCTACCATAGCCAGAACAACGCTAATCCACTACACTACGGGCACCGAGCGATAGCGGCTTCTCGTAAACAAACCACTTCCTCGCGTGGGAAAATTGAGTCGGGTCAAGCTTCGGACACATACGGGAGGCGACAGTCAAGCCGGCAGGGAAAGAAGCTCTCGTGCCACCTTTTCTTTCAGTGCTAGCAATTTTGTTTAATTTCGAAAATAAGATTCAACTATCTGCAAATTCGGCACAGTGTTTGCGATGAAGTTCGGCACAGTGTTCGTGTGCCGCACTGATGAATCGCTTCACTAACTTTTGGGTTTGTCAAGTGCAAAGTTTGGCAGGTGTCACGTTTCCTTCCACAACGTCGCTGCAGCAACAGCAGATGGTTCGGTGTGTTCTGATTGGCTGGACGCCGATGGCGGCCGGATGGCGATTTTTATCACGCCCAGCTCGCCAAAACAAAAACTCCGCTTATGATGAAACTAAACTGGCGAGCGCACATATGAGGTCGGCTGTTGGGCTGGCATCACAGCATACCGCACTGCACCAGCAAAATATGCGAGTGCCCGGGGCCGACCACACACTGGACCGATTTCCCAAGGCTGACGTTGTGGCTGATTGTGGAGTTAGGCGAGGGCATCAGTTTCCCGCAGGTAGCCCATTCTGTTTGGCACGCTGACAGTTAACCTCGGCTTATCTATCATAAATTCGCCTCGAATGAGTCAGAAAGCTTCGTCCGCGTTATCGCAGGCGGCAAAACCAACTCCGCGGGGTATTTGTGTTTACACATCAGTAGCTTTATGCCGCATCGCACGGCCTGCCTAGCGAGCTGTTAAAATAAATCGTTGGAGATACCGTGTAACTCTACGTAACCAACATATTTCATTATAAGTAACATAGCACAGGTAAAATACCTCTGCTCCAGCAGACAAAAAGCAATAACTATGTTGAGTAACGAGACGCATAATTGATTAAGCAGAACGTTCACCAGCACATTTGCAATACAACGACAGCAATACATGATGTGTCATTTTAGCACCCATGTTTGGAAACGACAAGGCACGCCACCCACATGGGATGAACTGCCGGATACAACGCATACATCCTGGTTACGACTCGCCAACTTGGAAATGGAGACAGAGGAAAGCCCACCAGTCTCCACGGACGCAAACGCTGGTCAGCGTGGGAGACTGGTTACGTGGAATAGCACGGACAGACGTGCCCGACTGAAGTTTCGGCATTACAGACCGTGACGGAGCGTGCATCCTTGTCAAGTCTTGTCAACTGTTCCGCTTGAGAGTGCGCACAGATCTTCCTCGGTGGGTCAGTAGCCTTGTGTGGGGAGGGGGCGTGGCCTCCCTACCCAGCCTTGTGAATGGGGCGTGGGGGTTGGAAGTGGCCAGCAGCCTAGTGGACGGGACGTGAGGATGATGAGTGGCCAGTAGCCCAGTGGGAGGGGTGGAAAACGTTAGCAACATAGTGGGTGGGGGCGTGGGGGTGGGAAATGGCCAGTAGACAAGTGGGAGGAGCGTGGGACGAAGGAGTTGTGCGACCGGGTGACGAATATAGCATGATCATCCTGTGGGTGACTAGAATGGAAGGAACGTCGAGCTGTACGGAGCTGTTCGTAGCGCGTAAAGCGTAAAACAGCGTACTACATTCGACGAAGTGGAACAGTGCACCCACATCATAGGCTGCTTATACACAACACCAGGCCTGCGGTAAGCCATCCCAGGTATGCATGGCAAATAGGTCATGAAAATGCTAAACCTCCATTAGGAGCTCATAGTGTCACACGATCCATAGCAGCATCAACATCGCCGGCAGATGAACGCAAAGTATTCACTAACGTGCACACGGCCCATCGTGTTCGCCCATCATACGCAACGGATCCTCTCACGTTACAGAAAACGAGCCATGCGTGCCCGACCCTCTGAAACTGGACGTATCCACGCTGCGGTAGCATCGGCACAGCCAGTACTTCCGCAATATCCAAGCAGACACATTTCACATGTAAAATTTGAGGAAGTGGTGTTATGAAACTGAACGTACGCATTGCGGGACGACGGGAGTTGCGGGGAGCGTTAGTACAATATGAAACTTCAACAGCATAAAGCAATGAGGGATAACGTAGATGATACCGGATATGAAGAGTCGCTTCACCGACAAACAACTGTAAAGAAAAATATGTCATTCATCTCATGTCACAAGCATATCTGTAGTGGCTAAATATAAAATAATTGGATATTGACATCCCACGGACTTTAGAATAGCACCAACATGATATATACATCACACCGTTATTCACCAAAACAATTGTCACATCGCAAATTCAGTTATTCAACATGATACAGAGTCACCTGGTCACCGAACTGTGCGGAAACATTTCACAGACATTCCCGGTGATAGTGGAGAGTGAGTGATACCCGCTTGTCACACCCCAGTTGTGGCGCACAAACGTTCACAGTGATAGTAAAAACAGTGAGTGAAGTCGATTCTGTCACATCCCAATAATAGTGACAAAAACGTTTCCAGTGATAGCAGACAGCGAATGGTAGTCATTTAACTCACTATCGCAGTAATAGTGACACAGACGACCCAGGAGATAACATAAGCGATATATTATAACGCATACATTAACTGGATCAGGAGACCCGTTCGGCTGTGTATCCATGTCCACCACAGCATAGGGTGAGGTCACAACAACCATGTAACGTGTTATACGGACAAACAAATGCGTGCAATGAAACTATATATAAAGAGATATAATACATCTCTTGTGGAATAAGGAATAATAAGACAAGCATAATGCAAAAATTCGATGAAAACGCATGTCAATAAATACATGCAAGGGTATACATTAATACAGAAGTAATGAATAAACACGTGGCACAATTAACCAAGTGGACCCCAACCATGACAGTTGATTGCAAGGCAACGTGGGAATGGTTGTCTCAGTTGCTAGGCAATGACGTACTGACAACTGGAGTCAGATATGTGAACATGTCTGTTCGTGACGAAACAAATTTTCGTATCATGTGTCCGACTGTGTAGTGCAGTGCCCACAAGTGGTGTGCACCCGACAAGTGAACAATACTGGACGAGCAGCACGCCGCCATTGCGAACCAGAGCGCCTTTGTCCGCGTCGAACCGGCTTTTGACGTGGTCGATGGATTTAAAAACGACATTGGAATCTGATAACACTTCGATTGTTGTGTTACAACCAGATGCTGGACGCGGGCTCGACGGTTCAAGCCACGATCCTTCGCAAAGCGATTCCGCCGTAACAGTTCCGTCAGGCCAAACACTTGTCCGCGGCGTGGCCGCCGACAGCCGACTGCTACGACCAACCAAAGGGCTGCTCAAACAGCTGAAAAGACGGGAGCCAATGGCGGCTGCTGAGCTTCAGGAAGCCCAGCTTCCACCGGGCTGGTGCCGAATCCGTCGTCGTTACGGCCCGGTCTCCTGCAGGGGAAGACTGATGAGGGCTCCTTCATCAAGATTTCCAGATTCACTTAGCACAAAACCATATCAGGTGCAATCCGTGCGGCACCCGATAGCACTTTGTAACATCCAGACCGCTCTGCACGATCTCTTGCCGGACGGTTTTACCTCTGATATACGGCGTTGCGCTGAATGGCTGCATTGATGGCGTAGCAGAAGCCGCTGAACCTAGCCATTGTATTACGTCGTCTTTTGATATGACTGAATGATGGATCATCCAGAGTATGACTGATCGATTATTGGGGTGACGCATCATAAAACCTCAATAATTCAAATAAATCGTACTCCGAATAGTTCACCATTTCGTGATATAAACAGGCGCCATATTGCATCGGCTGACTCAGAGGCCTTCTCTACGCTTTCAATAAGATGTATACGCAAAACAAAATCACAGCCAAGGTTCGCGCGGTAACGGACACTAGCTACCATTCCTGGGGAACACAACTACCTAATCACTACATCAGACTGTGTGCGTTTCACCGTGAACTCCTTCACCGTGCACGTATTCATGAACAGTGCGACCTCAAGTTTCGTCCCACTTCGATCGGACCAAGCAAGTGTCACAAGCCTGACAGAAGACGCCATGCGGAGCAAAATTGGGATGCCAGTGTGCCTTAACCCGCGCCGTCTCTCCGGTCAGATCCTCACACCCCGTCTCTGGGGGGGATAGTAACCCCCTCTACAATTCAAACTAAGCGTCGCACGAAAACGAAAGAGGTGTCATCTGAAAGCGTTCGACGAGTAGGATCCGGATCAATCCCCCCAAATAAATTTTCCCCAAAAGTGACGTCACCAGGTGGGCTAGATTTTCACCACTTTTCACGACTTACATTATATTTTTGGCTTTGGGGAGTTCATTTTGTGGTATATGAAAAAAAAATATTTGGAATGAGAAAAGGACAACGAAATCGACCAGGGCCATAATTTTTTGGCACCCCCAAAATTTTTTTATCGGGTGATTGCAAATTTTTTAGTTTTCCAGTTTTCTTTAATTTTCCTTTTCCAATGGGTAGAGCAGACAGAGAAACGTTGTTGAAAGTCAACTTGCCCTAATAAAAATGCTTACTTTAGCCAGAAACTTCTATTTGAACTGCGATTGGCAAATTGCAAAATTTATATGTAGTTAAAACGAAAAAAATCGACCTGTACGCTTTGTTGCATCCCTAAAGATAAGCAAACGCTGAAAGTTTCATTAAAATATCTGTATCCGTTAAGGCGTGACGACTGGTTAAACTTTTTTGGAGGACCTCACTTGACCCTGACCAACTCGTTGACTCTAGATGACCTGACCTAAAAAATTTGCATCAGCATGCCAACTTGATGTGGGAAAAGGTATGCCAAATTTTGACGCGCCGCCGCGCGTCGTTCGTCCGCTATCCGCGAAAAATCTGAGGGGGCGGTTGAAGACCCCCCAAGACGGGTTAACACGCGCACTGGAGGGGGGCGAAATCAACCCACCCCTCCGGTGTTTCGTAGATAACTCCACATTTTGCAGGCCGATATACGCCATTGTTTGTGTACCTGCTCAAAAATGACCGGTGCGTTGTTTGAAGTAAGAAAAGTGAAAATCGACCGAAAGTTTTTAGAGTTAGGGGTCGCTAAAGTAAAAAAAAATTATCAGCGCCAGATCACAAATATCGGCGCTGAGGCGCTTCCCGTGTATTAGCAAAAAGGAAGTGTTCTTGGCAAAACTAGCGACTTGCTTGATGTACATTGTCATGCTACATTGTTCCAGAGTCATGTCAAGTCACCGAGGTTAAGTCAGGTCAAGTTCATAACAGATTAACACACGCCCTAGAGGGGGTATGGCGAAATCCGCCAATCCTTCCGATTTTTCGTACATAACTCCATATTGTCCCGGCCGATATACACCACCTTTTTCGCGTACCTGCTTAGAAATCACCGGCGCATTGCTTAAAGCAAGAAAAATGAAAATCGGCCGAGAGGTTTTCAAGTTAGGGGCCGTTAAAGTACAAACAATTCGCAGTGCCAGACCACAAAAATCGGCGCTGATGCGCTTCCCGTATATTGGCAATAGGGAAGTGTTCTTGACAACACTAGCGACTTGTTTGATGCATATTGTTATGCTATATAATTTAAGTCATGTTAGGTCGCCGAGGTCAAGTCAGGTCAAGTTCATGGTAGGCTAATGGAACCAAACTTAGTCAACTGGAATGTTGTCAAAAATGCAAATGACTGTCATGCGATTGATGTCACTTTACGTGTTACTCTCTATACATCCCGAAATCTACTGTTTGTCATTGTGTGCCTAAGCATTTCCATACTTTATTCATGTATTTCACCCTTTTATTTGCGAAGCCGATTGTTCCGAGCCGCCCAACGGAGCAGTCGGGATGGGAGCCCGGTTCCGGTAACTGGAGCAGGTAAGGACCTAATAAAGTGCTCCTATATAGTTCACCCGAGGTCGAATAGCGGATCTGACATCTGTATTGCATCATTAGTAATGTCCAAAACATCATTAATGCCAATTTTGGAGCATTTAAACACAACCACAGCGATCTATAACAATGACAAGCCAAGCCACGCAAAACCAGAACATTTTGATATTTCGACCTCATTTGACCTTGAAGATATTGACCTAAGGTGATGAACTTTGTACACAATAGAGTTCACTATCGTGCCCATCCACCCTGTCAATTTCGTTGCTATAGCCTTCATAGGAGCTGAGATCTTAGGGGGGGGGGCGGAATCCGCCCCTCCCCCTCCAGTGCGCGTTATTTTCAGAGGCCCTCCAGGGCGCGTGTTAAGCTGCAGACAGGGCATTGGTATTGCGACAGAAACATCTTAATCATGTAGGTTGACGTGGGAAAGCAATGAGGCCTCTCTTCATCTGCATCCAGACGCTGATGCCTGCTATCGTTCTAAACACATCAATGTTGACCGACAGGAAAACTGTCATCGTCAGTCTCTCACGACCACTGGCAAGGGTTGTGGCCTCTCACGACCACTGACCACGGGCTACGGCCTCTCACGACCACTGACCACGGGCTGCGACCTCTCACGACCAGTAGCCACGGGTTGTGACCTCCCACGTCCACTGGCCACGGGTTGCGGCATCTCACGACCACTGACCACGGGCTGCGGCCTCTCACGACCACTGACCACGGGCTGCGGCCTCTCACGACCACTGACCACGGGTTGCGGCCTCTCACGACCACTGACCACGGGCTGCGGCCTCTCACGACCAGTAGCCACGGGTTGTGACCTCCCATGTCCACTGGCCACGGGTTGCGGCATCTCACGACCACTGGCCACGGGCTGCGGCCTCTCCCGACCAGTAGCCACGGGTTGTGACCTCCCACGTCCACTGGCCACGGGCTGCGGCCTCTCACTACCACTGGCCACGGGCTGCGGCCTCTCCCGACCAGTAGCCACGGGTTACATTCTCTCCCGACCACTAGCCACGGGTTACGGTCTCTCCCGACCACTAGCCACGGGTGGTGGCCTCTCCTGACCACTAGCCACGGGTGGTGGCCTCTCACGACCACTAGCCACGGGTTACGGCCTCTCACGACCACTGGCCAAGGGTTGTGGCCTCTCGCGGCCACTGGACATCGGTTGGCAACAAGCCGACTAGTGCCACCATGTCCCTATTCTTAGCCATTTTATCAGTAATTGGTCGCTGCAACCACTTGACTGCTGTCGGGATGGTCAATCACTGCGAGGGCCGGGTGGGTTCCTAGGGGGGGGAGGCTGGCGTATAGGCCAATCGCCACAAAAGCAATAATATAAGCCAGAGGTACATGGGCCGCCCAAAGTAGGGAGGGGAGGGGAAGCGGCCCAATGGCCAGAAAGGTCCTTGCAACAGTTCAAGCGCCCCTTCGCTAAGGATGTGCGAAATTCGCATGACTATTGTATTTATTCCTGGAACATCTAAAGTATAGGTTACAGAGTATACAGAGTATCTAAAGTATAGGTTACTCTCCCCTAACGGGGGAGTTTGAAATCCTTGGGGAAGAAGAGTGCGGACGGATAAAAAATGAATATACATAATGCAAAAGCACAAGCTAATTAACACGCGTGCGTCCGGGGGCAGATATCTGCCCTCCACCCACTGCGGTTATATCCTCATACATTTCTAACCCTGCATCATCTCAGGTCAGGTGATTAGGTCAGGCGAAATGGCCCAACATCCCTCGGAGTTCTAGGTGGCATAACTTCCACAATAATTGAGCGATTTATTCCAAACTTATAACACGTCATGTTCTCATCGGGGACCATAATTTATATCTCGGGTTTTTTTCGCAGTATTGACATGAGGTCAGGTCGCGGCCATGGCTTCCCCCATTATAGGGCTATGGTAAAATATACAAATGTTTCCTGGTAACATAATTGCTCGCGGATTGACCTGACAACGGTTGTGGCGTGTAGTTGGAAGCTATGCTCAATGCTACCGCTGATATTTTTGCTTAGTGGCCTCACCAAGGTCATATGAAGTCATCTGAGGTTACTAGCACATTTCTGTGCAATATATCGCACTAAATTGAGCTAGAAGGCTGAAATTACCGTCATTGTCCTTATATCGGCAAGCTGTGTCGATTGATACATTACATACCCTTCCTAGGATACTTCATGACCTTGACCTGAGGTAATAGTTTCGGAGTAAGAAGTACTCCTGCTTCACACCGCATATCGCCGATGGCACATTTTAAGGACTGTCGAATAGCGTTCAACGTTTGTTTCTATATGTTACAGGTCCTCAGATATGTGTCAATATCTGAGAGTTCCACCCGATCTGGTGGAATTCGACCTATGATGACCCAGTGACCTGAATATTGACCTGAGCAAAAACATGACCTAAATTATTTCGATAGAGCTTGTCACCAGCTATCCAACGCCGTTTTCCGTTTGTCGCTAGCTAGCACAGTTATAGATATCTTAAGGGGGCAGACATCTACCAGCGAAGTTGGCGCGGACCGCCGGACGTGCGAGTGTTAAGGCATAGGGAAGTGAAAGTGAGCGGAAGACGGTGAGTCGGGATTAATCTTCTATTAACTAGAGAGACCACTTAATCAAACAATAAGGAAAGCCACACTCACACAGCACCCTGTTTCCAGATTGACCACTTCCCCTGAATGCCGAAGAGCAGTCCTGCACACTAGAAGTTAAGCAATCACCAGTTGGTGCACGCCTTTCCATACACTGCTGGCTTAACTGACAAGTGACACATACATGTGGATTAGTGAACAGCATTTGATTAAAATTGGGCAACATTTTTCCCTGTAGCATCCGATTAAAGCATCCATTTCGGTGACCACACAGAGAGTGCTTCAATGAATCCAAGTCGCTTTTGTTTTCCTCTTTCCGCAACCAAATCAGAGAAATACCTCCTTGCGTGCACATTAATACCACTTGAGCATTAGCTGTTGACATGTCCCCTCCCTCGGGTCATACGCACCCACGTGTCCGGGGACTTCCGACGGATACCCACGAACCAGATTCGTCTTGGTGAGGAGTTCCAGGTCAAATCGACCCAATAGGGTCGGGTTTGAACACCTTCGTCTCTAAAGAAAAATTGAATACAAATGGTGTACAGGGTAATTATGGGATTCGGATTGTAATCTGATCATTCTTAATATCATCTGGCACCAAGGTCAAGAACTATGCCCTCCGGCATTTTCAGGTCATGGTGAGATATTCGTACTTACGAATAGACATAGAACGATCTTTTCATGGTAGTAATGCAAAATTAAGTATATATTCAGGGTCCATAATTAACACTGATTTAAAATATTCGACTCTTTCGGAACAAACCATACAATTGACCCCAATGACCTGGTTACCTAGTGTTGCGGTCAACAAGATTACAGCCTCTAATTTTGAAACTAAACATATTTTGGAAAAGGAAGGCAGATACTTTTTAATATGAACATGCACCAAGAACCTTACGTATTTATAGTTGAAACGTGTTACGTGACCTCTGAAGGTGACCATGTTTGCCAATGTATGCATACCAATGCATGCATATTAACATTATACGGAGTCATACATTTCCATTGTGAATACGTTTTGAACAACTATTACGTATGTGACCACAGGCCATTACAAATGTTCATAGCTATGACCATCGAAGGTGAGTTCCATGGCCTAGCATCACCGTAAGTCACCAATGTACCAAGGAATTGACGTACTGATATATGTAGACACATGCGTTCTGTCGGCTATCAAACGAAATCAAGAGGCAATGTACACATTAGGGATGAAATGGTCTGGGGACTATATATCGATCGACACACCAAAGTTACTTCTTACCGGAAGTATTGGTTGTCATTGCGTGGTTTACGACGCACCGTATGCCCGATCGCGGCTAATGGCGCCACCCATACTGCATCGCTGGTGGGCCACATGATTGGGAAGTGTCTCGAGTGGTGCGAGTGTTGAAGCCGATACCTTGGCATCCAGAGCTCAACACATTAATCACTCGGCCACCCCCGCCCCACCAGATGCATTGGTATGTCGGGTCATGCATATTATAATTAGTTGCCATTCACTTTGTGGACCGCAAACTATTTCCCCCTGTCAGTCACCTCAAGCCTCTCCCCTAGCCCCTCTTTAAAAACTAATCGGACGACTTATCAGGTGTGTCACGTCCTCAAACAAATGCAACGCTCTTCGCTATCTGCTCATAAACTCTCCGGAAACTCCGAGGTGGAAATTGGGTGGCGAAAAAAAATTGCAGGGTCCACACAAAACCAATTATTGTAATATAACGACAAAGTTAAATTGTGTTCGGTGTTTAGTGTGCGAGAGCAAAGCATGCTAAAAGCGATCGTAAGTGCTTGGTGCACCCGTCTGGAGTCACGGGAAGGGATTCGGTAGCATGGGCTGACCTGTTCTGACTCTGGCATAACAAAGCCAATGTCAGGGGCTGGTACCCACCGTGGCGTAGCTCCTCGCCTTCTTCAGGCGATACTGCAGTCCGAACTGGCCGCAGGTGAACAGAAATTTGCTCAACACGTCACTGGTGGCGTCCTGTGGCGACACAACAACACCGGTCTGTCACCGGCAAGCATACACTGCTGAGCATAGCCACATCCACCGTCCACGACAGTCATCACAGACACACCCACCGTCCACACCAGTCATCACAGCCACACCCACCGTCCACAACAGTCATCACAGCCACACCCACCGTCCACAACAGTCATCACAGCCACACCCACCGTCCACATCAGTCACAAAAGTCACACCCACCGTCCACACCAGTCATCACAGCCACACCTACCGTCCACAACAGTCATCACAGCCACACCCACCGTCCACAACAGTCATCACAGCCACATCCACCGTCCACATCAGTCACAAAAGTCACACCCACCGTCCACACCAGTCATCACAGCCACACCCACCGTCCACAACAGTCATCACAGACACACCCACCGTCCACAACAGTCATCACAGACACACCCACCGTCCACAACAGTCATCACAGCCACACCCACCGTCCACAACAGTCATCACAGCCAAACCTACCGTCCACATCAGTCACCAAAGCCACATCCACCATCCACACCAGTCATCACAGCCACACCCACCGTCCACAACAGTCATCACAGCCACACCTACCGTCCACAACAGTCATCACAGCCACACCCACCGTCCACAACAGTCATCACAGCCACACCCACCGTCCACAACAGTCATCACAGCCACACCCACCGTCCACAACAGTCATCACAGCCACATCCACCGTCCACATCAGTCACAAAAGTCACACTCACCGTCCACACCAGTCATCACAGCATGGTTAAAATATTGGTTTTTCATTAGGTGTGAGATGTCGAAATGAGCACAGCAGGATGTCAAAATTTGGCATGTAATTAGTGTACTTTAAAATGTTTTTGATGTCTTTCAGATTAAAATTTGAGTTGATGGTGTAGGTGATTATGACTGGACCTTTATCATTTGTTTTAAGATTCATAATTTAAGAAAAGATGTAAATTGGGATCAGGGGAATAATAACCATGATGAACTGGTATTGTATCCCATATCACATAGGTGATCCCTTTACCTGAAATTGCATTGCAAAATGTTCGTGTAATACCATTCCATATTGAGGACATGCACATGCTATTTATAAACAAGATACTGTTACAAAGGAGACATAAATACTTCATATCAATGAGCAGGATGCTGATACTTCTTGGAGAAGGGTGTCGATTGAGTGTTCAGAAAGTGGTATATTCAGAAAGTGGAATAATTTATCACTGAGCAACTTTGATAAGCCTGCATATTGTATTCAGTGCAGGGCTTCATTGCTTGCTGAATAAGGACTTAAGGAGTGCTGGATGATACCGGGTTTCAGGATACTGGGTAGACTATCTGAAATAGAAGAGGCTCTGTGATACAGTTTCAGGAAATTTCCTGACCAGAGGTCATTGGTGCACCCCAACTATGGCATATTTGAATTGTTGAAGGGCATCAGGATGTCTTCAGTTGAGTTCATGTTGGTTTCATAATCAGCAGCTAGTAAGCAAGGATGTCACAAAAGCCACAGACAGGGAGGTCGATTGAACTTTCATTAGGTGGTATTTTCCACCCATTTTCTTGAGAAAAAAAAATTTCACGCTGCATCACAGCCACACCCACCGTCCACAACAGTCATCACAGACACACCCACCGTCCACAACAGTCATCACAGACACACCCACCGTTCACAACAGTCATCACAGCCACACCCACCGTCCACAACAGTCATCACAGCCACACCCACCGTCCACAACAGTCATCACAGACACACCCACCGTCCACAACAGTCATCACAGCCACACCCACCGTCCACAACAGTCATCACAGCCACACCCACCGTCCACACCAGTCATCACAGCCACACCCACCGTCCACGACAGTCATAAAAGCCACACTCATCGTCCGGAGCTAAATACGCTAGTCTATGGGGCAATGCTTCTGCATCCCATAACTTCTGCACTGCCTGTTTGCAATCATCCCAAATCCGCCCTAATTCCATCTCACAAAATATCCGGAAGTATGTCATCTATCGTAAACCACTAGTGGTTGTGAATACATAAATTCCACCCATACATTTCGTCTAGACATATCGGAGGATTTCAATGTGTTCAGACACATCGATGTGGGGCTTCCCACTCCCATTCAGTGACTGCTTATTTAGGTTTTTGGAAACGTCGGCTATATGGTATTTAGAGCTCATATCAATAACAGGTTCAATACATGCCCACACAAGGTCAACCGTAATATGCTTGCCCTTCAGTACACCTGGCTCACTCTAGGATGACCGTGGCTTCAACAACCATAGTAGATAGTACACAATTTCACGTCAAAAAGGAAGCTGAAGAGATTCCAGGATTCAACATGCGAGATAACGTGAGATAGCGTGCGCCGGCTCAATTCCGACATGGCGTTTGCGCCCCACGGCAAGCTAAGGACGTGGAATTGGAATGTGACGAACTGCTTGCACCGAATTGTACATTGGACACAATGGATTATTCTAGCATGGGGCAGGGGCCGCCGTAGCTCAGTCGGTAGGCTGTCGAATTCTTTATCGCAAGACCGTGGGTTCGAATCCCACAACCGAAGGGATTAAAGAGTCCATCCGCGACCAATCGGCGTGAGGGGTTGGCGACGCTACATAAACCAGCTGAATGCGTCATAAAACAAGCCAAAGTTCTTCTATCATCATTGAGTAGGCAACCGTCGGTAGCTCATGCTTAGACAGCACGTTGCCTTGCCTCGCCTCATCACACAGGAACACTAAAACCACTGCCCGAGAGTGGGCCTGGTACCTGATTATCAGAAGCAAACTTATTCCAGTTCGCGTTTTTTGACATTTTCTCTCAGTACACAAACCGAGATACTTCGTAATACTCGTCGACATGTATTGAACATGCTCTGAAAGGGAGCCGGCAGCACTGGCTTCGCTGCGGCATCAGTTCACTCATCACATACGATACCTACGTGGCTCAGAATCCAGCAGAATTGAACGACTGGCCCTGCCTGATATCATACAGTGAGGCGGCCAAAAATATTCCGCACCAAGGGGATGGTGGGATTATAAAGCTGAAGTGACAAAAGGCTGCTCAGCGAGTCTCAAGCAATTCAATGATCTTTCTCAACTTCCATTTCTGTGAAGGCCAGCGCTTTATAAATTGTCACCAGAAAACATGACGTCAGACGTTCGGAGAGCTACAGGGAAAAGACGGTGCCTTCACATGGTCAGCAGAGAGATGCCCGCCACCCCAACCAAGTCCCGGCGTCGCTCACCGCTTGACCCCTGCCGAACAGGGCTGGCAGACACCTGGCCGAAGACCAGATCTCCAACCCAACGACGAATCACTTGGCCCACGTGGGGCCATACGGATCCGCAGCGCCTCCGCGATATCGGGACCAAAGGCGTGTGTTGGTCCCTCGTCACATTTGGCTCGTGTGGCAGGGGATCTCAGCGTCCAGGACTTCGTCTACCCTGAAGAACTGGTCGAGGGAGTGCGGGACTCCGATAAAGCCGAGAGGACGGGTGGGCTGTCGGGAGAAGTGGTCTCCTTGCTCGTGGATAGGTGGGCAATAGGCAGATGGATAAGGGATGAGATGATGGATGACTTGTTTGGATGAGATCGATGAACGGATAGATGGAGACGACAAAGAGCCCTGAGAAATACTACCGTGCTTCCACGCCCATTATCAGAGAGGTTGTCGCAACCAGAGGGAGCGCGGCCCACCAGCGAAACAGTGTGGGCGGCGCCATTAGCCGTGAATGTGCATAAAGCGCGTCGTGAACCACCCAATAAACAAACAACAACAGCAACCAGAGGGAGCGCCAGTCTAGTAAAATTATACAGAATTAGACTGGTCAGTCCCTGGCCAGTCGAGTAACGATGGCTGGCCAAACAGCCCAGTTTTCACACAATCAGTTTTGCTCTCATTTCGGTTGGGGCAGGATATCCCAGGACCTCGTTATTACGGCGTAAAATCACCACGCTATCGTTAACGAACGATTCAATATGTGGGAAAACGGCACAAAAAATCTGGTGCCGCAAGCTGCCAAAGACTACATCAACCAGTGATCGTCAGCAATTGTTCCCGGATATGCCATGGATTTGTAAGATGTGGCACACCTGAAGATGAAAAGAAGACTCTTGCACACAAGAGCACACATGAGCACATGCCCACATGAAGATCGAAACGCTGATCTACTCCCACCCTTAGCCTACTTGCTGCACGAAATCCTAGATTTTTATAGAAATGATATATAGAAGAATGGATATATCGCTTACATATATATATATATATATATATATATATATATATATATATATTACTTGTATCTCCATACCTGTATATATCATTCATAACGTCTAATGAGTATGCACATCCGACATCACAGTCATATTACGCATATGCTGAGGAAGAAGCACGGTAGGTGAATATGACGAGCATACACCCTCGTTGATATGCAATACACACAGTGTATATATCACATATTAACGAGGGTATGTATCCGTGCCAGTCAGCTAGTGTGCTTCTTCCTCAGCATATAAGCAACGTGACTATGAAGTGCGGTCTGATTTGTTGATTTCTGGTGAAAGAATGCAGAAACCTGATGCAATAAGACGTGGCATTTGCATGCTGTTCATATACAAATTTGATCCATGAATGTTGTTCACTGCTTAGCATACATATGCAATATGCTTCAGGACGATTTATGCGTGAGATGTAGGAGGATATATAGTTTCACATCGGTGCCAGAGGCTGCCTTACCAAGCCAACAGCGCCGCTGAAGTCCATTACGGGCTGGGAAATCGTCACCTCACCTGCATCAGCACTTCCAGGTACTCGATACGGCCGAGCAGGTGGAAGCATTCTGTACAGATGACTTCACTGAAAACGAACACAGTTTCGGTGACCCAGCGGGCGAGTGTCAGTGCCGCGGGACTGTGGCGGACAGTCAGACTAGACAAAAGACAAACTCCTGAACCACAGCAGGGCTAGATGAGCGCAAGCATATGTTATAACACCGATCCTTCACGACTGAACGGGTGCGATGGACCTTCATATCCATACCGACAGCATTCCCAATACAAGTAAACCGAATTTTCAAAGCCAGCCGAGGTGAGGAACGGGGTCAAACCAGCGCGTGATATGCCTTGGAACGGCGTCTCATCGCATCATCCGCCAATGGCCCATAGCCCCGCATAGCGCCATACCAGACTTCGAAACTTTCATCAGGCCCAGAATCGCCGCTGGTCGGAACGTTCTACATACAACGGATAACATTACTCCGCACTCGCATGGTTTATGGGGAATAATTTCCAGATATAAAGGCAAAAGGATGCCCGGAGATTTGCGGGGCTCGCTGAATTCCTTTACTTCTAGTAGGGCAGAGAAAGCAACATGTTCCAAGAAGTCGTAATTTAGCGCTGGATGAGGGCGGGATTGGGTGCCATCTTGAAATGATCAGTCGTTTAAGCCGACTGCACACGCGCTGAGAGGCAATACGAATGGATAGTGCCTGCTCGAACCATTGACCGCGACAAGCCATGGCAGCGTGTAACCTGGTGCAGACGTCGCAGTACGCCGCTGCTCTCAACGCGGCTGGCCAGAATGTTAGGACGCTTAAACATACATGCATGCATATATACACACACACATATATATATATATATATATATATATATATATATATATATATATATATATATATGTGTGTGTAGATATATAATACATATATATATATATATATATTGATATCCCACGTGACGCTCATGATTTCCACCTGCACAGTTCACCAGGCAACCGAGCAGGCAGTGTCTCGGACACATGGGCAGTGTTGGCGCATTGGCGGCGCAGTAAGCTTCCGGTTTAAGTAATGCCGTTGCACCGCTTCCGCGATCCGATGGTTGTTATGGGTTAATGTGAAAATGTCTGCTTAGCATGTGTCCGCTAGCGAAAAACATCAGCACATATCCATGTGGATGCAAAAGTGTGACGACCGGGTCGAGCAGCCCTGTATACTTTTGTACCACACAGGATGAGACTCGCTTGAGGTTCGCTCGCACTCATAGCTAAAGCTAATTAAATGTGTGCACACAAAACATATTGAATATAACTAAAACCACTAACATAATTGCAGAGATCCTGTCACAGCACGGCTGTGTGCATCGGCTAACACCTCGTTGCTGTTGTTGGGGTTTAGGGACACACCAACCGCACGGGTTGTACAGCTCGGCTAACGTTTCAAAAAGGATTACCCACCTGTGAGAGCTCCACTGATCCAGGTCCAGCGAGAGCACCCGATTGAGCCGATCATTGACCGACTTCCCACCGGGCAGAAGGTTCTGGCTGATGCCGAAATAGTGGCTCCCACTCGATGCATTGCAGATCATGCAGAGCAGCTTGTTGCCACCAGACATGCCTGAAGTGGGGAACACCGATGTCCGTGTTTTGCCACTTTCCCGTTGTACGAGCAGTATCGGGCGTCAGGTTCGTCTCTGTTGCAGTGATCGGAAGTAGTGTTACCTTGGATGGAGGGCTATGTGAGCTGTCATAGCTTTTCAGCAATATTGTCTGAGTATTGAAAATGGTCATATTGATAATGGTCAACACTTACTGTATCTACATATAGGGATTCAGGAGGCATGCCTATGCTTTACCAACTTTTAGATAAGAAGTGCCACATAACACATATTTCACACTGGGGAGAGGGCAAAACTTGTCGGGATTGGTGGTGGGGTAATGGATTACCCAAGGAACAATAGCTTAGAATGCACGCATGAGATACAAAGCAGCGGTATGGAGATGGGCTGAAGGCATCGTGATGGTTACCGTCATTGATAAATTGATGCCACATGGGCCACGTGGCATTCCATGCCTTTTAACTTCTGAGCCCGGATTATATTTCGTTCGCAGCTTCCAACGTGAGTTCGCGTAATGCTTAAGAACCCTTGGCTATTTTACGACGCATTCGGCTTCTTGGCCATGTAGTGTGAACAACTTCTCACGTCGATCGGTCGCGAGTGAACACGGTAAACCCGCCGGTCGTGGAATTCGAACCCAATGCTCTACAATTATCAAGAGTATTGCTCTACAAGTATTACTAGTATTACGAGTATTACTCCCTCTACCGACTGAGCTACCGCGACCTTCGCGTAGCGGTAATTGTCGTGTCATGGCAAAAATGTGCACTGTGACTTTTTGAAGTGTTACTAATTGTATTCAATTCAGACTTTCGAGCCTGCAACATCTATAACAGCTAATATGTATGATAGGACAATATATGTCAAGCCAGGACATGGTTGGAAAATAACGCCAAGCCAGACCTCAATTTCCCTATGCCAAATGCAATGTCAAGACAGCTGCAACTTGATCACATTAAAAGTAGACTGAGAAAAAGTATCACTCTGCAATGATCAGTGGACATACTACCCATCTCTAGAAATAAACAGTGATGCCAGACTGTTGCAATAAAAAATGGACTGCCCTCAATATATTGTATATACTGCCAAAGATGTCATTCCATGGAGTATTTCACCTCACCTCTGTATGAAAGCAAGCAAAATCATGGAAGTCAGGATGAGAAGGGGTAAGTACATTTATATCTAGTCAAGTTGTGCAGTAAGGTGATAGGATTCAGGGGTGGGTCAATGGATTGGGATTGATGCTAGTAGGCATGCTCTATGCAGGTCCCTTCAGGATAGGTTCTATTTATTGTTGGAACTCGGACCTTCTACATCTTGAAGTATGCTCATCAATTGGAAATTATGCAAGTGGAATTATACATGTGCATCTGATAATTGATTCAGACTTTGTCTATATAATGCTGAAGAGATTGGCCACAGTAGCACATTCAAAAAAACCAGAAAATTCCATTAACTTAATTCAGTACATCTAATTATTTTACACTGCAGTAGCACAATGGGAAGAACAGTTCCTTCAGAACAAACAGCCTAGCATTGAATGGAATTATCCAGTCTTATTCTTTCTCTTATAGTATATATCATTAACATGCTTCATCTGAATGAGTTCCTGTGACCCTTATTAAGTGATAAACCTCAATATATGCTGTCCTAAGACATGAATCATAAGAGCAGATAAATTTTCCACCTTTTATCAAATGAATGCATCTGCCTAAAAAAAGTTCACCACTCCAGAAAAAAGCATCACTAGTGGATACCAGGTATATCCATAGGCCAGGTATAGATTATATTGGATGTATTACAGCTAACCACAATGCCAAACTTATCACCATTTTTATATCAAAGATCTGCAGTTTGCAGTTCTAAGTATGCCAAGCATATCTGACTTTCCTATAAAAGAGCAGTGTACCTGAAATTGTTTTATTACATAGTGTGGGATGAACAAGTTCAGAACAACAACACTGACATAACCGCCTCAAACCTGGAAGTGAAATAAATGGCATTTAAGTGAACCAGTGTTTAAGAACTACACAATCACTTGAGTGTTACACAAGGCATGAGAGAGCAAAATTTTGCAAATGTGGAAAGCATGCACCAGCCATACCACTGGCTGCCTGTCCAACACCAACATGATTGTATTGAAAATGCCTTACTTTGCAGTCTGGATAATAAGGCATTTTGCATCAGCTTTTTGCTCCCATGTCACATTGTTCAGGAACAAGATAGAGCAAGACACCCTGGCATAATAATCAGCATAAATCAAAAGCAATCAGTAACTGTCATTTTTCACAACAGTTTCAGCAACAAACTAGTTCTACCAACAACACTGCTGAAATAAGAATATGTAAAGAAAAAACTCCAGCCAGGATCCCTTGAATGAACCCAGATGTGCTATGTTTGGTTAAGCTGGGTTAGGCTAGATGAGGTTTCATTATCCACTAAAAAACACAAAATTAACCCACTCCCCTTAAATTTCTAATTTGGTGTTTAATTTAAGATAGATTTTAAACTAGATAGTAGCATAGCATTACACAGGTATATTTATATCTAGTGTAACTGCAATTTGGTTTGGACGGTACACAGTTTTATTCAGTGTTATATTGTTGTTAGCTTTAGTTTAATTAATTATAATTTATAGTTAGCTTTAGTAAAGTTGTGTCAAATTTTAAGTTTAAGATAATTTTAGACTAAAATAGTGGCATAAATTACAAGATCCATATTATGTAATTATACGGGATATAGTGTATTTAATACTATAGGCTATATACTTATTACTTAATATATACAGAATACTTACTACAAGCTACAGTAACTAACTATACTAAATAAAAAAAAAAAAACAACAAAATAAAACTTAATTAAGTTTGAATATGACTTATAAGTTAATAAACGGGGAGGTAGCGCAAGTTGTCACAAATCAACAACTCGGTGCAGAACTATGAGTTCATCTTGTAGCAGTTAAGGTCCAACACACAAAAACATGCATCAATAAAAGTTATCACAAAATAATATAAACATTAAATCAAAAAATAATTTATATAGGTTAGGGTTAAATAACTTTAAAAATACAACTCTTTTACGACCATAAAATAAAGGCAAAAAAATAATAACTAATAATAACATTAAAAAAAATACAAAAAAATAAAGCTATAGGGTTTATAGGTAGTTTAAAATAAAAATTACTATTCATGTATCAAGCATAGTGTATTACCATTCTAAACCATAAATTTTAAGACGTCAGTTTGATTTGGAGTTTGGGGAACAATTTTCTTAATATTACATTACAAAATAATTCACAATAGGTATAGACTTAAAAAACAGAAACAGGAGACATGGGGATTACTATAAAAAAACAAAAAATAAAATAATTATATTTTATTAATCAAATTAAAAAAATAACTCATCATATATTTAACACTAATTTTAAAAAACTTAAAAACATTTAACAACTCAAAATAAACAACAACATCATTATAAAAAAAAAGATCTTTATAAATAATAAATATTAAAATATAATATAAAAATTTTTAATATAATAAAATAACAAAAATTATAAACTAAAAATAAAACACACACTATAAAAATAAAAATACAAAAACTTTTTGATTAACAACAATAAAAAAAAATATTAAAAATAAAAATATCTTAACAATTTTTTAAATATACACACAAAAAATAAATATAATTATCACAATAAAAATTTCAAATAAAAATTAAATAACAAATTATACTTATATATTAATAAAAAAAACATTTAATTTACAAAAAAACATAAACTAATAAAAATAAACAAACAATCAAAATAAATATAAAAAACTTAAAAAAAAAAAAACACAAAAACAAAAAAAAACTAAAAAAAAAACAACAAAAAAAAAAAAAAAAAAAAAATAAAACTCAATACTCTTTCTCATTCTTCTTATATTCTAATTCACTATTCACTTAATTTTCACAATACCCTTCTCACAACCAACTCAAAAACAACACTTCTCAACCAAAAAAACATTTAAAAAAACATATACAAATATTATAATTAATAGTTAGCTTAGGCTAGGTTAGGCTGTAGTGCTGATGTCCCTGAATGAGCACCATATGGACCCCTACAAAATATCCTTGGTTATGCTCCCAGGTTCATTTAGTGTACCCAGTTTGAGGTTGTTCTGCATACTTTGAGTGATGTCACCAGCAGCTGACTAGTAGTCAGGTAACATTAGGTGGTTTTACAGTGGCAGTTTGCTTGCCCATCTAGTCGCCTTAGATCCTTCCAAACATATTTCTGCTTCAACTAAAACATTCTGGGTGTGCACTAAGAAAACTATAGTATGCAGCATTTAATGTTCAGAAGAATATATTTCAATATTTGTTTTACCTATTTGGTCTGGAAAAATTATCATGTGGTGGTGAAAAACAAGTGTTAAATTGTATAACTCTTGAGTTGTCTTTCAGTTGTATAGTTGTCTACAGCATAATTTTAATGAACCCTTTTATATTCCCAAACCCATATGTGAATCAGTTGTTACACAAGCATTCTACCTGTAAGTTTTGTGGTGGGCATTCATTATGGAGTGTGAGCATGTCAAATGTATCAGGTATGGATGCATAAACTTGGCTGGCATTGATGGAAGTATACTTTGTTGTCATTTTATCCATTGTTGTTCAGGAAATTTGCCTATAACCACAACCTTCACTAATTTAACAAGTGCCAATTTGTCATCTGGCAGTCATTTGTTTGTTCCCAGACATCATAGAGCTGAGTGCAGTCACCATGTAAATCAGAAAACATATTGCTATTTCCTGAGGTTTGTAGGTTTAATTCTGCTTATTTCAGCACTGTCAATAGTTTTAAAAAAACTTATTTCAGCACTGTCAATAGTTTTAAAAAAAACTTATTTCAGCACTGACAATAGTTTTTGTTTAACTATGTAGCTAGTTATTCAAATTAATGGGGATTAGAATGGTCACTTTTTATTTATGCAGATCTTGATTGATTATTTGGGTTTAAGGGCGAGCCGACTACTACATCATTTAGTGCCCATTATTTATGCAAATTATTATGTCTTCACCATGTATTTTGTCCCTGAGACCATGTATATTGGGAGCAAAAGCCACTAAAACTACCTGGTGATTTAGGTGCCTTTTTATATGCAAAAAGTGTGAAGAGTAATAGGTACTTGAAGATAACCTAAATTCTCTATAACTAGGTTCTCATGCCATATAACCACTTAGGAATCATTTAGAGTATAAAACGTTAGCACGTTGGCTTCAAGGACATTGGCCCAATAGGATTATTGTTCCTGAAATGAACTGGGCAGCTGCATATCCGACTATGTACTGCCAGCACTGTGAGGACAACCAGCACACCGAATGTTATTCAATAGAAAAAACGAACGAGCAACTCATACTTACTTTGTTCAAGCAGAATCAATCAAATTATCAGGGCGGAAACCATACCTATCCAGTTACAACTGATTGCCACATGCAACCAACAATCTGACAATTGAAATAACAGCGCAGTAAATGTAACGAACGTGTGACACCAACTTCAGTGCGTAGGAAAGGAATTTTAATGAAATAGACAAAATTCCTCACGGCTTACGTCAGATCCACAATCAACAACTTGCAAAAAACTAACGGGCGCCCTCATCGCCTCATGCGCGTTTGTAGACCGGAGCACACTTTCCGTCCTCTTTGTGATTGTGACTTTGCGCTTCGACGTTCTTTCAATCTGTGGGGCGTATTTCCAGGCCTGGTGAAGCCTATCTCAAACATCGGCACCAAGGCGTACCGAAGATGTTCCAGGGTAGACTGCACACTGTAAAAAGTGATTAGCACCCCTTGCGTGCTACTTCAGATGTCAAATTCCAGCACCACATGCCTGCTTGAATTAAGCACCTTTCTGGAGTTGGCATCACATCGCAAAATTTCAGGTGCTAAATATAAGCATGGTGCTTATAGCTAGCGCCTTTTCATTGGGCTATATTTAGTAACAGGGTGCTTGAAATGAGCACCCATGGGGTGCTTGCGATTTAGCAACCCCAAGGTTCTATATTTTTATCACGTAAAAAAAACCAGCACCTCCGGGGTACGGTTCGGCTATGGTGCTAGCACATTTAGCACCCCTTGGATGTTTGAATCCAATTTGGTCCCCTTGATAGTGGCGTACAGGTCTTGGTGGCTTACTGTGTTTATGTGGACGGATGACTTCTTTTGCTGCATGCTAGCTTCCGATACCGATTTTAAATATTATAGCGAACAGGATGCTTACAGGCGATATAACCTTTTAATGCATTCGTATACAAATAGCAATGCAAAGGAATACGTAAATATATATATTATCAGTGGCGTCGCCACGAAATTCTTCCAGGGGCAAGATCGAAAGGGGGCCTCCTGCTCCCCGAAAAGGGGCATCCATTGCGTTAGGGCCTCCTATTGTTTTTAGGCCCTTAGTATGGTTCTGGAATGGGAAACATTATTTCATATTAATGTACTGTTTGTTCTTGGCATGGTGCATTATTTACTCAACACCCAAAAACAATTTTTTTTTTGCTGAAAACTTCGACATACCAAGGCTCCTGGAGGCCCCTAATTTCCAGAATCTCTTTTTCGTCTTCGGGTCCTCCTTTTCGTCCTGGGGCCTTCGTTTCGTCCTGGGGGTCTCTTTTTCGCCCTGGGAGCCTTCTTTTCGTCCCGGAGGCCCTCCTTTTCGTCCTGTGGGCCCCCTTTTCATCATGGGGGGCCTCATTTTCGTCCTGGTGGCCTTTTCGTCCTGGGGTCCTCCGTGTCAATATCTGGCAGTCGCTTGATTTCTGGGGCCTCCTACCCTCTCCTAGGTGACTGCTTTTACAAATTATGGGACTCCTCCTGGAGGCCCTTAACTTGTTGAATCTCTTTTTCGTCTTTGTGGCCTCCTTTTCGTCCTGGGGTCTTCTTTCCGCCCTGGAGGGCCTCCTTTTCGTCCTGGAGGGCCTCCTTTTCGTTATGGGGGCCTCCTTTCCATCCCAGGGGCCTCCTTTTCGTCCTGGGGGCCTCCTCTTCGTCCTGGGAGCCTCCTCAAATTTCAGGGGGCGGCGCCCCCCTGTCTCACGGCAGGGGGACAATTGCCCCCGGTGCCCCCTCGGTGGCGACGCCCCTGATAATGGGGATTGAACTATGGCAGTAGCGCAGCTATAATTTTATTTAGGGGACCGAGTCTCCAAAAGTGCAATTTTAGCGAGAACGCTTTTAACGCGCTTAGAACGCGTAACATCGTTTGGCATGGTGCAAATCCAAAGTTCTGGTTAATCTAACGTGTTTTTTGGCAAAAGGGAAGGGACCAAGCCCTGGACTCCTCTTGGCTGCATATCTGAACTTGGACAAGGCTCTAAGCCGCTCACATACTCATCCTTACACCACTTCTGGCTCACGGGGGCTCTCAGGGCACCCCCTGGTACCTTAGGTGCTCCTGACCATGAAGCTCCTGACCATGAAGGCGCCTTATACGCCTGAAGAATCAATGCTCACACTATTCAGTGTTATTTAGATATTTTGGCAAGGAACACTCCTGAAGATGCCGGTGGAAACCTGGACAATGTATTATGTACATGTATTTATCGACGTAGGCGCCACATCGTTATTCATAGTTTCTGCTATTACCTATTACCAATAAATTGCCACTTCCAATAGAGACGCACCTGGCGCCGCGTTGAAAGGCCATGACAGAGCCGGTGGGTTATGACACGGAGAACAGAAGGAAGTTACCCTTCCCATCTGTGATTTTTAGCATTAGCAGTATGGTGTTGCATGGTAAATATTGAGTATAAAATGAGCTCCGCTCTCCCCACGGCCAAGCGAGGTTATGCCGGCCTCGGTCATGATCCAATGCCAATTCCTCCTATAGACGCTTTTGGCTGTATATGTTTGTGTGGCAGAAATCGTGAACTACCCCACGTTGGTAGGTCTCGACGTCCGACTTCCGTTCGACCTGTGGTAGTCGACCTAGAGGGAGGCACATGCCCTCCTTTCGCCGGATAGGAGGCACTGGTGAGTATATCGCGGGCATGGGCAGCCCCACAATCCGTAGTGCCGCCCCGGTAGCTCAGTTGATTGGAGCGCTGGCCTGCACTCGTCTCCCCCGTCTTGGCCGCACAAGGCTTGAGTCGCTTCACGCGCTCGCATATAGCCCCCGGCTGGGCGTTAGGCGTCAGACGCAGTGCTAATGCGGACATCAGGAGGATCTCAAGTAAGGAAAAAGAACAGGTAGGTTCCTCATGCCATTCAAGAACTCTGAAACATGCGCCCGCGACAACGGCGCCCGGGTGCTCACTAGTGTGTGCGCGAAGAATATAGTTAGAATGTATGAGACTCTGTCTCCATAAAATATGATGCGAAGTCCATTTATGAAAGTTAGCTTGCCTTCAGACGTCAATTTTATTGCCAATTACAGTGATATATTTCGCATATTGTCACCTTGCGTTTTGTGTTCTCGAACTATTTCCCATCATTGACGGCCGGCTGCCGGCGGCTCCCGGCACGTCCCCGGCCGCACGCCGCCATTCGTTATATGGTGGGGTGCAGACCATTCTCTGAAAGTTATCACTCGCACGTCCGGCGGTCCGCGCCGACTTCGCCGTTCCTGGGGGGGGGGGGGCAGATGTCTGCCCCCCGTGGATCCTTAGACTATGCTAGCTAGCGACAATCGAAAAATGGCGTTGGATGGCTGGTGGCAAGCTCTATCGAAGGTATTTCGGTCATTTTTTTGCTCAGGTCAATATTCAGGTCACTGGGCCATAGGTTAGATTCGACCAGATCGGGCGGGACTATCAGATATTGACACATATCTCAGGACCTGCAACAGATAGAAGCAAACGGCGAAAGCTATTCAACAGTCCTTGAAATGTGCTATCGACGATATGCAGCATGATTTAAGGTAGGTCAACAGATAGGTCACCAGAGGTCACCGAACTTGGGTAAAATGTATTGCAATTTGTCGGTACATAATTTTCGACAGTATGGCAATGGAAAGCTAATATTGCTTCATATGACTAAAGACGCCTCCGATGACATTTAAGAGTTAGGTCAATATTTGACCTTGACTTCGGTTGATAGCGGTCAAGACCGTTTTCTGGCCTAGGTAGGGCATGTCTCATATCATTCCAAAACGTCTCAACGAAGACATTTCACTGGTGTTATAATGTTGCACAAAATTTGGTTTAATACCACATTGATGTCCGCTATATAATGTATTAGTGGCTCGTACCCGACTTCGCCCGGGTATGTAAAACGACTTCATGTGAACTGGTAAACGTGTATTGTATATTATCCTTATGTTCCGGACACGCTTTCATGTGTTCTAGTGCTGACTTGAAACTTTGCACATACGGGTTGGTCGTGTGCAACATTTCCTGCACCAATTGTACAGTCTCCTCACGAATGTCGTTAGGCAGTTGGCAGCGCCGTCGGGTTTCTTCCAATGCGTTGTTCATGAAGTAAACCTGTGCATATTTTGGACCATCATCACTGGAGGTCGCCAAACTGCCCATTCGATGATACAACTGACCCTGTACTTTGAATGTCGTGAATATACCACGATGTACCGGACCACCCGTGGAGCCGAAAGAGGTCATCATGAAAGCAGCATTGTAGCGCTGGATTTTTCCTCGGAAATCCTTTGCCATCGATGTGCTACCTGTGATCCTTCAGTATATCAGGAGGATCAGCCAGCGCCTGCAGCCGTACTTTGTCGCGTGAACAGCACATCCCAACAGTTTCCCCAGCCCATTTCAGTGCACCGCAATGGGTACACTCTTTACTGATTTAACCGATAGGGACATGCTTGTTGGTACTGTATGCCGCATTAGTGTCGTATGCAAAACCGACATCACGCCACGGCTTCGTATTGGCCGCATGACGTGAACGGGCAGCAGCAAGGTGACGATTGTGTTGCTGTGGTGTTTTTTTAACGCAATATAGCCTGCCTCTCTCGTCTCTCAGTCAAACGCTGTTCTCGTTGCTCAGCAGTCTCACGTTCGCGATGAGCGCTGTTACGTTTCGCAGATGGTGTATCATCCCTAGGCATTGGTTTCTGTCCTTTTAACATTGTCACATCAGTTCTCTGACGGACACATGCACTCGCTACCACTGTCACACGGCAACTGAGGTAGTATTGATATGAGTCATCGCGGACATCGGATATTGTTGTGATGTCACAGGAATACTCGACGCTGATTGGTCGAAGTTTTGTGTCAGTGTGTCAGTGTGTCGACCAATCAGGAGAGAGATCCAAACAAAACTCGCCCTTTATATAGTAGACTGCGGGATAATACACGGCTGCGTTAGTGGAAATGGTCGCACAAATGTTTGTGATATATGCGCCGCGTCCAGCACTGATTCATTTCCGAATATTCCGAGACGATTCGCAAGAGACATGATAGAAAGGCACGATATTGAAAACCGGATATTTATTGTAGTGGATAGGTACGGAAACGACGCATTCCATTACCACAAGCGATATAACTGCGTTCAATGCTCATATAGAATAACACTCGAGGCTTCGCTGATAGCTCGTCACTCTGAGTGTTATTGAAATGCAGATTACACGCTCAGAACCCTTTTGTTCACACGCTCCGATCACATTTCCCTTGTACTAATCGCCGCGGCGGCGGCACGGCCTGGCGACGATTCAAACGCGACACCGCAAGCAAAGCCGTAAAGCTATCACGTGGCGCTGATTATCGTGTGGCGCCAGCCAGCAAAGTACGCGCGCTTCCCACGTTGGCAACGCGCTCGAAATCTGTCCGATCTCTTGACATCGGACCCAACTAGCTCTGTAGCAAAATTTGTCCATGTGTATTTCATGTATTATCTAGCATTACCGCCTAATAATTTAAATAATTTCTATCATGTCTCTCGAGTATCTATGTAAAAGTTGGATAATTCATCACATTCCGCTTGACCTGACCTAGCTAGATCAAATATTATGAATATGACCTTAGATCGAGGGTACCAAGTGACCTAGGATCATTCGACACTTATTTTTGGCGCATTGAGGAGACAACCCGATCGGCTTTGATTTTATCGCTCCAGTCCAGTACTGTGACAAATAATTTTCAGCTATGTGTGATGACCTAAGATGACCTTGCAGGGGTCATAGAGTAAATGATTGACTCACACATGCATAAACGACCTCAAAGTGTACGAGATTTACAGAGGACAAATGAGGCGTCAATTACGTGCCCAAGCAGGAATACTTCTTACTCCGAAACTATGACCTCAGGTCAAGGTCATGAATTAGCCTAAATGCGATATGATGGCAAAAACATGCTAGTGATCTCAGATGACCTCAGATGACCTTCGTGAGGTAACTGAGCAAAAATGCCAGTGGTAGCATTAACCATAGCTTCCAACTACACGCCGCAATCGTTGTGAGGTCATTCCGAGAGCAAATATGTAACCCGGAAACATTTGCACATTTTACTATAGCCCTAAAATGGGGGAAGCCATGACCGTGACCTGATCTCAGATCAATGCTACGAAAAGACCGATATATATTATGGTCCCTGATGAGATCATGACGTTATAAGTTTGAAATCAATCGTTTAATTATTGTGGAAGTTATGCCACCTGGAACTCCGAGGGATGTTGAATCACTTCGCCTGACCTGGTGACCTGACCTAAGATGACCCAGGGTTAATAAAGTATGCGGATATGTCGAAAAGACTAATAAGCACCCATGCGAGGTTTGGCCTTGCTAAGCCGATTAGTATGGCGGCAAATTAAGAGAGAAAAAACGCAGGGGGAAAATATCTGCCCCCCGGACGTGCGCGTGCTAACCCGTGCCGTCTCCTGTCAGATCCTCACACCCCGTCTCGGGGGAAGAGTAACCCCCCTCTAAAATCCAAACTAATCGTCGCACGAAAACGGAAGAGGTGTCATCGGAAAGCGCTCGACGAGTAGGGTTCGGATCCACACCTCAAGAGAATTTTCTCCCAAAAGTAACGTCACTAGGGGGCTAGATTTTCACGACTTTTCACGACTTATATTATGTTTTTGGCTCTGGGGATTTCATTTTTGGGTATTATTAAAAATAAATATTTCGAATCAGAAAAGGACAGCGAAATCCACCAGGGCCATAGCATTTCTTCCCCCACCCTCCACATTTTTTTCTAAGTTCAAAATTTTGAGTTTTGAAGTTTTCTTTAATTTTCCTTTTCTAATAAGTAAAGCAGACTGAGAAATGTTGTTGGAAGTCAACTTGCCCTAATAAACATATTTTGCCGTAATCTTCTATTTGAACTGCACTAGGTAAATATGCAATATTTGTATGTAGGTAGACAAAAACAGAAAAAATGAAAAATTCCTCCTGTACGTTTTGTTGCATCCTAAAAGATTAGCAAATGCTGGAAGTTTCATTAAAATATCTGTATCCGCTAAAGCGTGCCGACTGGTTTAACTTTTTTTTGGAGGTGACCTTTTTTGGACAAGCTACTGGGCTGGGCGGCCGTGTCGGTGTAGTGACGGCACGTTAAACTTTCTGCAAAAATATTATGCCGTTGAAATGGCATTCATGGATTTGGTGGTGGGGCCAAAGTTCACGCAGCAAGCTCTGTTTACCAATAAAACCCTGATTCATAAATGCACCCCAGTATGGATTCATTTTTTTTAAATAGTATCCCAAAACTACACAATGAACGGTAATGGCTTGGTCATGGGCGACGTTACATAAGTACATGGCGGAGGATCTAGATGTACATCCCTAAATAAATAATTCAGTGGATGCAGCACTCCTCAAGTTCATTAATTCAAAACACATTAAAATGGTTCCCCACGTCCATTCGCCCATATCACAAGCTGTACTATTGCAGCGGCTCTATCAAATTGTTGGGCATCCAAAGCTTCTCCAAAAATAACTGTAACTATACCCATGAGCAATGAATGCATTAGCCATTAGACTTCCAACAAAATCTCGGCTCAGAAAAAGTTAACTGCAAGGGACTAAATTTGTACTTTGCTGTCAGATAGCTCAAATAATATTTACACCATTTCTGAATGTCAGCTTCATATATCAATATGTCTAGCAGCAAGATATCTTATCGTTCTAGTTATTGGGGCTCCAGTCGTGACATAGTCAAAGGGCCTATTCTCCTGCAGTAGTGCTGAAGCAATGGGAACCGGGCTGGGTTATGGGTGAGTTACACCACTACGGGAGAATATCTCTTGTATTTGGCGTTGTATTCGAGGTCCTGATACCCAACCATTGGTGTAGCAATCTTTCTGTGATTGGCGAATGTAACTATCGCTTTAAACACCTTTGCAACGGTGGAACACAAACAGTTGGTTTTGACTGTGGTTGGTTTGACTGTGGACTGTGACTGCCTTCAAGCCCGCTTTTACGCATGTGCTTCCAAATGCAAAGGGATGGGAGCTGCATATGTCCCATGTCAATCGGCACCAGTATGATAGTTCTCTAAGGTGTATCCCATGTCAGTTTAATGTTTCTTGAACACTCATAAGTTTCAACATTTCTGGGAAGGTGCAGAAAATGTATGTTTAGGTTCATCCAGTTCAACTTATGGGCCGTAATCTTCACCTATGAGCGCACATGTAGATCGGCATGTGAATTTGGTGTGCTCGGTGGCGTCGCCACGAAATTATTCCAGGCCGATGGGAACGATTGGAAAAAGACTTCTGCTCCCCCGAAAGGGGACCTCCATTGTGCTAAGGCCTCCTATTGTTCTTAGGCTCCAAGTATGGATTGGGAATGGGAAACATTATTTCATATTGATGTCTTATTTGTGCTTGGCATGGTGAATCATTTGCTCGAAACGCAATAGCAATAGTCTTCTTTTTCGCTGAGAACTGAGCCATACCGGGGTACAAATGTGAGTAAACAGCTAAGTGCCAAAATAAGCACATGTCTTAATGCTTTCTTGACCAAAAGAATCTTCCCGCTGCCCTCTAGATTGAGGCGAGCTGGCAGGTCTGGTGCGAAGCAAACCTGAAATATATCTCTCATTGATCAACCCACTTTTATTTCCTCAAAATCTAACTGAATACATCTCGATTCATCACTACTGTTAGTCATTCCCACCAGCTCCATGTCATAAGCAGGCTCGGGCGATCATTTCTCAGTCCTAGGACGACAATTTCGCGAAGGTGACAACGAGGAGTGGATTGAATTGCTTTTTTCTGATCGCCGTCTAAGGGATGTATTGATTTTAATGCACTTGGTCCTGACTGCAAGGCATCTAGTACACAAGCTAAAATAATCAATCGTCAGCGAATAAATTCACTGCGAGAACAGTCACTGAAACATATTGGAAACACTGATAATGCAAAAATACAACAACGGCAGTGCATAAATATAGCAAAACCTTCAAATGCCACGACCTCACGCCCTAACGCACATGGCCTTCGTTGTGCTGTGCCGTTTTGTAAATGACGTCGTTGAGAAGGTATTGAAGCTGAGAAACCCTCATGCAAGCTGTGATCAGAGAAAACAAGCTTGTAGGAAGAAGATGCATTTATAAGCATTCTTACTCCCATTTAATATTTGGTATGGATTTGTTTTCTATGCTTATGAGGGGGAATTTGCCCCCTCAACGTCAGCTTTGTTCCCATGTCTGAAGATTATTGGGGGACCAGTTGCGTACCTATAATTTCCGTCATGGGGGAAATGGATTTTGAGGGAGGGCACCTACCCCCATTTAAAACGTCCCCGGATTTTGACCACTATTTTGTCAATGAGGACCTTTTTAAACTAGATAATTAGTGGCCAACTGATTGTCCTGTGGAGGGGCCAAATATGCCACTATCCTTTCTCATTCGTCGGATTTCAACCCTAACTCACCCACCCAGTTCGAAGATTTTATTTTGCTATCCTTGATAAGTCACCTCACATTGCTGAAATTACACGTATACAAATAAATTAAATATGTAAAATTTTCCTATGGATAGGCTCAAGCGTTTGAAAGGAGGCCTCCGGCTTGCCAGAAAAGACCCTGAATCGTCAGAGACCCCATGAGACAACGGATGGATCATAATTGAGGGATAGGACCTCGGGCCGTCAGAAAGGGCCCTTGGGCAAGCCGTACCAGGGGCCCTGGCCTGCTGGAGGGGCCCAAACTATTGGAAGAGGACATCCGGCCTGATAGAGGATCTCTGGATTGCTAAGGAAGATCCACAGCCACAGGAGGACCCAGGGCCGTCGGAGAGAGTCCATAACCGGTATGAAGGGCTCATGGGCCAATGGAGACCGAAACCGTACGGGAGGTTCCTTGCGTGATAGAACGTGCCCAATCATTCGAAGATGGAATTCTGGCTGGACGGAGAGTATAAACAGTGAGAGTGAGAATGGGAATGAGAGTGAAAGTGAGTGAATTAATTAGAGGATAGGAAGGAAGCGATAGAGAAAGAGAGAGAGAGAGAGAGAGAGAGAGAGAGAGAGGGAGAGAAAAGGTCCAGGCCCATAGGGGGACATTGGGGGTGTCATTCCCACCCTGATAGGAACATGACAATTTCACATAGTCAAAATAACTCTTAATGTTATAGAGTCTTACTGCGACCATTTCTGGAGTGAACTGGCGCTAATGTTCGACACGGAGAACCCGTCAACAACAAAGCACTGCCGAATTCCAATTTATCTTCCTAATCAACGTGTTCAGTTGATTAGGAAGATTTAATTGATTGATTGATTGAAATAAACCTACTGGGCCGGTCAATGAGTTATACTGTTTCCTTCCGGTTCCAGCCGGGATGCAATGATTGCCTATTGTTTACCACAAGCTTCTTTCTGCCCTGCTTTTTTTTCTGAAATACTGAATACCCTTCCGATACCCACACATGCCAAGCCAATAATTGTCATTTCCGCTTTGTTCCTTTTAACATTGTCTAACCCAGCACATCTGCGAAGTAAACATGTTCTCATCTTTGTGATGAGGAATACTGTCACGTGTTGAAGCAAGTGTGACGGGAATCATGCCAGACTCACTCCCGGCTGCCTTTATTGAACATTCTTTTTCACTTGGCGACTTTGATTGCGCTTAACGCGCTCGTAAATACGACATTGATAAAAGAAAGATCCAGACCATTGTTGCTATGGCGACGCGCAGGGCGTGCCTCAACATTCCTTCCTTCGTGCCCCACAATACACACATCACCCGCCCGCGTCACTCAACTCCCGTCAACATCACACGGTGTCCACCCCTCCCTCCCCCTCACACGCACACATTCTTCGCTCCAAGTGGGTCAGTCACAGTCAACATCACACAGCATCCCTCTCCTATCCCACAAGCAATCCCCGCCAGCATCATACGACATCCATTCCAATGCCCCACACACATATTATCCACATCAGTCGCCGCCAACATCACACGTCATCCGTTCCCTGTCTCATAAGCATGGTCTGGACCCGACATCAGTCAGGCCTCAGCAACATCACATGACATCCCTCCTCGCCCCGTGCACATAATGTCCGCATCACCACGTCACCCGCGTCCTGCCAGCATCACAAGTCTGTGGAGGCACATTGAAGTTTTATTCGTGGTAGAGACCCAATCAAAGGTTGGCTTCAATTGCGGCGCTAACTCAATGCTCGCGGCTGGGGCCGGGCGTGCTTTTTATCCACGCCCGCCGGCGCCAACTTCACCGCATAATGAATTTGCGTTCAATATAATAAGTTCAAGTTTACTAAGTTCAATTTGCTCATCGGACGTTCGCGGTGCTGGGGACCGGAAGGTGAACACGCTTGCCTGTCGCATATCTTGGATCAAATTAAAGTCGATAACAAGCCGTGGCCGGTAAAAGTCCCTGATCCGCGGATTAATTTGCATTCCAGGGATTCCGGCTGCAGCTGCTGCACTTTTTTGCTGATGTACTTTGGGTTTGAAAGACCCAGCGTGATGGACAGGACCCATAAGAGTCCCCTAAGGGGACTAGTGTAGTCCATCTCATGTAAAATGCCCTCGAAATGAGAGAGGACTATTGATGACTGTGATGAGCTCCTAAAACCAGGAGAGGACCCTGAAGGTGAAAATGATCTCGTGGGTGTCAGAAAGGGCGGAACTGGCAGTCTTCTGAGAGCTACCTCTGATGGATGATGAGGAATGCCGAGGGCCAGCCTCAGAGCTAGAATGCTCTTGAAACCACAAGAGCTGTCGATAACTAGGAAGGACTCCTACCAGCTTGAAAGGGCTCTTGAAGGCTAGCAGAGCCCTGAGAGCTAGGGAGAGTCCCTAAGGCTGACGATACTTGTGAGAGATACTCAGGGCCAGTGTCGGAGCTAGAAAGTCCTTGAAGCTAAAACTGTCCAGGACTGGGAAGGAGCCCTAACAGCTGGAGAGGACAACGTGACGATTGAAAATGGTCACGCTAGAGAAGACTATACCGCGATGCCCAAGAGGCTGGGAAAGGGTCCTATGAGACGAATAGGGCCTCTTAAAATATAAAGAAAATCCCTGAGGGCAAGCGATGGTAGTGAGGAATACTGAGAGCCAGTTTCAGATCTACAATGCCGTATATAGGAAAGCTAGGTTTGTCGAGGACTGGAAATGCCCTATGCTAGTTGGATGTACTCGGGACGGACGAGTAGGTCCCCTGAGAGACCGAGAGGACTGGACTTGGATGCTCCTGAGATCTGATGATAGGAATCTGAGCGATCTGGCCCCCCTGGGAGCCGAGTGAGCCCTCGAAAACTAGCGATTGGTACAAAAAAAATTGTCAGAGCCTCAGAGATAATATATATATATGTGAGATCACAGTCGTCCTGGCGGTGACGAAAGTCAAAACGGGCATAGCTGTCAGTGGTCTGGCTACATCTGATCCAGCAGCTACGGTCGCTCAAGCGATGACGAAACAGACAGCCCAGCGATAGCTGGGATGATGGCCACTCCAGTGGTACCAATTGCTTCACATTGGGCATGAGTAGCACCTGGATATCTTGCGCATGCGATATTTTGTAGCTTTAATATTTTGCTTTCCATATTTATGCACTCGCTATTTTGCATTTCGATGATTTCCTGGAATCCACCCCGACAACAAATGTCAGTACATTGTGGAAAGAGTCGCAAACAAGCCACAAAAAGACTACCGTATCAAGTCCAAAGAAAAGTGCAAAAGGTTCGTTAAAAAGCTGCAAACAGCGCATCGGTATACCATTATCGCTGCGTTGTTTTGACCCTTCTACCCCTCCCCCATGGCAAATTTGAATCCGCTTCCTCTGCTCGGACCTACCAGTGGGGAATGATGGCCGATAATGAAAACACTTAAACAATTATTGGGCCGTGTTTTATTCCGTGCTGCATACCAACGTGTGGAACGAAATATGACAAACAAATTCCACTCATCAAACAGGAACTGCGAAACAGATCGTCCTAAATGTCTTCAATTTAACCGAATATCTGCCTTCTTTACTGTCGCACTCATACATATGCGATAATGACAGCAAAATATGACTTCATTTAAAAATCACGTGAGATAAAATTTCATAAAATTTCAGTCTAATGCAAACATCTAAAGTTCTCTGTTCAAAGAAGCTGGTTTTTAATTGAGTTTCAAATATAATGCTCCGACTGCGCGTACGTCATAACTAAACGCACGTCACCTCGTCATACACCACCGACTCTGAACATGGTGATAACTGGTTTAGGTCCATTCTGCCTAAGTCACTGGTGGGCCCAGGTTTGAGTGCATGGAGTACCATTTAATTTTTGAGAGGCTTAGAGTCGATTAAGACGAGCACTGGAAGACTTATGGAAATCGCTCGCACTGGAAGGAGACGTACGCCTCTCCGCATGGACCTAAATATCTATGATGATAGGAACATCATGTTTTCAATGACGCTGTAGTTTCATATTTGCATGTCGATAAAAATAATATCTTTCAGCTGCTTGATTTTGGAGACACCGAAGCAAAAAAAAAGTTCGCTCTCCCCTCATTCACCATATTCCAGAACGCGTGCAAACTGATCACTACAGGGCTGAACCCGAAAGCGGCTAAGCCCTCCAGTGATCATCGCAGTGGTGGCACAAATATCCCTATGCTCACTGACAAATCCGACGAAGCATCGCCGGCCGTGCCCGCCTGCGATCATTTCTAGTGGCGGCGAAGTCTCCGAGCATAGAAAGAGATCCCAATGGAAGCCAACCGGCCGACACGACAGCGATGATTTATAATTACAACTAACTTCCCATCCGCGTCAACGCTGGCCTGAAGTATCTCATCCGTGTCACCTGCTGGTGAGATATTCCCCAGCAATGGCCTGTGCTGGCGGTGACGTCTGCTGGCGGTGATCCGTGACCAGGTTCGCCTAGAAGCCGGACGTTCCCACAGTGACCCGAGTCGGTCGCCGCGGGCTGGCCGGGGGTCAGTCGGGCGGCGGCGGCACGCTCAGATCGTCCCCCGGCAGGACGGCCACCGGCAGCCGGCGCAGACGCTTGGACGAGTCCCGACAGCGCAGCGTGAAGCGCAGCTCGCGCGCCATCTCGCCCCACAGTGAGACCTGCCGGGCGGGGCATGCCTGAAGACATCTTCACCAGGCCGAAGATGGCGACAATGTGTGCACGAAAATGAAGAATGTGGTCGGGGACAGTGATTTGCCCCGGAGAAATGAAGAAATTCGTGGTACACTGGGGGTTTCCCCTTACATTCTTCCCACAGCTGCACGTTAAAATAGGCTTTCCTGTTCGCGGGAAATACAACTAGCAGTAACCATGTCTGCCGCCAGGAGAAAGAGAGAGAGAGAGACAAAGCGAGAGCCAGGGATATAGGTTGAAAGATAGTGAGAGAAGGGTGTCACAGCCCCGCAGATGAAAAACGGGTGTCGAACGCTCATACACATGTTCTTATGTATGTGGTATTTACTAATAAAGTAGTACACTTGTGCATCCAGGATCTTCCAAACATAAAATCCTGACGCCACCAAGTGCGAGTAAGCAAATAAAGCTTTCAGTGCTCAAAGCGCACCGAAAATATAAGGGCTCGTGCTGCAAAAATCTTAATTTATCGTTTGTTCTAGTGCAATTTGGTTCCTAGGTGGAGGCCAGCCCCAGCCCGCCCCCCCCCCCCTTCTGTACTTCTGAAGTAGTTCAATACATGCCGCCTATTTTTCAGATACAGGGCAGGTATTTGGGCTGCGTTCTCTGTCACGTTCCCTGGACTCTGACGTCATGTGCCGTTCTTTGTCCATTCCTCACGCATTCTGCGGCCAGATTTGGCGGATTCTCCGGGGAACGCGCGGAATTAAAAAAAAAAGCTGTCCAGCCCCGTCCTGTGTGGTTTTCCAAGATGACGACGCACATTGGAAGTGATGTGCGTGCCAAGGAAGATATTGCAAATTCGTAAGTAGTGTTGTGGAGTGGATACGATTGGGCTAGATTGTACGCAGGTGTTACTAATGAATGTCATGCTCCCACCGGCGAGGATTTTCCCTTGCGGTGTAGCCAAATTCTCAACTGTTGAGGTGAAACAGCAGGAAGCTAGACACTATCTTCAGAAGCTTCTTTCCCTGATTATTTGCATCTCCACCAAGTAAACATGCCGATATCGGCCCGCTGTCCGCATGTGTCGGGGCGAGCTCGACATTTAATAAACGGCATGCCAACATTGGGCCGCTCTCGGCCCGACATCAGTATACTGATCTGGAATATCAGCATAAAAATAAAAAAAAAAAAATATAATAACACAAGGCCCTTTTACTTACATAACATTAAAAACTTATAGCCCTCTTAATACTAAAAGCAACCATATTCTTATAATATTTTATCTTTTTAAAATTTCATTCTCTACTACATTTTTCACTTTCATTTCACATTTAAACTACTTTTCTTTACTTATTATTATATATATTTTTTTAATTAATTTCATATTCAACATTTACAATTTAAAACAATTTTACCTTCTATATTAATAAAACTTTATTTAATTTTCCTATATCTTCATCTTAACTTTTTTAGCCTTTTTACTCTTAAACCAACAATTTTTACAAACAACTATATATTAAATTCTACTATCAATAAACTTCAACTTCCTCACTTTTAATACTTATTTATTCCCACATAGTCCTTCTTTCTTCTTTTCTATCTCCCAGTTTTTCTTAAAAACACAAATCTCTTTATACATAACTCACCCATAATATATATATCTACCTACATCATATTTTCACTATAAATTAATTTCATATTCTTACCACTTACAATTTTAATTTTTCACAATACACTACTTTATTCTAAAACCTTAAATATAATTTAAACTTACTCTAGGCACTTAATTTATTTACAAATATAATAACAATGCCATACTACCTACCACAAAACTTTTCAATACTTTTACCATTACATCTTTTCTTCTATTAACACAACTTATCATTTAAATCTACCTCAAACATACTAACTTATATTAACTTTATACTTTAAAGTTTACAAAAAATATCTACAAACCTATTTCCTATAATTTTCTTGCAAGTTAAAAATAAAGGTTTTAACACATTCTTTAAACATTTATATTTTAATTTTTATAAAACTAACTATTTATTATATTTATCTCATACTAATACTTTCTATTTTTAACTTTCTTTTTCTTCTTAAAAAAACTACATTTCAATTTAATTTATTAAACTATTAAAAAATTATACTAATAAATCGTTTTTTTTTTTTTTTTTTTTTTTTTTTTTTTTTTTTTTTTTTTTTTTTTTTTTTTTTTTTTTTTTTTTTTTTTTTTTTTTTTTTTTTTTTTTTTTTTTTTTTTTTTTTTTTTTTTTTTTTTTTTTTTTTTTTTTTTTTTTTTTTTTTTTTTTTTTTTTTTTTTTTTTTTTTTTTTTTTTTTTTTTTTTTTTTTTTTTTTTTTTTTTTTTTTTTTTTTTTTTTTTTTTTTTTTTTTTTTTTTTTTTTTTTTTTTTTTTTTTTTTTTTTTTTTTTTTTTTTTTTTTTTTTTTTTTTTTTTTTTTTTTTTTTTTTTTTTTTTTTTTTTTTTTTCTTTTAATTTTCTACATACGTCGGATTTAATTCGGAATATCAATAGCGGCCAGCTAAAGTCGGGCCGTTGTCGGACACCCCACTCCACAGCTGACAGCAGGCCCCTAGGGTCCCGACGGCAGCCTGACGGCGGTCCCACTTTGGCTGGGTGTCGGTTGCTCCACTCATCAGCCGACAGCGGGCCACTGGCGTCCAGATAGCGGAACGACGTCGATCCGCTGTCGGCATGTTCACTGGGTAAAGACCAATGTAAATTTCCTTCCTACCCTTGACATGCCTGTCATAGCCTGCCCTGGACATGTCTGGCATCCATCTCGGAATGGCTTCACATTTTTATCTTTTTTATCGTATATCCAGGCGCATTAAATTAGGCATCAGTGGCCAATAACAATAAGATCATAGGTGGAAGCTTTGTGTAATTACTGGTGTTGCTAAAATGCGATTGAACCACATTGCTTTAATGTAACAGCATGCAATCAATGCTAATCGTAACAATTAGTAGTTTGCGAACAGCGACACAAATGGCTCACATAAGTAATCCGGCGCGAAATTACACAGAACGCTCCGCGGCTGCAGTCCACGGAATGTGCGACGTCATAATCCACGGAATCCTCGGAATGAAGGGCACAAAGAACGCAGCCTTAGCCTACAGGGATAATGTCAGCCTACATGGAGCCCTTGAAGTATGGTGCAGTGCGCACTGCACAAGCAGAACCATTGATCATATATGTGACACCAAGCAGTGGCAATGGTCCAATGGTCCGCCTTGGGATGCTCAGACAATTGGAAGCAACCGAATCATGAATGAGGAGAAGGGCAGACGCCATCAGTATCCAGATGTGTGTAAGCCCCCGTCTTCCCCACAACACTGACCACCCGCACCAACGCCTGACCTGCGCCTCCTGGTACATCTCTCTCGACTTCCAGACGAACTCGCAGACGGCGATGCTGCAGGCGGCCGCCATGCCGGCCAGCAGCACTACGAACACGCCGCCCACGTGGTCCAGGCCCAGCTCGTTGGCGGCTGACGAGCTCTTCTTGGACTCGCGCTGCCGACGCACGGCCCGCTGGTCAACGTTCCGCGCCGCTGCTAGGGTCGCAGTTGTGAGGGAGAGGCTGCTTTAAAGACTGAGTATTGGGCGCACAGGTTATACAACATGATCGTCTAGATATCATTCAAGGCTTCAGAACTAGCTTCGCCATACTTGTATGCGATTGAAGATTTGAACAAATTCGGATCCTCATAGCATGTGAATCTCACTATTCAATTGTGCTGCTTTGCGTGATGCCTTTAAGCAAGACAATTTATCTTTAAAAAAGAGCGTCAAGCGTGCAAACCTTTGACTTTCCCTACCGCTTCGTGTACCTTGCACTTTCCTCCTCCTTTGACCTCAGTCCACCATTTCACTTTAAGTCCGTGTAGTGTGCCGTTTTCCTGTAGAATGAGGATTGCTGTGCTGATTGTCGACGTGTATGGTGAGCCTGTGACCAGCAAATAGGCATATTTTAGCGCGCTACCTACAGGAAAATTCGCCTCTCCCTTAGTCAATGATTCCGCTACCCCCAGCGGCTGAGCTTATCTCCCCGTTTGCATATAAAAAATTTCAGAGCACATATTTAATCAATGCTCAGTGTAGGGGAGCTCATCTTACTGTCCCGGATAACCGCATAGGAATCTCTGGTATAATACTATAATGTTTTTTTTTCAGTTCCTAAATTTGGGCCCGACAGCGACACGCCAGTCCATATATGCGTCAGGGAATACAGGGTCGTAAAAGGTTATCGCTATCCGACTCCGGCTATTGCCAATCCGGCGTGGGGGGAATTGCTGTCACAAGCATTTGAAGCTGACGACACATTTGTATTGTGATCAGTTTCGATTACAGATCACAGGTATAGTTTTGCAATTATAAACACGATTATTTCTGCGGCCCGAACATCATGAAATCGGAAGCAGTATATTTGTAATCGGATACCCCTTAGGTACTGATGACATACGAAAAAAGGAATCAAATATTATTTCTTCCAATTTTTTCCCCGCCTACCTCACCGGCCCTATCAACCTCATAATGTTTTGTACCAAATGATAGTCTGATTTTAAATCTCAAATTGTTAAGCTCATTCTTATCACATACGAAAAAAACGTATCAAATATTGTTCATTCTAATTTTTTTAACCCGCCTACCTCACCGGCTGTATCAGCCTCGTAATGTGATGTGGCAAATGATGGTCTTATTTTAGATTAAAATTGTTAACCTCATTCTTATCACAATACAAATAGCAGCAGCTGTTATGAAAGTATGCTTAGACAAACGTTTGGTATATGGCTAGACAATATAATACTATCCCAAGATTTAGTACATTATCTATTTGGGCGAACTCTAAGCCCATCCAATTTCCAACCGTGCCAATTATTAACTATGACACAATTTAGCGCAGTACCATAAAGGGAAGTCACTCCATATTTTTTGTTGGTCTCCATTCGCCAAATTTAAGATAGCTGCGGGAAATGGTTGTCTAAATAGTTATCCTCTTGCCAATAGGTATCAAGCTTATGATGTGCGCAGTGGCTCAGCCACACCTGGCCCCACCCCCAAGGACGCACGGCAAGTGCAGCCCTGTGCGGGAATCAGCCGGAGACCGTGTGTTATAGCACAATCACATCACATGTTGCCCAAGCACGCGCAGCAAGCGCAGTCCCGCACCAGAACAAGTCGGAGACCATGCGCTATCGTACGATCGCACCATCTTTTCCCCAAGCACACGCAGCAAGCGCAGTCTTGTTCCAGGACAAGTCCGAGACATTGCGCAATTTCGCCCCGTCCCCGTCCTCCTGCACCCGTCCGCCCACCAGGTCATACCCGGCGGAAGCGCGATGTCCCCCCGTCCCCGTCCTCCTGCACCCGTCTGCCGGCCAGGTCATACCGGGCGGCAGTGTGATGTCCCCCCGTCCCCGTCCACCTACACCCGTCCGCCCACCAGGTCGTACCGAGCGGCAGTGTGATGTCCCCCCGTCCCCGTCCACCTACACCCGTCCGCCGGCCAGGTCATACTGGGCGGCAGGGTGATGTCCCCCCGTCCCCGTCTCCCTGCACCCGTCCGCCGGCCAGGTCATACCGAGCGGCAATGTGATGTCCCCCCGTCCCCGTCCACCCTCCCCCCCCCCCCCCCCTCCCCGTCCGCCCACAGGCCCCCCCCTCCTACACCCGTCCGCCCACCAGGCCGTACCCGGCGGAAGCGGGATGTCCCCCCGTCCCCGTTCACCTGCACCTGTCCGCCGGCCAGGTCATACTGGGCGGCAGGGCGATGTCCCCCCGTCCCCGTCCTCCTGCACCCGTCCGCCCACCAGGCCGTACCCGGTGGTAGCGCGATATCCCCCCGTCCACCTGTACCCGACCGCCGGCCAGGTCATACCCGGCGGAAGCGCGATGTCCCCCCGTCCCCGTACACCTGCACCCGTCCGCCCACCAGGTCATACCCGGCGGAAGCGCGATGTCCCCCCGTCCCCGTTCACCCCTCCGCCGGCCAGGTCATACTGGGCGGCAGGGCGATGCCCCCGCCCCCCCCCCCAGCTCGTACCGGGCGGCAGCGCGATGTCCCCCCGTCCCCGTCCACCTGCACCCGTCCGCCCACCAGGTCATACCCGGCGGAAGCGCGATGTCCCCCCGTCCCCGTTCACCTGCACCTGTCCGCCGGCCAGGTCATACTGGGCGGCAGGGCGATGCCCCCCGTCCCCGTCCTCCTGCACCCGTCTGCCGGCCAGGTCGTACCGGGCGGCAGCGCGATGCCGTAGCTCTTGGTGTCGAGCAGGCCGCCGATCTGCGTCAGTTCACAGTTGCGCTCCACCACGTACTCGAGCTGCGGCGACTCCATCAGGTAGGCGTACCGGCTGCCGGAGCTCTTGACGCGCTCAACACCCTGCTGGCTGGTCTTGACGAACACGGACGGCCGCGCCGACTGCATGAACGACCACATCCGCTGGTACGACTCGATCTTGGAATCGCTGCCAACAGGGCAGAGATGGTGACGGTGCGGTTTCATCCCACTGTAAACACCGGCGACGCCATTGATGTTGTCAGAAACACCTTTTACAGATACATGTAGAGTTTGTACAGTGAGTGTGCAAGTGTACATGATCTAATAAAAGGGTGTGTACGCTATTGCCGTGTTTTGTGGTTCAGCTCAGGCGTATGTGCTGACAACAGAGGACACCGCAGATGATTAAGTGACAGTGACAATTCGGTCCACTTTGCTGCGGCAGCCCATTAGACACGACGGGCGACCACTCGAACTTGGCTGAGTTTGCAACAAACTACACATCATATGTCATTGTGACGTTAATGGAAATAGCATCAAGAATGCGATGTTCCTTCCGATGACAGAACCTAAATAGGCACCGGTCCTGTGCACTTCACAATCACTTCTGCCTTCAGGTGCAAGTCATGCGATTGTGAACGAGTACATTAACACAAAGAGGCAGGTCAGCTTAGTGCTCAGTCAGGTATTATATAGCTCAAAATTCCCAACAATATTACGACTATGGTAGCGTGGCGACGCATAGACTAGCATCACGTATTGTGCAGTGTACTAGTTGGCACCACCATAATCGCGAACTCTCCATGCAGATTGCCGACAGGTCAGTTATCGGTGCCCGATATATCTGGAGATGAAAATATTAACAAAAGCTATATATTGATGTAATTGTAGCTACATGAGCTCAGTGAGATCACCTTAATCTGTCGGGGTAAAGTGAAGAAAAATGCTTCTTCGACTCCCTCTCCTGTAAAGGAAAGGGTATAATTTCCACAGCAAGTAGGTTAGTCCCATTCGGGAAGTGCAATGACTACAATATACAATTTACAATACAAAGAAGTAAACAAAAAGTGGTAAACTAAAACACCGATAGAGTAAGTTCATGCATATCGCACCATTCTGTGGCTATGCTGTCACGTACCGAAAGAAGTTTTTGGTAACGCCCGACTCGAGCGCCCCGTATTTGATGTCGGTCTGCATGGCCAGGTCTTCGGCACTCTCAATGGGCGACACCATTCGCTCCACGGTCAGAAACGCCGCCAGGTTAGCTGTGTAGGACGAGATCTGCCGCAGCACAAGGCTGATTAGTCCCAAGCGCAGGTCAGTTCAGATTAGCCGTGTAGGACGAGATCTGCTGCAGTATGAGGCTGATCAGTCCCGATCACAGATCAGTGCAGGTTAGCTGTGTAGGACGATATCTGCCGCCGTGAGGGTAATCAGCTAGGAGCACAGGCCAGTTTTTTGTGTTAGTGTTAGTGTTAGTTTTTAGTGTTAGACGCACAGGACTGGGTGTTTTCTGTTTTGTTTCGATCAGTGTTAGACGCCGCAAACTAGCCTGGATGCCATGACGATTCTATAACGTTGATTTTTTTTTAACGCTTTACAGTAGAATAGTTCACCAGTTTGTGTAGGTACGAAACCTCCGCCTTGCGCGTGTCAGAAGATACTTTATATTTTCTAAGCGTTAGGATTCTAGAGTCAATGGTTTATACAAAATGCAATTATGCTGAGTCATTTGTGCTGATGCATTTTTGTATATATTCCATAGAAACTAGACAACATAACCGTCGAACGAATGCTAATTTGACCTTTATTTGTAATATACTTAGTTGACACTCGCACGTCCGGCGGTCCGCGCCAACTTCGCATGTCCGGGGGGCAAATGTGTGACCCCCCCTAAGATCTCTGGAACTATGCTAGCTAGCGACAAACGAAAAACGGCATTGGATAGCTGGTGACGGGCTCTATAAAAAGTGTTCGGTATTTTTTTTTCACTCAGGTCAACATTCAGGTCACTGGGTTATCATAGGTCAAATTCGACCAGATCGGTTGAGACTCAGATATTGACACATATCTCAGGACGTGTAACAGATAGAAACAAACGGCGAACGCTATTCGACAGTCCTTGAAATGCGCTATCTAAAATAGGCGGTGTAATTTAAGGTCAGGTGAACCGAAAATAAGGTTAAGGTCATGAAGTCATGACCTCAGGTAAAGGTCATGAAGTCGCCTAGGGAGGTCGTGTAATATATCAATCGACACGTCTTGGCGATACAAGCACAATGACGGTAATTGCAGCCTTCTAGCTCAATGCAGTGCGATATAATGCGCAGAAATGTGTAGTGGTCTCAGGTGACCTCAGAGACCTTGGTGATGTCACTGAGCAAAAATGTAAACGGTAACATTGAGCATAGCTTCCATCTACATGCCGCAACCGTTGTGAGATCATTCCGAGCGCAAATGTGTAACCAAGAAACATTTGTATATTTTATCATAGCCCTATAATGGAGAAGCCATGGCCGCGACCTGACCTAAGGTAAATGCTACGAAAAAACAGATATACATATTATGGTCCCTGATGAGATCATGACATGTTATAAATTTGAAATAAATCGCCAAATTATTGTGGAAGTCATGTCACCTAGAACTCCGAGTGTAGCTGTGTCACTTCGCCTGACCTGGTGACCTGACCTGAGACGACCCAGGATTACAAATATATGAGGATATGCGGAAAAGACAAATGAACAGCTATGCGAGGTTTGGCCTTGCTAACTTGATTAGTTTGGTGGAAAATGAGAAAAAACCGGAGGGTGCAGATGTCTGCCCCCGGACGTGCGCGTGTTAAAGTATTCACAGAACATGTCTTACACATGTTACCCCCGGAAAGCAAACAAAGGGATTAGGCTTGGCTATGTCGGGTGCTTTATATTTGGAAGGCTTGATTTTCCAATTAAAAAGTTGTCTGTTGGATTGGGTCCTTGTGTTGTCAATTTTGAAGAAAGAAAATTTGAAGCACAAACAACTTCCGAATTTTGGGAACAGAAAAATAGCGTGGCCGAAACCCGACGATTTTTTGTTTGGGGGGGGGGGTTGCAGTGGTGACTGCCTCACCCGATTACCGTCCCTCGGACCGCCACTGGACAAATCCATCCGAGAAACTCACCATGATGAGAGTGAAAAACCACCATAGGCCCGCAACCATCCTCGTTGATATTGCTCTGAAAATCACATAGGGGCATTATCAGGTGTGCTATCAAAGAAAAGATCTTTAAGCGAACTTGGACAACGTTCTGTTTGCGCATGTCAAAGGTTATCATTCGAATCATCTAGGTACTACATCCTTCAAAGTGCAAGACACGAAGTGGATCAATATATCAAATGGGCCAGCGATAGTGGCATGTTTTAAGACTTTAATCAAAAGAAGTCCACCGCGTACACGGATTTTTTTTTTAATGAGTAAAAATGCAATATTAATAAATCTGAAACTTAATAGGTGACACTCAAATGCAGGTTATGATATACATATTCAGGCCAGACTGACAATTAATTATTTTTGCCATGGATTAAGCCGCGCGAATATGCGACACAGTTTCCGGGTGCATTTGTCACCACGATATTTCTAACATATTTTTCCAAGGCAAGTAAATGTGCTGAAGTTTCTACTGGTGAAATGGTTACGAACAAATCGATTAACACATGCTACTAAGGTAGCCATTTCACGATATTGTAAACGTCCGGTATCCGTTATCAGCGATGCTCTCCAACAGATCTACATCGACAAAAACCCAGTGACTGGAAAGCGCATTTATCCTGAGTTATGTTCGTTCTCAAGCAATGAAAGCAAGCAATATGGGTCCAGTGTACATACATATATACATACATACATACGCTCATACATGCGTTTATATATACCCATATATATATATATATATATATATATATATATATATATATATATATATATATATATATATATATATATATATATATATATCGTGTGTATGCATGCATGAATGTGAGCGTGCGCGCGCGCCTCACTTGGGTGCAATGTCGGAGCCCTGCTGCATGAGAGAGCCGATGGTGAACCAGAGCGAGTTTGCCAGGCTGAACTGGTTCTCCAGCACGTCGGGCTCGTCGCGACATGGGTGCGGGTTGTCCCACTCGTACGGACTAAACCTGCCGGCAGACGCTCAGCTGAAACACAACACATGCGGCCGTCGCGACATGGGTGCGGGTTGTCCCACTAGTACGGACTAAACCTGCCAGCAAGCGCTCAGCTGAAGCACAACACATGTGACCGACGCTGCGTGAGGACACAGCTGTCTGGCGACAGCTATAGCAGACCCTCACTTAACACCGATTACTCATCACGACACCGGCAACTGCGGAGAGCCTCACTTAACACCAATACTGGCAACAACTGTGGCAGGTTATCAATGAACACAACACTGGTGACAACTGTGGTAGGACCTCACATAACACCGACACACGCCGCCTGCAGGTGACTCAATCTGCAACAGCTGTGGCAGATCGTCATGTAACACCGACACACGTCGCCTGCAGGTGACAGAGCTTGGCAGTAGTTGTGGCAAATCGTCACGTAACACTGACGCTGGCAGCGTGATGCAAGTGATCACGTAATACTGACATTGGCAACAGATATGCAAATCGTCACGTAACACTGACGCTGGCAACAATTGCGGCAAGTTTCCACGCAACACCGACACTGGCCGACTGCGGGTGATGCACGAACTGCGATCCGTTCGTTTTCCGTTATAAGGTTGGCACACTGCCCAGACATCTTCACATGTGGGCATCCACGGGCACTCTAAAGCCATGCCCCTTAGCCGCCACCGTTTGAGACGGCTAAACAAAGACAGGAGAGAAGGCAGGCGGTATAGAAACCACGTGTGCGATGTGCATGCGGTGGCTTCGTGGTGGACTCCAGCTGTACAACTACAAGGCAAGATCTCCCCTGTCGCAGGCACAAAGCACATATACATGCGACACATGTACATAGTCCCAGCACAATAATACTATCAAGAAAATGTATGCTCAACAGCGCTGAATAGTCAAACTACTATCAAACAAAACATACAAAACAAATATGTAAATAAACTTAGTAGCCATGCCTTCGGTATGATGCTCGAAGTTCTCCCTGTGCACGAAATTACTGCTTGTATATTGTTCTGGGACCATGTCCTAAAAATATCAGTACTAAATCCTAAGAAAGCAATATTCATAGCTCAGAATATGTCGAAACCTGAGCTAGCGTATTTTGTACGAACGAACTTGCCCCCTTGAAAACACAGTCGATGAAGCCTTTCCCTGTGTTTCCAAGAGCGCAAGTGGAGATGGAGTACTTAGTCGATGAAGCTTTTCCCTAAGCCATCGGTCATCCAGCGCATACTAGGACCACAATGCGTAAAACAATGTTTGCATTTCTGCTTAGCGTACCTGGCAATAATGAAGAGCAGGAAAGACACTACCAAGTAGGCAGCAGCCATGAAGAGCCACACCTCCAACGACAAAGGCGCCAGGAAGGTAAACAGCTGCAATGTACCGGATGCTGAGGTTGTGAGCCATTTGTACAGCAACAATGTTGCCCAGATGCATGATCGGACTTAGCAATGGTATGGGAGGGGCCCCCAAAATATAAATCGAGTGACAGCTAAATGTTGTAAATGTTGTTTTTTTCCAAAACAACGATATTCCAGCATCTTAACAAATATGATGAAGGTAAGACATGAATTAGTAGCCGCAGATACAAGTTCGTATGTCATGACCACAGCTGCTGTTGAAATTCTTTAACATATTTGTGCCCAATAGACGATGCAAGGCTATATTTTATGAATTACCGCTTTCAAGTAAAATTAGTCGCCTCGAAGTGATCGGAATAGGTATTGACCCCTCAATGCCTGAAATTCATCAGTTACACACCTGAGGTGGCTCTTTTCGCGGGGTCGTGTAGAGGATGCTGATCCCCAGATTCATCCACGGCATTGTGAAGTCCAGCACTTGTTCTCGCTCGTAGGTGATTGTGAGGTCCGTCACTGCCATGTCTGCCTCCTGTGAAGCACAAACATGTGTTCCTGTGTTGGCGTGCAGTTCCGCTCATACTAGTACATAAAAGCGGTGCTAAACGTGCAATGATGCAATGTGCCAGGTGAGTGTAGGCAAATATATCCAGGGCACGTACAACATAAATACGTGCATTGACATGAAACCGATCGGAAAAATGGAGAGAATGGAGAGGGAGAAGAGGGAGAAGAGAGAGAGAGAGAGGACAGAGAGACGACAGAGGCAGAGGAAAGGAGCGAGACGGAGAGAAGGTGAGCGAGAAGGAAGAGGAGCAGGAGGTAGGTCAGAAATGGAGCTCCACGTCACGTATATGAATCATGGGAAGAGCTCAGTATGTATTGTAGAAAGATCTGAGCTCTTGAACCTATAGAGATATCCCGCAGTTTTATGAACAAGTCACTATTTACACCCAGCATAACCCAAAACGGAGCCTGTCCAGTCCGAGGGTGGGGTAAACACCTGCTGATCGACCTGCCGAAGGTCACCACTCACCTGGTCTATCAGCTCCTTCACCATGCCGCTGGCTTCCCCTGTCACCGGGTCGATGCCGCCGTACTTGCCCCCCTTGACCAGCTCGAAGCGCACATGGAACTTGCGAAGTTTGGCGATTTCGTTGACGAGGTCGATGCAGAAGCCCTCGAAGCGCGCGTTGCCCGTCAGAGATGCGTCGGACTCGTTCACCAGCATCACGTACGGCTCGCTCTGGAGAAACATACGCGTCATTTCCAGTGAAGAAGGTCGTCACGCCAGGCCTGAGTAATTGCCTGAGTGGCAATTACTTGCTGCTCTGCAAGAATTCTAACATTAACACTGGACGGTCCCATAGCTATGGTTTATATCCTTGCGGCAATATTTTGAAAGTGCCTGCTAAGGAACACTCTAAATAGCACATACCGTGATGAAAGCATCACGAATACCAAGGTACCAATAGCTCTACCGTTTTTCACCGAGGATAGCAACAGCCAAAGCGCAACAGCTCCGCTCCAGCGACAAGTGCTGTAGTCGTTTCCTCCTCACCAAAGCGGTAATGACGACCAGTGTCCTGTTGCGCAGGCTCTGCTGAATCTCCTGCATCTTGTCGTTGTGGCTGCGGGTGTAGTTGGGCCCGACCAGAGGACTCCACGTGCCGACCTGAGCCAGCCCGTGCTCGGAGAGTTCTTCGATTGCCAGTGTGAACTCGGTGCGGAACCCCTCGACGTCAAACTGCACAGATCCGGACAGGCCTTGCAGGCGTACCTGAGATGCCGCGCCAGGCACACAAACAGGTGTTTATAAAGGTCAAGAATCGAGTTGAACTGGACTAGTAGCCATTCTCTCCACTGAATAGCGGAAGTATTTCACAATGCTCCGATCATAAAAGGTCATAACCAGCCTAATACATTTTCACGGAATCACTAAAAGCACCATATTCCACACACAGTGGATGGGAGACTAACCAACTACGCAGGGGTGTGGATTCTCTTGTGAGGGAGAATGCACTAGACCACTGACCAGGCGAATGAAGTTGAGAAGGGAGCTGCCCTGCCGCCACCCTGCCTCGTCGTCACAGCTCAGGTGCTGTACCCGCAGAGACAGTCCGTACTCGTGAAGGGCATGAGCGAACAGTAGTACGGCGTCGTGCATCAGTGCTACCTCTGTCTGAGGGAGACAGGGCGAGCTCAGTGTCCCGACTGGGGGCGCCAGGGTAGGTGGGGCCGTAGGGTGGGACCGTTGGCTTCACCTGAGGAAGTCAGTATGGGGGCACTGTCTCTGTATGAGGGTACAAGAGTAGAGCCACTATATCCATCTAAGGAAACTAGAAGCAGCCCCTGTTTCATTTTGAGGGTACCAGGATAGGGCCGCTGTTTCCATCTGAAGGTGCCAGCACAGGTCCCTGTCTCTCACAAGGGTATTGTCTCCGTATGAAGCACCATGGGAGCTTCAGTCTCTTGAGGACACTAGAATGACATGATTGTCAGTTGCGCAACATATGTTCTCGACGAGAATTACTCTCTTACAACGGCAACTTTAAGCTAATTTACATACCTGTTTGGACTAAATGGCTACCGCAGATGTCACGTCTCCAACACTGCCTTTACTTACGAGCATGCCTGTCATGTTAACCTGAGAACCCTCCGGTACATCAGCCGTCTGAAACGCCAAGCAATTTATGATAAGTTCCAGCTACAACAGGACACCTTACTTTGGTCATAAAGAGACCTGTGGGATATCTGACCGGGAGGAATCTGACAAATCATCAATTAGTCTTGCTGACGGATTAATTAGGTACTGGCACTGGATAGTTAGGACACTGCCAGTCAGGTAAATATACAGGCGAGAAGTCAGACTCACATGTGAGTGAGTGTGTAGCTTTGTATGTATACAAGGCTATGCCACATTTACTTTGGGTTAGTGGTGATGGGGAGCATTCCTAAATGTTTGTTTATAGGAGACTCCGGCTATACTATAACGTAGGTGGATCAGTGATATACAGCATGTTCAGCAGTGTATTTTTTCGAATATTGTACGTGATGTATTGTATGTGCATGTATGTATTTTACTAAATTATAATTATGTTGTGTTTATTATGGCCATATGATGACAATGCAATGTATGCCCAGAGATTATATTATGCTGTCTTGATCAATACACATGCCTCACTCTCAATTATCCAGTGAGCAGACACCACCTGAGATGCAGCCGCATAACCGAGCAGTATAGCAATGCACTGTCTGACTATCGGATAATCAGCCATGGTCACGACACTCGCAACAGCACGACCCACCAACACACTGGTCCACCTCTTGAACCCCGACATCTACACAACAAGACCCGCCGCCAAACCGGTCTACCTCCAGAACCCCGACACCCGCAACAGTACGACCCGCCACCACACCGGTCCACCTCCGGAACCCCGACACCCTCCAAAACAGGACCCGCCACCACACCGGTCCACCCCCGGAACCCCGCCACCCTCTACAACAGAACCCGCCGCCACACCGGCCCACCTCCGTAACCCCGACACCAACCCCGGACAGTGGAGAGAAACCGGAGAACTGGGCCTCTGTTCAGCAGGGTCAGCACAAGCTTTGTTAGGCACCAACCATGCTTCAGGGGAACGGTTTGGATTGGCTGGCACAGTCACTCTGTGTATTTGTAGTATGATGCAGGCTGCATGGCTTCGACTCGCTGACCTGAAGGAGCGGTTGTGACGTGTCCAGGCGTGAGATAACGTCATCAGTGGCTGAATGTGTGGGGTCAACTAGCCGCAGGGCGGTTATGTTGCTTCCTGTATACTTGAACTCGTCCAGGTCGAGCGTGTGAAAGTTCTGCAAGAAGCGAAGCAAACATACAGGGGGGGGGGGGGGGGGGGGGGGGGGGGGGGGGGGGGGGGGGGGGGGAAAAACCCCCCCTTTTTCCTACCCCAGGTCCCCCGGAAAGGACGACGGGAGCAAACACGGAGGGGTAGACGGAAGCGGACCAACTAACGGGCCAGCCGGGGCCGCCCGCCCGCCCGGGAACGGCCACGGTGGTGCACCAACGAGCATGTAGCGTCGGGTAAAGACAACCCAAGGCCGTGCCGCGGTGGTGTGGGGGAGCCGAGCCGGAAAACTCAGGCAGGACGGTTCAGGCAATGTCGCACTAAATGCGCGGCAGGAATCAGACGGGGCAGTCAGTTAGCAGTGGCAAGCCGGTCGTGCCGACCAGTCTCCAGGCAGTCACAAACGTCACGCCATGTGACACTACTCGGCATCATTCACGAGCAGCACAAACAAATATTCGCATCAAAAGCAGCACCGAGCGACACGATCATATTATATTTTCAAAAACTCACTTTAGTCAAGACGAAATAGTCATATCACGGACGCACCACAGTGTACCGTTCATCCGTGTTGTTTATTGGCGAGGGCGGAAAGATGATGCCACAGGTTTGCGTGTTATCAAACGAACGAGCAAACACCGTCGCGTGCACACTTCGCAGCCATGCCGAAGAGGCATAGTCCCGAACTGAAAATCATTATTTTCGGATGGGTCAGCTGCCCGTACAAGAATAAGTTTAATTTCGGAATGTGAGTTTGATGAGGATTTCGGGTCAGTGCGTGATTTTCAACGACGCAGGGAAAATTCGGCGACGGTGTGGGGGTACACGAAAGGGTTGCAGCTAGCGCCAGTCTTTCGCGGACACACTCGACCACATTCTTACTGCGAAAAAGCTAAAAGTGCACAACAAGGAATTCAACCGAGTGCTGCTTAGCAAAAAGAGGTTAGTCGACACGCATGAGCTGGCATAGACTCAAGCAAAACGTCAAGACCAAAAAACAAGGGTAACCAGAACAAACATGTCGTGGCAAACCCAAAAGGAGAGGCCATTCAAGGATTAGGGTAGCCCCACAGGCGCTTCGTGTTAGCAAAAGAGTGAGCAATTAAGTACATCAAGGCACCAAGCATCAAACACTGGCTATAAAAAAACAAAACGCCCGGTTTAAAAACAGTCCAATCCCACGGGCCCCCACACCATCCCCGACGCCGGCTCACACCTAAAAACTTATTTAAAAATAAACCAACCACTAAAAAAAGGTAAAAAACCCTTCATTAAAAAAAAAAAACAAAAGAAACCCAAATAAACAAATAACAGTAGAAACGGAAAACAAACACCACAAAACAAAAACCAAAAAACACAAAAAACCACGAAAAATTTTTTTGGTTTTTTTTTTTGGTTTAAAACCCATATAACCCATTTTTTCAAAAAATTTGGGTTTGGGGTGGAAAAAATAAATTTTTTTTGTCGATCTGTCGTGGAACGCCCCATACCAGGGTTACTTACAAATCAGACGTTGTATACCACAGAAGTAAAGACATTTTTTGACACGATATATATTATCTGCAGTAAAACATAAATGTAGCGGAGGGAACCATTGTTCGACCACCAATAAGCGGGAAATCCAAGATTCCGTCGCACAACAACATTGGACCACAACATCAGAAGTAGAAAACATGTTTCTTATTCCACGTTCTTGAGTGTCGTTGCGAAAGTATTATGTTTGTGCTTAAGCTTCGCTCGCTGAGTTAATTTAGTATAACACTCATTTCAGTGAGACATCTCGACTAGGCACCGTGTTACGGATATATTGCATTTGGCGAACATGTCAGGCCTGGGTGTCAATTTGCATACTTTTGTACTTTGCATGACCTTGCTTCGTTTAATACAACGAAGAATGGCTCTTAGATGCTCCTGGGTTTTAGACATTGCGTGAGACGAAATGTACGACCCTCAATATACCAGGAGGTGCTGGGTTTACTCAACATCAAAAGTAGGTCATGCTATATTACTCAACGTTTCGGCCAGGGGCCATCATCAGGAGTGTGACTCTGATATGGCCCCTGGCCAAACGTTGAGTAATATAGCATGATCCCTAACGCTACTTTTGATGTTGAGTAAAATAATTTCACCTTTTAACATGGGGCCCTATGGGGTGCCCACAATCTACTTGAGCCCATCCATTGCCACCATGCATTCACCCCCCTCCCCCCAAACAATATTATTTACAGAAATCAACGCCCCTGGCCTTATATCAGCAAGACAAATAACTCTTGTATTTCACGTTCATAACTGAAGTGCGGTGATGCAATATCCGTAAACTAGAAAATATGTAATTGCCATGCAGGACAATGCGGTCTATTTTGAGGTTCGAAAGATGTAGCAGACAATAAAATTAGCACATGAGATACCATAACCTTAAAGTACTCCAGTAAACGACAATTTTCGATAGGTCGCAATGGTGCAATGTCCACCACTCCTACAACATGTACACCATCCGAAACCAGCCTCAGTTTCACCCCAGCACTCGAAAGCTAGAGCGTTAGGCGTCAGACGCAATGCTAATGCGGACATCAGGAGGACCCCCAGTAAAGAAAGAAAACAGGTAGGTTCCTGATGCCATTCAAGAACTCTCAGGAAGAATCATGCGCAGCGACAAGCGCGCCCGGATGTTCATTAGTGTGTGCGCGAAAAATATAGTTCCAATTTATGAGACTCTATCTCCATAAAATATGATGCGAATTACATGTATGAAAGCAAGTTTGCTTTCAGGCGTCAATTCCATTGCCATTTATAGTGATATATTGCGCATATTGTTACTTTGCGCATTGCATTCTGGGACTTTCCACCATAGACAGCCGGACCCTGGCGGCCCCCGGCCCGTCCCCGACCGCCCGCCGCCATTCATAAATGGTGGGGCGCGAACCAAATGTCAATGGGCCCCAACGCCAAAGTAACAGGTAGATTTTCAGATTTGAAACACTACGCGATGTACCTGGCATGAGTTCTGCCAGTAGTACAGTCGAGGCCGACAGGTTTTCTCGATATTGTCCAAGAGTATTGCGCTAATGGGCGTTGAATGGGAATAATGCATATACAACCGTGAATTTCTCATATACCATTTTGGCGTGGCAGAGCCGATGCTGCTTAGTATTGTTGAATGGTGGGACTTTACGTTATTTTTTGTCATGCAACCCCTCGGCGGCCCTTCAGATCCTCCGGGCAGCAACTGTCGGCGCTTGACGTGCATCTAGCCATGCCAGAGCCTCAATAATTCCGGACAGCTTCATGTCAAAAGGTGAAAAATGCCAGGGTTAGATATCTATAAAAGTGGTCGAGTGTGACATCAGAAGGCAGCTTATTCTATGGCGGTTTATTTGAGACAATTTGAAATGAATTCGCCAATGTAGAACATCTGATATACAAATAAAAGTAATACAATGTGATAATTTGAGACGGAAATCGTGGATTTGAGTGCAAAAATGACAGGGTTGAATATGTATAAAAGTAGTCGAGTATGACATCAGAAGGTAGCTGATGTTGTGTCAGTTTACTTGAGACTATTGGAAATTAATTCGCTTATGTAGAATATCCAATATTCAATTTGAAGGAGTAGAATGTGACAATTTCAGGCACAAATCTTTGAATTGAGTGCAAAAATGACAGGGTTAGGTATCTATAAAAGTAGTTCAACATGGCATCAAAAGACATCTGATTTGATGCTGGTTTATTTGAGACCATTGGCTATTTATTCGGTAATGTAGAACATCTGATATACCATTTAATGTAGTGCGATGTGATAATTTGTAATACGAACTCTGGAATTGAGTGTAAAAGTGACAGATTTATACCTTCATGGAAGTTATTCAAGATGCTATAAAAATGTAGCACGCTGGATTTTAGTTTCGTTAAGAACATTGGAAATTGTCTGCACATCACACAGAAGGTGTATGACGCGCAATTATCTCAAGATATTGGATGGCCAATTGCTTTCATTTCACTTTAACGGCAAAGTGACAGAGTGAAATGATTTGAAAGTAAAATGAACTACGCATCATAAGAGAGCTTGTTCAATGTTGTTCAAATTTGACCATTGGAAATCACCTGCACCTTCCCTAGAAACTAGAATATAGCATTAATCAGACCCAACCCACTCTGGTGGTGTTATTTCACAAAACCACCACCAGAGGCGCCGCCGGTATTATGTCCGCTCATGATGCCTAACGGAGACACCGGCTGGCGTCATCGGTCCCACCACTACTGACCAGCACATAGGACACTGATCGACAAGGCCAGTGCCACTGGTGCATCAGATTCGTGCTCTTCAAATCCGACCAGAATCAGTTTGGCAGAATGTGACCAAAAACTTTGACTGAGTTTACCGGAGTTGAGACCACTCAAAGATCTGGATGCCAATTTTTCAACCACAGTACAAAAGAAGCTTGAGGTACTAGTGTTGTCATACGCAAATATTGAATTTTGAAGACTACACTGCATTTTTTTTTTCATTGGCATTTTGAAACAAACCATAAATGGATAAGGATTACCCATAGCCATAGGCCGTTCTATACATATTTATTCATTTATTTATTTCACAATACATGTCCTCCACGTGCGGTGGCTGTTATGAACAGTCTGGGTTTAACTCACAGATATCTACAAAGAAAGGATAGATTTGTGGTCAATAGTAGGAGCAGATGCGCAAGAAACATTCGTACGCTAACATAATACAATATCCATCTCACTTTCCGCACTACATACACCGTACTTGCAACACGAACTATACACGAGTGGCTTGCAGAAGTGGTAGAAGAGCGATGTCCTAAAGGTGACTTCATAGTGAACACATATCAATGGTGTAAGTTTTTGTGTGACTAGTGTTGTTCGTAGAGATACGCTAGTGCATGTTTCTTGAAGTTAGACAGCCTCGATGTTTTTGTTTCAGTAGGAAGTTTGTTGTAGTGGAAGACAGACGAGTAGAGAAATCCCCTGCGGCCAGCTTCTCTGTGTATGGCTGGCAGGTGCAAGTGGTCGTCTGCACGTGTGTGACGGTTTCGCAGGGTAGAGTTTGCAGTGATTTGACCGGCAATGTGCGTAGGCTCACCCGTCAGAATGATCTTGTGGAGCAAAGTGAGGTCTGTCGGTCGGTCGGTCGGTCGGTCGGTCGGTCGGTCGGTCGGTCGGTCGGTCGGTCGGTCGGTCGGTCGGTCGGTCGGTCGGTCGGTCGGTCGGTCGGTCGGTCGGTCGGTCGGTCGGTCGGTCGGTCGGTCGGTCGGTCGGTCGGTCGGTCGGTCGGTCGGTCGGTCGGTCGGTCGGTCGGTCGGTCGGTCGGTCGGTCGGTCGGTCGGTCGGTCGGTCGGTCGGTCGGTCGGTCGGTCGGTCGGTCGGTCGGTCGGTCGGTCGGTCGGTCGGTCGGTCGGTCGGTCGGTCGGTCGGTCGGTCGGTCGGTCGGTCGGTCGGTCGGTCGGTCGGTCGGTCGGTCGGTCGGTCGGTCGGTCGGTCGGTCGGTCGGTCGGTCGGTCGGTCGGTCGGTCGGTCGGTCGGTCGGTCGGTCGGTCGGTCGGTCGGTCGGTCGGTCGGTCGGTCGGTCGGTCGGTCGGTCGGTCGGTCGGTCGGTCGGTCGGTCGGTCGGTCGGTCGGTCGGTCGGTCGGTCGGTCGGTCGGTCGGTCGGTCGGTCGGTCGGTCGGTCGGTCGGTCGGTCGGTCGGTCGGTCGGTCGGTCGGTCGGTCGGTCGGTCGGTCGGTCGGTCGGTCGGTCGGTCGGTCGGTCGGTCGGTCGGTCGGTCGGTCGGTCGGTCGGTCGGTCGGTCGGTCGGTCGGTCGGTCGGTCGGTCGGTCGGTCGGTCGGTCGGTCGGTCGGTCGGTCGGTCGGTCGGTCGGTCGGTCGGTCGGTCGGTCGGTCGGTCGGTCGGTCGGTCGGTCGGTCGGTCGGTCGGTCGGTCGGTCGGTCGGTCGGTCGGTCGGTCGGTCGGTCGGTCGGTCGGTCGGTCGGTCGGTCGGTCGGTCGGTCGGTCGGTCGGTCGGTCGGTCGGTCGGTCGGTCGGTCGGTCGGTCGGTCGGTCGGTCGGTCGGTCGGTCGGTCGGTCGGTCGGTCGGTCGGTCGGTCGGTCGGTCGGTCGGTCGGTCGGTCGGTCGGTCGGTCGGTCGGTCGGTCGGTCGGTCGGTCGGTCGGTCGGTCGGTCGGTCGGTCGGTCGGTCGGTCGGTCGGTCGGTCGGTCGGTCGGTCGGTCGGTCGGTCGGTCGGTCGGTCGGTCGGTCGGTCGGTCGGTCGGTCGGTCGGTCGGTCGGTCGGTCGGTCGGTCGGTCGGTCGGTCGGTCGGTCGGTCGGTCGGTCGGTCGGTCGGTCGGTCGGTCGGTCGGTCGGTCGGTCGGTCGGTCGGTCGGTCGGTCGGTCGGTCGGTCGGTCGGTCGGTCGGTCGGTCGGTCGGTCGGTCGGTCGGTCGGTCGGTCGGTCGGTCGGTCGGTCGGTCTGTCGGTCGGTCGGTCGGTCGGTCGGTCGGTCGGTCGGTCGGTCGGTCGGTCGGTCGGTCGGTCGGTCGGTCGGTCGGTCGGTCGGTCGGTCGGTCGGTCGGTCGGTCGGTCGGTCGGTCGGTCGGTCGGTCGGTCGGTCGGTCGGTCGGTCGGTCGGTCGGTCGGTCGGTCGGTCGGTCGGTCGGTCGGGCGGGCGGGCGGGCGGGCGGGCGGGCGGGCGGGCAGGCGGATAGGCGGGCAGGCAGACAGACAGACAGACAGACAGACAGACAGACAGACAGACAGACAGACAGACAGACAGACAAACTTTTAACTGTACCTAAAATCGTCGAATGCATTTTGTGAAAATTATGACTCCTCAAAACGTAAAGTATACATCATTTTAGCCTAACCCTGTATTCATTTGCTAAATTAGCTGATAAGATGGTTAATATTTTCATACCGTTTTATAAATCGTAAGTGAAACGTCTACAGTGAGCCCGGGGTATAAATTCAGTTAGTCCCAAGCGCTCCATCCCCATCAATTCAAGCCACGCGAGACTAGTATGGATGGGAAGCCACCCGAGACTGGTGGGGATGGGAAGTGGCGGCGCCGCGCTGGGGTGACGTCTCATGGAAACTGCAGCTGCCCATCTGCGCCCCTTGACGTCTCGAATGTGACATTGAAGGTAGGGGGGCACTCGGGGGTAGCAAAACTGCGTCTATGGTTGGAATAAAGATGATTCAACGAGAGAACGTAAAGGACTCTCAAAAAGTGCTAAAAATGTAGATAGCATCACTAAGAACGTTCGTTTAATTTTGATTGTCTGTGAAACCAATAATAGTACCAGAAGGAAGCGGAATTTAAAAAAATGAGGAAAAAGCACAGTTAACTGACCGGATTTAGGCAACATCCGGCGGGATTGCCTGATGCTCCATAATCGTGAATCAGACACGCCATTCTGGTAGCACTTCAAATACAGCACGTCTCTAGTTAGTGCGAACTGACTGACCAAAGAGGTGATGAGGTAGCTGAAGTACTGGTTCATCATGCCAACGTCACGAGCCTGCTCCAACAATGGCAGGATCGCCTCTAGCCGACAATCCAGGAGGATCTTGGTGATGCCATTCTTCTTCATGCGAGTCAGCAGCTGTCTAGAAGTGACGGAAATTATGAACACTTGGCACTTGGCGGCAACCCCGGATAACCTGAAGTCGAGTCAGATAGGGACACGGACTGGTTATAATGATCAGGAATGGGTGCTATTGACGTACTCGATAACAGCATTATATATTCTGAAACAGTAAAATGTAGTTGGATTTAGATGAGCTTCAACCAAAAGCTTGCTGACGAGAAGTCACGAAATCAGGGTCAATGCCAATCCGAGCATGTTACGCAGATCCTGAACCTACCACTGCATTGGAAAATTCCTTTGTAACGGTACAATTTGGCACATATCCTAGCGTGCTGCCAATGCTCCGCCACAATCACACCACAGGCCGTCACGTCTCCGATCCTGGCGCGCCGCCGACTGATCCGCTCTGCCCGCGGCGAGGTGCGAGGGAAAGACGCGACTCGAGCTCTCGCCTGCCCGAACAGGGCAAACGGAAGGGCATAGTTCTACAGCTGAGCTGGTATCAGGAGAGCATGTTCTTCAATATGTCATGCACGAATTACTCAGCACAGTCGCTCGCAAACACGGTGACAATGAAGGTGATGGAGAAACCGACGCCGGGAACACCTTGTTCTAGTGAGATGGCCACATTGCTGCCCTATGCAATGCATTTCCTCTTTTCCCCAACGACGTTTGCCTCTGATCTCGAGTTTGCCATTTCAAGGAGTGTTCTGGGAGCCTGTCTGTTTCTGGCAAAAGACAAGACGATGAAACATATGTTGATCAGACCGCCTCTAGGGACCACAACAGCTCTAGAGTTGCGGATGTTTAGGAATTGGTCCTGAGCATACTACAAATGTCATCTCAAGTTTCACACAACTGACGTCCTTGACGGAAGCCAAGATTCAGCGAGCGAAGCGGCTGAAATGCCGAACTCCAAAAGAGCATGGCCGATCAAACTGCACTGCTATCCGAGACCAGACATTTTTACAATGCCACAAACTCACTGTTACTACATCTTGCTTATGCTGAAGAGCCATCGCTAGTTGAAAAGAAAATGAATAATGAATAATTTGAAATTCAAATTGAAGTACCGTGCCGTTTGCCAGCTCGCAAGGGGTGACTGAACATCCCATAACACCGCAAACATCCCCTATCGATAACAAGGCAGAGGCTGGATCGGACATCCCATCAATTGGTCATTCTGGAACATTGAAGATAACATCAAGGCAGCAAAATAACAGAATGGTACCGTGTAAGTATCCGGGTCCTCTATCTGTGGAATGACAATGTGCACTGCACACGTAGCATCAGCAGAAACAGCATGCCGACTCGCCACCACCACCATTCGGCGCGTGTCCGGGTCTGACCTGTAGCTGGCGGGCGCCACGGGCAGCTGATGGACGGTGATACTGAACCCTGAAGGCGCCGGCGCCCTCAGCACCTCCTGCAGTCGCACCAGGCTGTCGCTGTTCTCGTAGACGATGGCAAAGTTGCTCCAGCGCCAGCTTCGTATCAGCGAGACGTAGGCCTGCGCAACGAACCGTGTGTAGGCAACATGAGGACGGCGGCCGGCTCATACCGAAGTGTAGGGGCCTTACCGAAGTGTACGGACCTTACCGAAGTGTAGGAACCTTACCGAAGTGTAGGGGCAGCACGGTCAATATTCGCACCCAGCACTGCACATATTTGAGCTAGACAAATTACTCGAAAGCTACGTTGGAGTTAAGTGACAAGAAAGTGGTTTCGAACTCGAGGTGATCGCCAACGCTATGGACAATACTCATAATCATGTTTGCATGTCTTCGGGTGCGAATGATCAAGTCTGATCGAATCGCCCTAAAGCCCAAATAACTAACTAGCATGTGTGCATATGTGCACAGACGGGCTGCACGCTGTGCACACAGCGGAAGTTTCGGCTGTGGCGCTGTCTGTGCCGGTACCTCGGCGGGTTATCTTGCAGTCTTCTCGTCACGCTCTCCGCTGCAACACAAGCACGTGGCTCGCTCGCTCTGCTCCGATCTCTCGTGTCTGGTAACCTGGGGGCTGCATAGTGCATAGGCGTCAAGAAACGAGGCTGCACCCTCTGGCGCACCGCAGGATTGAAGTGTCTGTTTATAGGAAGCTCACGATCACGAGCCCAGTGTCGCGGGCGCCCAACGGTCAGCATGGCTCCTCAAATGAGTCGATACTCCTGAGCACAACCATATTTTCAGTAGGAGCCAGCTGGGCTACTCGATGTCAAACTTCGGCACAATATTCCTCATACTTACCTAGACAGATAAATTACGGTACTGCACGGTACTAGGATGATAGTTTCACTCCTGAATTCTGGCTCCGGGCATGACACTCATCTACATATTTGGAGCATTCACCGAACTTTTGAGAAAGAATACGGCAGGGGTGCAGCAACGGTAACTACACTTCTTTGGCCACGTAACATCAAACCTGCAGGCTGAACTGCAGCGCGAAGCAGTGTCTAACGAGGGCTAGCGACGTCGAGTCCTCAAGGTACCTAAAGGATCGACATCCGTGATCCGGGGATGGAAGGCCAGAGTCAAAGAGCATTTAGCGTCATGTCAACAAGGTCACCATTCAGGGTCATCTTCAATGGGCTTACCCAACTCACCTATATTGAGATCTCATATGGACCTGGCCCGACCAGGAAATGATCCCAAATCTTGGTTACACTTTCAGTTGCCTTCAGATCCTAGCATTTTATATCGTAAAACAGATCAGCCACTGTCAGTTCTATGTCCATATCACCACATACACGCAGGATGACAAGTTTAAAGCTAGTCTGATTGCAATCGGAAGTCTAAGAAACTGCTCAGAACCGAAACATCGAGAAGTTACCGTCTGATCGTCGAAACGCTTACGTCACACAACGTGCGAATCAATGTGGCATAATCTCTCATGCAATCAGTGTTTTGCGTCTGTTACCACTCCCTTTCCGGCCCATGCACTATCCAAGACAACATTATTCTGATGAAGATTTTGGGCTCCTTTTGATGTGGGGCTATACCTGTCCCACAGTACGTCAAATTGGCCGCAAATGCTGAAAATTTGCCTTGGGAAGCATAGATACCATTGACACACACTGGCCATGGAAAGGACGTAGCAGGGTCCTATCCCGCACCATGCAATGTTAATGGCTTCATTTGTCCGACTCCGTGTCTCCGTAATCACGAACTCAAGCATGATAAATTGCAATGGGGATGTATCTCTCAACGCCTCCTCCATTTCAATCGCGGTAGTCGAACAGTTCCCGGTCATCTGCGACAGAAGACCTCACTGATTTCGCAAGAGAGAGCACTTGTCAACGGGCGGATCACGCGCACCGACCTATTTCTTCCGACACCAGTCAACGTCATGCTATCTCCCTCCGGGCCTCCGGGCAAAACCTGTGTGGGTGGCAAAACTGATGGTGAGGCTGGGCACACATCGCCGGGAGTGTGGGTAGGCACACTTTGCTGAAGACGTAGGGCGTGGGCGGACACACTTTGCCGAGGGTGTGGAGGTACACTTTGCTGAAGATGTAGGGCGTGGGTGGGCACACCTCGCCGAGAGTGTGGGTAGGCGCACTTTACTGAAGATGTAGGGCGTGGGTGGGCACACCTCGCCGAGTGTGGGTGCGCACTTTACTGAAGATGGGGGGGGGGGGGAAAACTTTTCGGGGGGGGTTTTTGAAACACAATTCGCCGATGGTGCCGGTAAACACACTTCGCTGAGGCTGCATGGTGTGGGTAGACACATCTTGTTGAGGGTTCGGATAGACACACCTTGCCGAGGACGCGGGTAGGCACACCCTGCTGAAGGTGTAGGGTGTGGGTGGACACACTTTGCTGAAGGTGTAGGGTGTGGGTGGACACACCCTGCTGAAGGTGTAGGGTGTGGGTGGACACACTTTGCTGAAGTTGTAGGGTGTGGGCAAACACACATTGCCGAGGATGCGGGTAAGCACACCCTGCTGAAGGTGTAGGGTGTGGGTGGACACACTTTGCTGAAGGTGTAGGGTGTGAGCAAACACACCTTGCCGGGTAAGCACACTTTGCTAAAGGTATAAGGTGTGAGTAGACACACCTTGCTGAAGGTGTATGATGTGGGTAGACACACCTTGCCGAGGGTGGCCGGATGCGGGTGAACGTTGACAGAGTAGTCGTTTCGCTTGAGGTGGTAGTCCCAGCGTGTCTCTATGTGAGGAACCTCCAGTGTGTCGCAGATACTCTGCACGTGCGCCGAGGTGGAGGCGACCTGAGGTCCGAACACGGCCGCCACGCCCCGCTGCAGCACTCCGCACACTGTCGCATCACAGCCTGACGGTCACTCAGCATTTAGGTCAGGCTGCATGCTTGGGTCAGGCCGTCCTTGGGTCTCGGCTTGCGATCCTATGTCTACATATACGCAATATATGCAGTGCGTCTTTCAAGGTGGTGCTATGTTGCATGCAGTATCTGAGCAAATTCTAGAGGGCAATGATACACTTGTGTGTTACATACATTTATGCCATACATAAATTGTTCAAAAGCAAGGCAGGTGAGATTTTGGGAATATAAATAATCGAATATGGACTTTCAGTTCAGTCGACATCAGTTGGTATCAGTTTTTCCGTCCAGGACGCGTCAGGCACGGAGGTGGGTGTTACTCGAGGAATTGTAGCCACTAACGATATAGACCAAGCCACCAGATATCGCCAGAGCAACCACAACAATCGGCTGGTAGGAACGCTCGGTTGCCCTCTGTCTCCAAGCAAATGATCGACTTTAATATCTATTACATGTGAGACAACAGTAAATAACCATTGCGATATTGTCTGCATGCACATGGATTCACGCCGTATTGAATAAAGCGAATATTCGCCCTCATAAAATGCAACATTAAACATAGCAGGATACTGCAAAGTGCAAGAATAAGCAGCATTGCTTTTATACTTCAAATGTTACCTTAAACGAATCACGAGGTTAAAGGAAACATAGAAGACCTAACAATATGACGGCCCATTTTCAACCACCAGGAAGGTTTTCATTTCATGACCGAACTACAATTGCTCGTTACGCGGGTTGCGTACTGTAGAAGTGCGCCATGTACGCTCTGGTGGTGACGTGTGCACAGTGCACGGCACGACTGACCCTTCCTGGTGGCCTGGTAGCTGTTGTTGGGCGGAAGTCTCTGCACCAGCCCGTGCAGGTAGGTGTGGGGCAGCAGCCGAGGGTCCCCGTTAACGCGGTCCACTGCGTGCAGAAACGCTGACTCCAACAGGTCCTCTCCGGAGTCGAACAGGCCCACTGAAACGTTATCGAACAACAGACCGCTAAAAAATGGCTGTGAAACTGAGACATCGCTGACTGATGTACACGCCGAAATATTATCGCCGAGCGGGCCCAGGAAACAGCATTGGTCGCAGTGGGATGGATCCTTGAAAAACTTAACTTTTGAGGTAATACATTATGCATCTAGATTCAACGCGGAGTTTATAAACGTGGCATTGTAGGAACCGTTGAGAAACGGTGGGAAACCATACATGGGACAGCAGGGACTACGGCATTTATACCTCGAGTTCTTTCCAAACACGTGTGCGGCTACGGATAGCCGAAATCCAACGCAGCGATTGCGTCAGCAGCAGGGAATTGTTGTTATTACTTACAGCAGGTAATTGTTGTTACTTACGAAGGCCGGAGTCCACACACGTGCATATGGTACCAGCATAAGGCACCAATAGGAGCGCTGGACGAACGGGGACGAAGCCCGGCGCCTACTCTCGGGTATCTGATGCCAGTATAAGGCAACAATAAAACCGCTGAGCGAGCAAGGGCGAAGCCCGGATATATGGCGCAGGTATAAGGCACCAATAGGAGCGCTAGGCGAGCGGGGACGAAGTCCGGTGCACTCCCGGGTACATGGTGTCAGCATAGGGCACTAACAGGAGCGCTGGACGAGCGGGGACGAAGCCCGGGGTGTACTCCCGGGTACATGGTGTCAGCATAGGGCACTAACAGGAGCGCTGGACGAGCGGGGACGAAGCCCGGGGAGTACTCCCGGGTACACGGCGCCAGTATAAGGCACCAATAGGAGCTCTGAACCAACGAGGGCAGGAAGCCGGCAGGTTGCGGGACTGCTGCAGGCGCAGAATTTGGTACCAAGCCGCGAAAGGGAATTTGTGGAGGGATGACAATTGCTCTCCCCTCTCTTGATTGCCAATGAAGGCATACAGCCGCACCGGTGGCTCAATTGGTTAGACCGCTGGCCTACACTGGTCTCCCCTGTTCCGGCAACACAGGGTTCGAGTGGCCTCACGCGCTCGCATTTAACCCCCAGCTGGGATGGTCAGTTGGCAGGTTGCCTGATAAGGCCGGGGACGAGCTACCGGGAGATCGTGTCGGTGTATTGACAGCACATTAAACTTTCAGTCAGGTTTTTTATGCGGTTGAACTGGAATTCGTGGATCTGGTGGTGGGGCCAGGGTTCACGCAACAAGCGCTGCCTAGCAATCAACCATCGCTCATAAAGCCTCCCCAGCAATATCTCGGAATAAATGTATATTTTGAAAATAATATACATCGTACCACAAACTGAATGCACTACCCGAAGTTGGCTGATTATAATATGTGTCATTCTGTGTCACGGTCCTTATGTCTCACAGCCATTCCACTCAATGTTTGTTGCGCGAGGATCGGCCAGGATTTGAGATTGTCAGCCTGTCCATCGGTTCTAAGGCTGTGATATATAGTTAATATATTTTTTTTGTAATCTAGCAAAGTAAGTATCAGAATGATTCATGGGCATTCAATTAAGCATGCAACCTGACCTAAATGCACATATTTAATGTACAAGCTGATGATGTACCTTTAAGTTGGCCTCTGAGATGAATAGGCGTGTCACAAAAAAGTTATACTAAAACTAGGTGAGACACTGCCTGAATTGCCACTGCTGCATGCAAATCATCCCTTTTCCAGAAATCAAGTTCCTTCCAAAATGCAGATTTCATTCTGCTGCATCTGCAACAAGCCAAACGAGGAATGTTTGAGTCATTCCTCCTACCTTTGCCATTAAGCTGATGTCAACTGATGCCAAATGAACTAAAAGTCCATATTCAATTATTCATATTCCCAAAATCTCACCTGCCTTGCTTTTGAACAATTTATGTATGACTGACACACAAGTGTATCCTTGCCCTCTCAAATTTGCTCTGATACTGCATGCAAAATAGCACCACCTTAAAAGACGCACTGCATATACTGCGTATATGCACACACATGATCACAGATCAAAAGCCAAGGATGGTCTGACCCAAACATGCAACCTGACCTAAATGCGCAGATTTCATGTACGAGCATATGTGCCTGCATCATTCTTGGTCAGAAGATCCGCCTGCAATCGTCTGCCATTGGTTTTTATGCTCTTCAGTAAGGATCGCAAACTCTCTAGAGCCGTTGGCGTGCGAATGCCAACTATTCTGTAGGACGCTTGGCTGACGTTTCTCCCCACGGGTTTGGTGATGGTCGAAATCTACCTTTCAGCTGCACTGGCGTGCGCAGCGTCGTTCGGATCGGAACTGCTCGCCGTCGGCGCGCCTGCACGCACGAGCGCTCATAGTCCAGCGCCTGGCGCAACTGAAGACGTGCCGCGAGTTTTATTAGGCCCACTGGCTGCCAAATCTCAGTTCTGCCTGCCGACGCATAACAAAAGATCATCGTGGGCCCGTCGAATATCGAGTGTGCCAGGATACCAACGAAACAAGCGAAGGGACCTGCTAACTCGGACACAGCCTCCATCCTAATGCATATGTGTATGGCAGCAGAGGTGACAGAAGCTCATGCCTGTCTCTCAACCCATGTAACTCGATGTTTTCATTCTGAAGTTACTGGGTGCAATACCGATTTACCAGGCCTGGGTACATCTCCGGATAGCACTGTATCTTGAAAACGTTGGAATGCTTCACCTATTGCATTCAGTGGAGCGGTGATTTGGCCATTTGTCGATACCATAAAGACCAACAAGTTTGTTATCATCGTTTATGTAGCATTTGTGCTGAGAAGAGTGGACTGCACATTACCTCTGTATAAACTGGGCCTGTTGAACCACTGTTCTTAATTGTATCAACATAGTTTGTATGGAAGTTGTGTTCCTCGCAAGCGACATTGCTCAAGTTCTGCAATATACGACTAAATGGAAGCATAAAATAACATAACATAGGCAACTTCAGTGTTTTCTGATTCATTACCACTGGGAGGGGTTGGAAATGGGGCAGACAAGATAACTGGGCATGGTCCTGGCAAACTGTACCGAGGATTATAAACATGTCCTGGTAGGCAGTACCGGGGAGTATATATACACGTGGTCCTTGTAGGTCGTACCGCAGCATGAACATGTAGGGCGGTACAGTATACCTATTGCCGGCACTTGGTTCTGCTCTGGTGAGTGATGGCGAACGCAGTATTGCAGCGGAAAACAATGTGAAGTTTCCCCTCCCTGAGGGCATTTTTCTGCTATCGGTGTTTTTTTTCACGTAAAGCTGTTAAACATACGTCAGGTATATATATATATATACATATCTATATATATATATATATATATATATATATATATATATATATATATATATATACATATCATCGGCACTATGTGGCCAACACAAAGCATAATCGAGCAAAAGCGAGTCAGTAACGTAGTCGCGCGCACTTGGAGTGTTCATTGGCTCAGTTCAGCAGCCACGGTGCCAATAACCCCGATGGGACGAAATCATAGGCTTAAAATATAGTGGTTTCTTTCCCCACCATTCCATCTTGGGGTTTTTAGGCATGAGTTTTGCGAAATGACCAAACTAAATGGCTCAAAATTGTGCTACCATCCATGCTTCAAATTTAGAATGCATTTCATCACTGGTTCTGTTGTAATGTCCACTTCAGCGGAATCCATCGGCCTGAGACCTGTCACCCTCCAAAACCAGTAGAAGACGTCATTGAAGGCGCTAGACGAGTGAGTGCAAGATACTGCATAAATGCGCCGAGGGCTGGATACACGCCATCAGTATTTTTTTCCCGTCTCATCACTTATGGGTTCCTTTTCTGCATCATGTAGTAGTACATACTACACGTCACAAATTCACCTCGCTACACACTTCACAAGCAACACGCCTTCGGGCCCCCATGCTAACATCAACCTCCCACGCCGTCGCTGTTACTAGCCATATCAAGGGGTGCAGGTTGTTTTTTTTACCAGCTGAATAAGCCTTGACCATTTTTGTGCCAAGCTTTTTTGCCATTTTTTGGCCATATACACCATGCACCTTGCGATCTTGATGCAATTTAGCTCATAGCTGATGAAGTCCTGCAAGCTTAGACCATGGATATACAGTGCCATATGCAATGTTTTCTTAATGAAATAAGTACTAAAGTGCCGAATCAGAAAGGCAGCTATTGGGGATCGAACTGCCCAAACTGACACCTTTGGGAACATATTAGAAATATCTATCATGCTTTGGAGGTCTCTCCAGCATCATAAAACAGGGGTACATTGCCAATATATGTACAGTTTCCTACTTCAATGGCATCTATCGCAAGCATTCGAGTTTCTGATGTCGTAGATAGCATGACATCAGATACATGAATATTAAGACTGCTGTAGTCTAAAAAAATAGCACTTGATCCGATATTCCAGCTAGCCAAGATTAAAGTGTGCTTAGTTGCATGCAGATAGGTACTACTTTGTCCAGTTAAAATCTGTGTCGCAGCTATTCGTTATTATGACATTGCAATTGGGGCTGAACTGGATCAGTAGCCGGTAATGCATTGGAAATAATTGCATGCACCCAGGCCGTCGTTTTGCCGACGTTCTTTAATCATGTAAGGATTACTGAGTTCAACATCCTGTGATGCATTCTGAGTATTTTGTGTAACTCCATTATTTCTGGATGCCATTTGACAATGATTGTGAGGTTAGAAAATGGCCTAAGGCGTTTTTGCTTACTTATGCACTTGCCATTAAGAGCCGCACTACTCAATATCTTTATTCTGGTCACATCGTGCTTGATTAACCAAATTTTTTAATCAAATAACGGTTAATTTCCAGCTTCATACGCTTATTGAACTCGACGGTTCTGTTAAGATACGGCGACCAGAGAAATCTCTAGCCAGGTGATCACTGATTTTGAGGCACGATCAGTGATCACCTGGCTCTGCTAGATCAGGAGTCATAACTGGCACGAAACTTATGAATATACCGCAACTGAGCTCTCTCCGCCTTTCTCTCTCTCTTTCTCTCTCTCTCTCTCTCTCTCTCTCTCTCTCTCTCTCTCTCTCTCCCCTCTGTATACACACACACACACACACACACACACACACACACACACACACACACACACACACACACACACACACACACACACACACACATATATATATATATATATATATATATATATATATATATATATATATATTAGGGTGACACTTATTTTTCGACTTTCGAAAAATGGAAAATGCAGTTGATTTTCTGGTTTGTATTAGCCTAAAAACATAAAAACAACAAAAACAAAAACATAAAAACATATATATATATATATTATATATATATATATATATATCTCGGCTTCTTTATCTCACGCCCATCTTCTCCCATTATCTCGCTCTCTATCTCTCCCTGCCTCGAGGATGTGATGGCATACTCGTGTCAGTTCAAATTCCAGTGCGTATTGCGTTTCAATTTGCCATGCATGTGTCATTTTATACTGAGGGGCATTTTTTTAAAACAGAGCCTTCAATTTAGACATAAGAACATCGAAAACCAAACTGCTTCGGCAGACATTGGTTACAAACTTGCTGAAAACAGGTTCCTTTGGCGAATAATTATCTGCTCGTTTCTCACACTACAATACGCTGTACCGAACTGTCGAAGCACTATTTGCCGTACGATGCGTCATGGCTTTTTCTGTGCCATAGCTTTTCCGCTCAGTTTACATGACACATCTCCGTTGAGAGCAATGTTTTCTATAACACTGTGGATCATTGAGCCACCGTCCGTCTGACCCCGTGGCAGGTTGGTCACGTGTCATGACGTAGCACTGCTACGTCATGTGCATACAGACCGTCGGCAAACAGACACAAAGCGATCATCACATACGTACGCAAGGGAAGTGCAACCATAAAATATTTATATTGAGAAGATATTACAAGCACATCGGAAGAAATATTCTGGACCGAATTTGGCACACATCAAAACTAGGAGAGCAGGTCCAATTCTGATTACAGAGCTGTGATTTGCTACGATGTAACCAAGCATATAAGGCTTTAACAAATATTTACGTGCGGGTCAGGTCGCTCATGTATACTTTTGTCGCACGCTCACAAGCGTGGACACGCCTGGGTTTCGCCCTCGCTTGCAATCAACCTATATGTACACTGACTTCGCACTTTAAGGGCTCTCTTTCGTGAGGACAGTGTCAGTACTACTCTACAGACTGCTACACGCTCGTGAGGACTGTGTCCACACTGCTCCCGACTGTGACATACCTGTGAGGACTGTGTTAACATTGTTCCTGGCTGTCACACACCCGTGAGGACTGTGTCAACAGGGGGGACGAGTAGTTTAGGGGTGAGCTATCCGTATCACAATCGAAAGGTTGTGGGCTCGAGTCTTACCTGTCGCTACTCTTCGCCGGCGATCAATCGGCGCGATGGATTGGCGACGCTGTTTCAACGGTCGATGTGTCGTTTAAAAAAATCCAACAACTGTGTCAACACTGCTCCTGGCTCTCACACACCCGTGAGGACTGCGTCAGCACTGCTCTCGGCTGCAGTCTTAAAAGACGATATGTTAAAATGGTTAGGTATGAGATGTCGAAAGGTGAACGGTAGTATGTCTAAATTGATGATGGTAGCATGTCAATTAAAATATTGTTTCGGTCCTTCAAACTCAATTTTGAGCCAATGTTGTAATGATAGTGCATGCTTTCTTTTTTCTACTATTTTTTTAGGGATGGGCACCTAATATAGGGATACCTATGTTAACAACGATTGCAATACCATGGTATCAACAGATGGCCGTGATTAAATCATCATTCTCCTTATTAAATCCTAAAATATTACTTGATAATACGGATCAGCATCCCCTCGCTTCGTGAGATATATCCAGCCTTGATGTGAGATGTGAACATTCGATCTTGTTGTTCAAGCGGCGAAATATTGACAGAACGCATCATAGATATTCTCTCTCCCTGGATTTGTGTTACGAGATGCTCACGCATCACAATCCAAAATGGTGAGAATATGCATGATACTTATACACGAAATACTTTTAGAAACAAGTCATGGAGACTTCATAAGCAGACACCAACAAGCACGATGCCAATACGTCCTTGGAAAGGATGTCTATTTAGTGCATAGAAAGTGGTATATTCCACCATATTTCACGAATAGTTTATCACTGGTCGGCTGATGACGGCATGAACACTGCTTTGTGTGTGCTGACGCGCTGAACCGACAAACTCCACCGGCAAATAATATGCATTCAAGTGAACTGACGAACAAAACATACTGGCTGACAATTTCTATTTTGTCAATCTATTTATACCCAAACAGCTTCCGATTTTGGTCATCATCTGGTGACCTGACCTCTTAGCATAATGCGCAACCCGGAAATAACTACCTTTGATGGAAGAGTAATGCATTTAGTGGGGATTGTAGATTTGCGGATGGTATCTCCGATGGCCGATCCTCACGACCTTGTCATGAAACTGCTGGGCAGATTTACAGGCATTTCCAACGCTGGTTTATGTCACGATATTCGTAACATTCCTACTCCGTGAGCTATGAAGCTGAAATCCGACTCAGGCTCCCGCAGAGGCGTTACAAAAAGCGCTCAATACAAATACGACTTACATGCTGAATGAATCGTAGTTAGCCGTGTGCAGAAGTGCTTCCATGACAGTATACTGATAGGACGGAGCTAGCAGACCTAATGAGCACTTAGAGCAATGCTTTCTTGGGGCAGGATATCTCCGGAGAGATTTGATTGCAGCTCCAAGTCATATACAATGATATACAGATTGGATCTTCCCAGTAATCAAAGCATCATAAACATACTCAATTTTCAAAACAAAAGTATGTCATCAGCTATGTGCAAAACTGAGGGCACACGGAGGTATTTTTTTCCAAATATGAGCAACAGAAGAAGCCAATGTGGACGAGAGAGAGCCATCTATGTTTTATCAACAAGCCGTCATTCAAAAATTGCCTGCAATCCGTGCAATAATCAAGCAATTTGCAAGTCCTGAGCAGTAAACAAGTGTCATATATTCGGATATTCTTATCATAAAGCAGCGATACGCAATCGAAGTTGCTTCTCCAGACCAGTCGCACAATCAATCTCCCCCTTCCACAGAGGCAGACCGAGCTGTACAACTCTCGCTCCCGCCTGCCCGAACGGGTGTTGGCGAAGCGCCCGGGCCTCGATGTGATGTTGGCCAATGTCTCCATTCCACAGGGGCAGACCAAACTGTACAGCTCCAGCCTACTCGAACAGGAGTTGGCGAGGCGCCAGAGCATCGGTGTGATTTTGGTTATTTTCTGTAACGGCCCAGTTCCGTATCGTCAGCGAAGTGTGAGCGGGTAGGCTGGGCAGCGGACGGTGCGGTTTACTGCCCCAGGGGGACCGGACTGTGCGTGCGTGAGTAGCGAGGGGGGTAGATGTGTGGGTGGGTGGATGGGGAGAGGTGGATGTGCGAGGGAGCCAACGTGCCGTCTGGTAGAATGGCACTGGATGGAGCTTTTGACGAAAACGAAAGCACACAAACCCATATACGGATAGGTTAGGAGCACACAACAATTAAATTTGAATCAAAGTGTCAAGAGTGGAAAGTTATTATTTGAAATGTAAGAGTGGACAGTTGCAATCGAAACCAGACAGAACTCAAATTATGGGTAAGATGCTAGATGGTTGTTACAGTAGTGCGACACAATGCATGCAACATATTACCAGCATCATACGCTTTTCCAATAACTACCAGGCCACACACTGGATGAGTGAGAGTAATGGTTCAAAGCGCAGTGCAGCCGAACCTCCAGGTATATCAGTCCAAGGCGCATTGTCTCGAGCGTTTATAAAGACACGCGCCCTCGGTATGCATGCAGAGCTCAAGTAATGTCGAATGCTATACATTAGCCAAATTACATTGCTAAAGGCCGGGATAGAAGTGCCATCCTTCCCTGGGACTGAACAATACTTCGGGATATAAATGAACCATGTTGCCAACTTTCCATTTCGACAGATGACAAGTGCCGGCTATAGTGCGAGTTCCGCGTACTGGTACGCAACCAGTGGGCGGAAATGTCGTTTCAAATGTTCTCATTGGAATAAAAAAGACAAGAAATTCTTGTGAAATAACACGAAAATTAATCTGGTACTCTACGACACTTTGTGCTTCATTTGTTTTTCGCAAATGTCCCAATGAAGAAGTGGAAAAGTGGGATCTTACCTCATCATGTCATCATCATGTCATCATCCATCTCATCATGCGCACCTAAATCAGCGTAGAGTAATTGGCTTGCAGTCATATAGCTCCAAATACAGCATACTCCTTTGAGAAATTAAGCATACGTTCAGGGATATTTTCAACAAAGCTGATTCAAGGAGTGAACATTAATGTTGAACAGATACCTCATAAGTATTTGGGAATATGGGGGAATGGTATGAGATAACACACTTAAAATTCAACCCGACTGTTCAGGGATTATCCCATTCTCCAATTACATGGCGCCATCCAAGAACACCTTTCTCATCTGGAATCAATCATACAATGCGTACTCCAATACAATCATGCTATTGCATGAAGTATCGCAATTGTACCTTGAATACGCAGACGCCTCTTAACTATATTGATGTGCTCCTCAGACCACCACCACCACCATTTATCTGGCCTCAGTTCAGCTTCTGGAAGGTCGCACGAGCTGGTGTAGCCCCCCACCGCCCCGACTCACCTATTCGCACCCGTTCTGCTGTCACCGAGACGACGGCGCCGGCCAGCGTGCAGGCGCAGAGGAGAGCCGTTGCCATGGTGACGGCCGGCGCGGACGCCGACTGCGGTAGCTCTGGCGGTCGCTCTCGCTCGCCACGCGCTTCGGCCGGTGTGCGGCGCGCGCATCGGGCCGATTGTAAAATGGGCCGGGGAACCCGGACCACGGAAATAGGGGGGGTACGGACCTGGAGTACGGGACGACGGCCGGGTCAGGTCGCAGGAGCTGTCAGGTCACGAGAGCTGGGCCAGGTAACTAGCCAATCACTGCACAGTTCGTTGGAAGCGATCGCTGATTCAAAGCCCGTGCAATACATGGAAGGGAAAGTTAGTGAAGACCAGAAAGGTTAGCTGATTAATGATGTGCATCTTCTATTCTGACCGGTCGGCGGTGCATGCAGCACGTCGACTAAGCGCACCGAGTCGCGTTAGAACACTAAAACCATATTTAAGAAATTAACGGTCTATTGCATACTCAGAAAAGGTGTTTGGTGCGCACTTAATCACGCACGTCGTTCATTTAGATGCCAGTGTAGAGCCTGACAGAAAGGCGAACATAAGGGCCCATCCATTTATTAGATACATACATGACAAGTCATATAATTGTTAAATGCAGCGACATCTACAGCATAGCATTGTCGCACGTAGCACTACGAAGCAGCCCAGCTTCTACGTATACGTACAGTCCGTGAAAGAAAGTCTAACCGAAGTGTCTGTAGGTCAATTTACAGGAAACATTATTGTTCTTGCACTCGTGATGTAGGTCACAGTCAGCATTTGCTGATGACTCTCAATTGTATTGTTCGAAAGAAAATATCGCGCAGTTTCATGAGAGATAATATCATCCATGGATTATATGAATTATAACATATATATTTCCTAGACGATTATGACATCCATTTGACAAAAGTAAAACTCGTATCCTGCTAACACACAGAACGCTGCGTATAACGGACAGATACAACATTTGTGTGATGGCCCTTCAGGCCATTTTTAGACCCACGACGGAGCCTCTCCAGATTCAGTCGATCTGAAGGAGACTGGTTACCGTGAGCACATCAACTATCTGATTGTTCGTGTCCAGGTCTAGGTAAAGACAAAAACGTGACTTTCCACGGAGTGAAGCACCGACAGACTGATCGCCAAATCCTGCATCCCACACATCGCTCACTGACTTCAGAGCTCCCAGAGCCAGTGCATAGCGAATAATCTCTGTTAGAACTGTTGCACGGCGATGCTAAGCATGCCATAACTACCCAGAATATTTAGTGATCTTACCAGTCATGCTCCTCGTAGGTGTACTTCATCTACGAGCTTGCATAATACACAAATGATAGACCGACACCAAAGGCAAAAGGTGTGACAACGTAGGCGCAGAAGAAAATACGATATAATGTACCAAACCGAAAGGTTAAAGGTGGGGCAGGTTTGCCGTGGAACGGCAGCCACGTGGCGGTTATCTAGAGGCGGCACCAGTACGGTGGTCAGTGCGCCTAGCTGGCGCCGACCTAGGAGAGCACGAACATGTCGGTCGTCAGCTGACAGGCCAGCTGTGCGTGCTCCACAGTGCCGGGCGCGTCTGCGGACATACAGTGGTGCGGTCACATCAGGCAGTGCTCAGCACATCCGTCCAACTGGACATACTGTGGTACATGCATCACAGACAAAACTCGTAAATCAATCAACATACAACGGTAACATACACGTGATGGCATCTTCAGCACCTTAACCCGCGCCGTCTTTCCTGTCAAATCCTCCCACCCCGTCTGGGGGGGGGGGAGGAGCGGTTGAAGACCCCCCCTCTCAAATCCAAACTAAGCATCGCATGAAAACGAAAGAGGTGTCATCGGAAAGCGCTCGACGAGTAGGGTCCCGGTCCGCCCCCCCCCCCTCCACAACAAATTCCCCCAAAAGTGATGTCACCAGGGGGCTAGATTTTTACGACTTTTCACGACTTGCATTGTTTTTTACTCTGGGGAGTTCATTTTGGGGATATATGAAAAAACGAAATGTATTTGGAATGCGAAAATGGCAGCGAAATCGACCAGGTCTATATTTTTTTTGGCCCCAAAAAATAAAAATTCCATTTTTGGGAAACTTAAAAATTTTCAGTTTTCAAGTTTTCTTTAATTTTCCTTCTCCAATGGGTAGAGCAGACCGATAAATATTGTTGGAAGTCAACTTGCCCTAATGAAAAATGCCGACTTTAGCCAGAATCCTGTGTTTGAACTGCAATATGGCAAATATGCAAAATATATATGTAGTAAAAAACGAAAAAAAAAAGAAAATTTCAACTCGTACGTTTTGTTGCATCCGTAAAGATAAGCAAACGCTGAAAGTTTCATTAAAATGTCTGTATCCGTTACAGCGTGACGACTGGTTGAACATTTTTGGAGGTGACCTCACTTGACCTTGAGTAACTCGTTGACCCTAGATGACCTGACCTAAACATTTTGAACTAGCATGTCAAATTTATGTGGGAAAAGGTATGTCAAATATGGGCGCCCTGCCGCGCGCCGTTCGTCCGCTGTCCTCGAAAACCTGAGGGAGGCGGTTGAAGACCCCCACGAGACGGGACGGGTTAATCGGCTGTATACAAATACACATAAATATGGATATGCATATTAGGATGGGCCTTTTTTATATTTGTCTTCCGAAATTTCGTTTCAGTGTTTGCTATTGGTACATTTCGGTGAATTGAGTGGTGCATGAATTGCACCACTCTTCCTTGCTTAGCAATCCCACAAGTATTGTTGGGAACTGTGCGGTCCCGTCACCGTTCGGGTAGATGGCGCCAATGTTGTCGGCGTCGCAGCCCGCTACAGCGCCGGCGTTCGGTCATTATCATCAGATTTGTTGGTCAGAAAGTCGAATAAAACATCATAGGAGCACCTCTTAACCACCAGCGTGGCATTAGTGCCGTGTTGAAGACTTACGAGGATTGTAAAGTCACATCACTGATCATTACTCATCATCAATCATCAATCATCATATTTGTTTAGTGCGGCCCTCCCCATAATAAGATCCTGACTATGCCCCTGGCCGCACCATGTTAATGTGGATATTGTAAATGAACGCAAAACGAGTAAAATATAAATTTGTATGAAGGGTAGTGAAATATATCAGCAGACGAGAAATAACCTGCCCTATCTACCAGGAGCAAAACTTCCTTTCCAGCCATGCCTGTCCGTCACGATTACTGTGGCAAACACCGATCGGTTTGATCGTAACGTGTCGCCGAGTGTTGCAAGCAAACCCAAAGCGCCGCGAAAAAAAATGGAAAAGGATAGCAAAATGCACAAGGTGGTAGAAGGATAGTAGGACAGTAAAATGCATCAGCACCACCAGCAGACGGGAGTCGAACTTGCTAATCTCCCTGCAGCATGGGTATTTAGGCTGCGTTCTTTGTCACGTTCCGTCCAGGAATTCCCTGGACTCTGACGTCATGTGCCGTTCTTTGTCCGTTCTTCAGGAATTCCGCGGCCAGATTTCGCGGATTCCCCGGGGAACGCGCGGAATGAAAAAAAAAATTGTCCAGCCGCGTCCTGTGCGGTTCTTTTCAAGATGGCGACGCACATTGGAAGTGATTTGCAGGCCAAGGAAGATATTGCAACTTCGTAAGTAGTGTTGTGGAATGGATACGATTGGGCTAGATTGTGCGGAGGTGTTACTAATGAATGTCATGCTTCCACCGGCGATGATTTTCCCTTGCAGCGTGGCCAAATTCTTAACTGTTTAGGTGAAACAGCACGAAGCTAGACACTATCTTCAGAAGCTTCTTTCCCTGATTATCTGCATCTCCATCAAAACGTGCCGTAAACGTGCCGATATCGGCACGCTGTCCGCATGTGTCGGGGCGAGCTTTACATCTAATACACGGCATGCCAACATTGGGCCGCTCTCGGCCCGACATCAGTATACTGATCTGGAATATCAGCATATGTCGGGTTGAATTCTGAATATCAATAACGGCCAGCTAAAGCTAAAGGCCATTGTCCGACATCCCACTTCACAGCTGACAGCGGACCCCTAGCGTCCCGACGGCAGCCTGACCCACTTTGGATTGGGTTGGAATGGAGTTGAGGGGCGCGTCGACATCTAGGGTCATTTTGCGCCCATAACTAAATTGTAATCAATCTACGGTGATGCTATCATAGCTCACTATCCATCTTCACGGGTGGGGTATATTACGTCAAGGCGAGCTTGTCGAATGAACATAAAAATATTCCCAGACGCCACGACCTCGAGTCGTTCCCTATTAGGATACGTAAAGAAGAGTCGGTGTTCAATCGTCCTAGAATCTGGCGTCGTAGAGGATCGAGCAGTGTACAGCCAACTAAAACATGGCACACGGTAAGCAGGTTAGAACAGCGCGGACATACTGGGCGGTCATTACCTGTCAACATATAGCTATGTGTTGCAAAGGTATGGCCTATTCTCAATCGACAAAGTATTACTTCTTCCCGACGTTTGGTTCGGTGAGAGGATAGCCATTTTCCTAATGTCGGTATTAAAACCCTGAGCTTACTACACTTCGAATTCCAGGATCGTTGCCATTCTGACTGTATACTTGACAATATAGTAGGGTATATATCTCTTGGAGGGAGCCGTAGATGGACCACACGGCCATTGCTAATGGCGTCTTTGGCGGTTATGTCAGCAGCTTCGTTTCCTGCGAGTCCAACATGGCTAGGAATCCAGCAGAACACGATATTTCTTCAGATGTCTTGTAAGGATTGTACTATTTTCATAATCCTCCGAACAAGCCGGTCATCCCGGTTAAAGATGTTTAGTGCCTGGAAACTGCTCAAAGAGTCCGTGAAAACCACATGGTTTGTGGACCGGTCTTTCTGTATAAAATAGAGGGCTTGCAGAATGGCATACAGTTTGGCAGTAAAAATCGAAGCTTGCATCGGTAAACAAAAAGATCGAACACCTTGTCGACTTACGTAAGCACACCCGACACCAGAGACCGACTTTGAGCCGTCTGTGTAAATGCGCGAAAAGTTGTGATATATCTTTTCCAATGCTAACATGCAAAGTTCCTTTGGGTTCATCTGTCCTTTCTTTGAGCAGGTTAGAGTCATGTCAGTCTTCATTGGGACAGCATGCCAACGGGGAGTGCTCGGTGTGATTACACGTGCTATGGAACGCGGCCGGATATTGCATTCTCGAAGAATCGAGGACATACGAGTTGAAAACGGTAATCCACGCTGAGCCCTGTGACATGCACTTAATGTCCATGAGAACATCCACCGATAGGCTGGATTGTTCCGGTTTTGAGCAACATTACATGCGTATCTCGCACCCAATAACTTACGGCGTAGTGCAAGAGGTGGCTCATCTACTTCTACCATTACCCTAGCAGCCGGTGAGGTACGAAAGGCTCCAGTAGCGATGCGAAGAGCTGCATTGTGGATCACGTCAAGGCGACGCTTGGTTGTGGCACGGGCTCCATCATAAATAAAACATCCATAGTCAATTTTAGAACGCACGAGCGATCGGTACATCAGAAGCAGGATACATCTATCTGCTCCATACGAGCATCTAGAAACTGTACGCATTACCTGTAGTCGTTTTGCACATTTGTGTGCAAGATCGTTGATGTGAGTGGTGTATGTCAGTAGACGATCCATCCACACACCCAGAAACTTGGCAGCTGGCTTGAATATTATATGGCGTCCATTGAGAATGATCACGGGATCAGTACAAGAGCGTTTGCGGCAGAAGTGGATAGCGGTGGTTTTCGATGTGGACATAACGAAACCGGTTTTGTTGCACCAATCCTGCACCTTCCGAACAGCCATCTGGAGTTGTCTCTCAACCGTATGCACAGAGCGTGAAGAGGACCATGTGGCGAAATCGTCCACGAAAAGCGCTCTCCCTAAGGAAGTTGGCAGCAATGTACCAACGTCATTAATTGAAATAGCAAACAACGTAACGCTCAGTACGCTCCCCTGTGGAACTCCGTTAACTTGTGAAAAGGTGCCAGATAGGGAGTTTCCTATTCTAACGCGAAACGTTCTGGAAGACAGAAAATTGGACAAGAAGACACCCATGGGACCTCTGATTCCCATATTGTGCAGCTTCATCAGGATACCGTGACGCCATGCCGTGTCATATGCGCCGTCAATGTCAAAAAATATTACTGCTGTGTGGTGGCGTTTCATGAAACCAGAGCGCACAACTGAGTGGAGTGTTAAAATATGGTCAAGTGTGCTACGGTGTTTTCGGAACCCACTTTGTATCACAGTAAGGAGATTGTTATGTTCTAAAAACCACATCAATCGGACATTTACCATTTTTTCAAATTGTCTATACAGGGACCAGGTCAGTGAGATGGGTCGGTAATGTAATGGGTCCGTGCCATATTTATTTGATTTACGCATGGGGACTATAATTTCTTCACGGCATGAAGGCGGAAATGTGCCCGATGTCCACATTGCATTTAGGGCTTCTAAACGTGTGTCTAAAGCAGCAGCTGGTAAACGTTTTATGATATCATTATGCAAAGTGTGGGGACCCTCTGCCACACTCTTGAGTGTGCCGATTGCTACGGTTAATTCAGGAATGGAGAATGGTATGTTGTACTGGAGGACGTCTGTGGTGGAAAAATCAAGAGGACGTACCTCGCACCGATCCTTGTATCTCAAACATTGTTCGTTGCATGTGTTTTCCGAGTGTGCGGACAAGGCACATCCTATCTTGTCAGCCACTTCTTCCGGGTCGATGATGTCCTGTCCTGCTACCGGGGAAGTTGCCCTGCCTGCTCATAGTATGGATAGTTAGTGTTGTAGGGCTAGGTGAAGGACATGGATTGGGGTGAGATGGGAATTGGAATGGGGGCGTATGGATGGAAGGACGAGTGAGGCACTCTTAGTCTGACCTCTCTCTGGCCCCCTGGTGGTCTGGCCGCCGGATCCTTGAGGCACGCAATCCTCCCCACCACGGAAAGGTGATGCCTCATCGGGGGGGGCGGTCCCACTTTGGCTGGGTATCGGTAGCTCCACTCATCAGCCGACAGCGGGCCACTGGCGTTCAGATAGCGGAACGTCGATCCGCTGTCGGCATGTTCACTGGGCAATGACCAATGCAAATTTTCTCCCTACTCTTGACATGCCTGCCCTGGACATGACTGATGTTCATCTACCTAGAACACGATCCATCTCAGAATGGTTCCACATTTTTTTCTTTTTATCGTATATCCATGCGCATTAAATTAGACATCAGTGGCCAATAACAATAAGATCATAGGTGGAAGCTTTGTATAATTACTGGTGCTGCCAAGAAGCGATTCAATCACATTGATTTAATGCAAAAGCATGCAAACAATGCTAAACATAACAATTAGTAGTTTGCGAACAGCGACACAAATGGCTCACATAAATAAACCGGCGCGAAATTTTACAGAACGTTCCGCGGCTGCAGTCCACGAAATGTGCGACGTCACAATCCAGGGAATCCTCGGAATGAAGGACACAAAGAACGCAGCCTTATTTCCAGGGCAACGCTTAAACCGTGCAGGCATGAAACTGATCAGATATCTTCCATGCTAGTTTTGAAGTAGTAAGGGTCTTCAACTTCGGCGATTAATCGCAGTGCCAAAACAAGTCAAACAGCTGAGTACAGGACGTTAAGGGAATAAGTACTGATGACAGGAGAATGTGAAAGAATCGGGGATTACATTCAGATCTCGTAAAACGCAAACGGAAAGCAATGCACTACTTCGTCAGTCGTAAATTTACACTTCACTCCAGATACTTGTCGCTGAACCCGGGCATTTTCGAGATAGGTCGAAATACTTAGAGCAGAGATGTTGTACGGTGTTAACCTTGCTCAGCTACTGTTGGACGTATGAATGGCTCGGTAACCCCACCTGAACCGTAATACTCGAAACATATTTGACAGCCATTGTCACACACATGTTGACATGTTTTCCATCCAGATTTAGAAACGGCTCTTCCAGGCTGGATCCAGTGCTGACGCTCCCCATCTGGATCCGGATACCAAGTACTCACCATCCCAACCAAGCAATGTGCTTACCCAGCTGGGTCCAGTCGGTCTTCCCGACGTCCTTACGGGCCTCGGCCACAGCCATCCTCAGAGCACTGAGACAGCTGTATGTTGTGCACAGAGGCGGCTCTCCGGTCGCTGCGGTACCCAATCATCAGGTCAACGTCAGGTCAGGCCAAGAGGTCGGGCCATCGGCTGCACCCTACGGCAATGCTACATGCAAGTGATTGGTGAGTGGGTTAGTGCATGAAGTTATCGTGCTTTCAAGCACCGCAAAGGGAGGGACTCCCTAACGTACTCCCACCCCTGAGGCTCCATGCTAAATCTGGAAGGCGTTAGTCGATATCGATGACAATGACCCACTTAGAGTTACATAATATAGTATATGACGAAATATGGTATATGATGTGCTCCTTTGCCTTACCGGAAACCACCATTCTATAATAAAGCAAAAGGCGTAATGGGAAGATCACCAACACATTTCCTGTGGGAAATCGCTAAGTTGGTGTTGCCATAAGATAAATTTGGTAGTTCAAAGTAACCTAAACATTGCAACTGTACGATTGTCAGTGTTGCATTTACGACGTTAGGATGCCGGCGCAGTTGCTTCACCGGAACCTGCAATCCAGGTATGCTTCGTTATCAACCAGTGGCTACCTGTACCGATTTCGAAGTGTACTCTGCATGAGTTCTGGACTCAACTATATTTTTCTCAAATATAATGACACACTGAATGTTCACAAAGGCATTCCTCACTCATAGCCACTTAGTGGCAACGCATTGGCATTGAGAAGTTGGGGAAAGCGAAAGGAAGAATTAAACTGACAACTGTCAATTCAGTGATCAATTGACAGCCACAATTTCACCAGGTGAGAAACGGAGCTTGACTTAAGTTGAAATGTCTCGCAGGTCAAAACAACGTGAGGAAAAACGCGCTATGATTCTCGGGCGACGAAGCTGACCTTTCGAGTTGAAGATTCCGACCGGATTGTAGTTGTTATCCAACAGCTTTACGCGGAAATCCGTTGGGATGTCCTTGCTAGATGGCACGAAGTAGCTCTGAAATAACAGGACGGTGCTTATGCTCAGATTTGTTCCGACATGGCAATATAAGCAACGCAAATATAGTTGTGCGTAAGATGCAATGTCACACATGTCCATTTGCGTGTAAGATAAATGAAATGAAGTGAAGTGTCAGCTTCGTTCTTTTGGATTCATCGACTACAAGTGTTCCACATTCGATATTCTCACACGATAGATTCGAATGAAACTGCTACAAAGCAGTAGATTGGAGTGGAAAATGCTTACCAGTCTCGGACATTTATGGAGTCTATACTAGCCGGAACCAAATTGGTCTGTGGAACTTCGGAATGCAACATGGAACTTTCAAAGCTAGCTGATTTCGCAGCTACATAATCGCAAAAGCTATTGGATAAAGGTTGAACATTAGTGCACAAACATACACATACATACATAATAAATGCATCTAAACTGAATGGCATATGAAGAGCCACACACCGGGTCGCGTTTATCCTCACACACCCATGGACCCTCGCCTATGTAGGGGAAGGATTCGACCCCTCCCCGTCCCTCAGTCAATACCGTGACTTTGGGCGTCTAACCTTTTGAGATATCGTTATGCAATTCTGTATACCTGATGACACATCCGTTGTGGAAGTGTTTTATGCCAGGAACAAATCCGGACCATGTCAGGTAATCTATGGATGACACCATTATTGAGGGAATATCAAACGAATGCATCGTAAAACAGTTATGCCATTGCGCATCCATCAGTATGAGTGAACTGAAGCTCATTATTTTGTTGAAATGAATGTTTGATGAACCAGATACCTGCGAGATAGATAGTTTGCGCTAGTTATTTCAGCTTAAAGGCACTTCGACCGAAATATATTATTACTTCCTGATAGTCCTGGTCATGCAAGGCTCCCGACCCTCGCCGACATCCTGTAGCTAGCCACCTTCAAAAGGCACGAGATGGGAATCGTACAACCTTTGCAATTCCAAGCAGAGCAGGCTAGAAAAACAAAGCAAAAAGCAGCGTACAACCCGCTACATGATATCGTGGCTGACACCAAGAATGACCCTGTGGGGTCAATGATTGACCTCAGGGCTTGGTCGAGTCAGATTTTGTTATAAGTCGATACATTTTACGAGTACTTGACACATTATGGCATATCTTCTGCACAAATGATTACGAAACACATCAAAATGTTCCATCGGACCTTACTAGTCTAATGACATGTAGTGTGCAGCGTTATAACTCAGGGAAGGTGTAATATCTAGTGAAGGTCTTGATTCAGTTTTCATAATTTTGTTCAAAACTTAACTTTTCACTTTCGTATAGTACAAATGGTCATTCAGTTCGAAATCTACCACTCCGAATCACCTCAGACTGGTTTCAAATTCGAAAAAGATTACTCCAGGTTATGATGGGTGAATGCCTGTCGATGACCATAATCCTGGGATGACCCGGGATGGCTTCTAACAGCATAAATGTAAGGCCAGCATTCACGTTTACTGCCACGCCATCTGAACTTAGCTTGGTGGTATTTACTTCCCTGAATGTCTCGAAATGTATTTGATCAGGTTTCCATTGACTTTACCTGGAGTTTGTCGAATGGTTCGCTCATGACGTTCAATCTACCACCACATAGGTCATGGTCCAATCTATACGCGCACACTCTTTGTTGCTTTTATTTAAAAGAATTTCCTGGACGTGATTGTGTGGTTCAGCCAAAATATACGATGTTTTCCATATTTTAGCCTGAACAAGGCCACCAACTGCTGATCTCACGAGGTCGTGCTGAACGTCACTGGATAAAACTGTGTCAAACAATACGACGGCTCTTGTTCCATGTCTCCAGCTCATTTCGGAGCGAAATTGCTGAAGAGGGGACAACAGTATCTATTCGCCCTCTCAATAGGGGAGGAAAGCGAAATGCTTTGTCTGCCGAGACGAGGCGAGAGTTAGCACGACCCCACCTCCCGCCAGCGCGTGTGACGCGATCGCCGGCGCGCCGTAACGCCGCCACTCTCACTGCCGCGCTGTCGGTGAGCTTCCGGCCGGTGGTCGGGTCGTAGCGGTACTGCTCGAACAGGTGCAGGCCCATGCCCATGGTGAACGCGCCCTCCAGCTGTCCGACGTCGACCCAGGGCGACAGCGACTGGCCGGCGTCCTCGTACAGGTCGACCCGGTTGACGCGGTACTCGCCGGTCAGCACGTCCAACTCCAGCTCGGCCGCCGCCAGCGCGAACACGTTGTACGGCGTGGCCACCGGTTGCTGGCTGCGAGGAGGGGGCTACGTCACTACAGGCTGTGGGGACGGGTGTGCGCCACTGCAGGCTGTGGGGATGGGTGTGCGCCACTACAGGCTGTGAGGAGGGGGCTACGTCACTACAGGCTGTGGGGGTGGGGGTGCGTCACTACAGGCTGTGGAGACGGGTGTGCGCCACTACAGGCTGTGGGGACGGGTATGCGCCACTACAGGCTGTGGGGGTGGGTGTGCGCCATTACAGGCTGTGAGGAGGGGATACGTCATTACAGGTTGTGAGGAGGGGGTGTACATCACTTCCGGCTGCTTCCACATCATTCTGCATGCTGTGGAAACAGGGTGCACGTCACTGCACGAACTGTGGGGATGGAAGGTGCATCACTCTACAGGCTGTGAGGATGGGACCTGTAGGTTACTCTGCGGACTATAAGGACGGCGTGCGGAATGCTCTACAGACTGCGTGGACGTGGCTGGGTGTATATCATTATCACGCGCCCTGGAGAGGGGGCCAAATCAGCCCACCCCTCCAGTTTTTCGTAGTTAACTCCAGGTCTTACCGGCCGATGTACGCCATTGTGTGTATGTGTACCTACTAATAAATAACCGACGCGTTGCTTCAAGTAAGAAAAATGAAAATCGACCGAAAATGTGTCGGTTAGGAGTTAAAAAAGTTAGGAGCCGCTAAAGCCAAAAAAAAAACTCAGGGCCAGACCACATATCGGCGCTGATGCTCTTCCCGTATATTGGCACAAAGGAAGTGTTCTTGGCAAAACTAGCGACTTGTTTGATGTACATTGTCATGCTATATTGTTTCAAAACCATGTTAAGTCACCGAGGTTAAGTCAGGACAAGTTCGTGACAGGTTAACACACGTCCTGGAGGGTGATGGCGAAATCCGCCAACCCTTCCGATTTTTCGTACATAACATTATATTGTGCCGGCCGATATACGACGATTTTGTTGCATACCTGCTTAGAAATGACCAGCGCATTGCTTAAAGCAAGAAAAATCCAAATCTGCCGAATGTTTTTTTCTCAACTTAGGGCCCGTTAATTCTTGTACAATATGAGGGAACTTCAATATGTTATATTTCACAAATAGTTCATTTGTAGGATATGAATAGTGCTGATTATCTATGATTCGTAACGCCCTTTTTTGTATTTTAACAATTCTGTCTAATCGTGTTGGAAAATTGTTTCCCCATATTAATGCCCACTAATTGAAATATGGAAGAATCAAAGTATTATATAAATATTTCAATTCACGACTTGTGATAAAGAATTTTGCTCTTCCCATTATTCCTAGATTTCTGCTAGTTTTTGCAGCAACATATGCTATGTGAAATTTCCATGTTAATTTTTCATCAACTATCACTCCAAGATATGTGATTTGCTGTTTCCTATGAACTATTTGAGAATTTATTGCTATATTTAAGTCAGCACAAGGCATACTGGAGTAAATTTGGTAGTTTGTTTTGTTGACATTCAGTGATAATCTATTAGCCTGGAACCATTCAGTCATTCCTAATACATTGGCATTGACTTTAATTTGTAATTCCTCAATATTCGTAGCTTTGATCATGACAGCAGCATCATCAGCAAATAAATATAATTTTCCATCTAAAGAAGTACCCAAATCATTAATGTATATAAGAAAGAGTAGTGGACCGAGGATGGAGCCTTGTGGAACTCCCATAATAATGCACTCTGCATCTGAGACTACATCATTAATTTTAGTTTGCTGATAGCGATGTTTTAAATAAGAATGCAATATCATGAGCAGAGTTCCTGATATGCCAATATGTTGTATTTTTTAAGTAAAATGTCCATGCTCACAGTATCAAAGGCTTTTTTCAAGTCAATATAGAGACCACATGTAAGTTCTTTCTTTTCCAAAGATGTTGTAATTTGGTCATACATGTGAGCAATCAGCATGCATGTGCTGTTTTTTTCTAAATCAAAATTGGAGAGTGCTGAGTATATTATTCAGCTCTAGATAAGATAAGAGGTATGAATACACCATTTTTTTCAAGAATTTTTAAAATACTGATAGCATAGAAATTGGCCTATAATTTCTGAATTTGTTCAATTCTCCTGATTTAAATACGGGGATAACTATGGCTTGTTTTAGTTGCTTAGGAAACCCTCCACTTCTGAGACAGAGGTTAAAAAAGTGGGTGATTTGTGTCAGGATACTTTTATATGTCAATAAAAGAGTTTTTGTGCTGATGCCATCAGCCCCTCCTCCAACAGTGTTCAGTGACTTTATAATTGTTTCGACTTGGATTTCATTAGTATACATTTCTTCATCCCAATTAGCATAGTCATGCCCTGCAATGTATTCTATTGGGTCTTTGTTAGAAATAGTGATATTCCTTTCTAACTTGTAGCCAATGGTTGAAAAGAAATTGTTGAAGGCAATAGGAATTTGTCCTGTTTGATATTCATTGTCTTCTTCATCTAACATGGTTTCTGGGATTTTTTGCTTTGTACCATATTTATTTATCAGCTCATGTAGTAGCTTCCAAGTTTTCTTTCCATTTGATTTGCTGCAGTGAAAGGCATTTGAATAGTATAGCTTATTTGCTTCTCTAAGTATTTTGATAAGTATGTTTCGGAATTGTTTATATTGGACCTCGTTATGTGGATTTGGATTTTTTATCAACTTCTTATACAGTTTGTTTTTTCGATTTATGGAACATAATATGCCAGAGCTAATCCAGGCTTTCATTGGGGTTTTCCTCCTACTTGGGCAAATCTTTTTTGTAATAAGATGCATGCCATCTTTATATGCTGAGAGCAAATCATTACATGCTATATTTGGGTCATTGTGCCGATTAAAATTATTCAGTCTTGATACTAAATAGTCATTTAAGAGATGGATTCGATTGTAATCAAGTATTTCTTTGGGATAATTTGACTCTATATTTTTTGTCTGGGCAGTTAATGTTACAAACACTGGAAAATGATCTGAAAGGTCTTCTATCAATATACCTGATGAGGAAATGCATGAAAAATAATTTATGAAGATATTGTCCAATAGGGAGCTAGTAGTATTTTGCACCCGAGTAGCATTTGTGATTGTTGGTAGAAAACTATATGACAATAATTGGTTTGAGAATCTCTCCATATTTCTATCATTTTTAATATTTAATAGATTGTAGTTGAAATCTCCTGTGAAAATTGTAAGCTTTCTCTCATTCTCAATTATTTGCAGCAATTTTTCAGTGCCCTCAAGAAAATTATCATGGCAGAAACTTGGTGGACGATAAATCTGGCAAACGATTAATGATCTAGTACTATTTCGAGACTCCAGTTTGATTTTAACAGCAGCAGCTTCATCAAGTTGATCTACAATATCTTTTCTTTCTCTTGATTCCAAACTATTATGAATGTAAATTGCAGACCCTCCTCCTTTTCCTTGCCTTCGACTTGCTGCATATATTTGATAATTTCTCATTTTGAAGAACTTTTCTGTATCTTTGCTAAGCCATGTTTCAGATAAACATATAGCTGACCAGTTGATTCCTGTTGTAGCTAAAAAGTTGTCTAAGTCATCAAATTTATTCTTGACAGACCTAATATTTAAGTGTATTATGGAAAACTCACCCTGTACGTCTGCTTGCTTGGAAGCAAGTTTGCTTGGAAGTATATAATCACATTGTCTAAGGGTGTGTTCACATGCAGAAAATTCATCTCCCAGTCCCTGTTTTAAGTAGTCGAGAAAACTGGCCTGCCCTTGATGTATATCTCCGGTCACCGTAATACTCCTTAGATTCCTACCTTACCTTGTCTCAGTTTTCTGTTTCACCTAATTAACCTGATTCCGATACCAGTATATTTTTTTCACCCTTTCTCATCTGGACCCAGACTGGGGTGTCACAAGGTAAGAAGAAAAGAGAGAAAGAAACATGTATACAACTCAATATGTTTGTAAGGCCCATTGATTTTTTAAAAATTTCATTTCGGTTTTCATTTCATTCTTGTTACAAACCGAGTCAAACGCGTTTCGTGCTTTTTTTTCAAGCATTCAAACATTCAACAAACATTTCTTTTTTCATTTTTGTCGCCGTCTGGTTGAGCACAGAGGGTGGCTGGTAAATAAATTGCATCTAAATAAAATGAGTAATGGATATGCCTTAGAATATAGTTTTCAGGAAGTGATTTTGTCAAACAAAGTGAAGTGCTATTCCACTATACTCACTATAAATGCACCGTCAAATTGATGTTTGCTGCGTTGGCATCTTTGATGACGTCACGCCACACCTTCCCGTCAGCTTTATAGGGCTTCAGACGCTCATTCATCTCCTCGCATGCAGCCTTGACCGCCTGTCAGTCGCGCAGTGGCATTAAATTACAGAAACAGCACACCAGGTAAGCAATATAGTCACCACAATTATTTTGTATTAGGACTACTTTTATACGAGGAAGATAATTTTGATCTACAGAACCCATCTCAGTTTCACAGGACACATAAATGCACTACGACGTGATCCCAGGCTGTATCTTTCACGATAACATCAGCATCAGAGATAAATTGAGACTACAGGTTATGCCACCATAACGTGGCATGATACACCATCGACCGACTCCGCGTTCCTCTTACGTCACCACCTGCTTCGCAGCACGACAAAACATCAGTCGTGATACCTGCGAGTGTTCACGATACGGATTCTACGCCCGTAAAAATCGAGATGGAGTGCATGATAGCAAGACTACCCGCTGGAACCTGAGGCTTATTTCCCACGAATTTCACGACGTGCGCAGCTGTTGGTCTGACAATCGTCACAACCCGAAGCTGAACAGAGCCCAAAGCCAGTCACTGTGATAGCGTCCCAACTGGCTGTAAGGCGGTCTGGAGGTGTCTTCCTCCACCCCAACCACCCGTGCGCCAGTCTGGGCCTTACCATGCTGCACATGTCGCTGCCCAGGCTGCCGCCGGTCGCCGAGCCGTTCGGGTTAATCACGTTCATGTTGGGCTTGATGGAGACGAGGCTCATGGAGACGCCCAGCACCTTGGCGCAAACCTGGGCCACCTGCGGCAAGTGAGCGGCCTGGTGGTACTCACGATAATGACGGTCCACTGAGACATCAGATCGCTGTACTGATGGGCGCCCGAACAGGCAGACTGAATATCAAACAGGAAATGCAAACGGTAGTTAAGGCGAGTGACATAATAATAGTGACATCAACAATATCAAATGTTTCACGCCACAAAGCGTACGCAGAATAGCGTTGGCCTCAAATGTTACTGGAATGAAGCACTATGGAGGCACTGGATTGGGCAGTGCTGCGTAGTCCGATCCCAGTTCAGTAAACCAGGCACAGTTGCACTGCCTTCAGTGTTCATGCAGTCACACACCTTCTAGCATGTATATAGAGCTAACGTCATTTCGGGTTCGACACAATCCCAAAATTGCATCACAGAAGGTGAAATAGAAAGCACCATCTCTGTCGGAGACGCCGGGATACGAGCCAACCACTTTACTGGTTTGCCACCGGGTACGGATAATAGGGGTGCAGGCTGTGGTATGGTGTGCATGGCAAGCTGCTGGAACGCGGGAATGTCGCCGCAAACATCCTGTCTTTTGGACGGAAGTTAAGAGTGCCTCGGGATAAATATTTTCACGAAACCTGGTGGATCTCAAAACGAAAAGAGCAGATCTCGCTCTGAAGAAGAAAATTTGAACTTGCAGAGCTCATTGCAACGTCAAATGCTGTTGAAAGTTGCCGGGAGCGTAAATGCAACCACGAACCTGTTTCTTTGAACAATGGTTAAAAGCACCTCATGATAAGTTTGTGGATATAATTGGCAACATAAAAATAGAAGTATACATGGCTTGCGGGGAGGAGTTGCAGGAGGTCGGGTCGGGCTGTGGCACGTTAGATCGGGTTGGGGTGAGCCGGGACGCTAAGATGAACGTTTCTACCATAAACACGGGAGTAGAGTCGCTTAGGCTTCGCCCTCGCTCGTAATAATATGGCAAGTTGAAAGAACAAGGCTGCATCCGAATAATGTCAAGTTCACAAGACCTATTGCTTCCAATGGATACAAATACCAACGATGCAAAACGATGCAATGCGATACAAAGCGATACAAAGGATGCAAATTGCGAGAAATATTATTTCAGAGGGCCCCAAAATTTGAGAATTGAGTTAAAATCCTGTCATTTATGCGCATAAAGGTACCATATTCATTCAAAAACGCTTCATATCTCTCGCTCATGCACGACATTTTGACATTTTCCAGCGCGTGGGGTAGTGCCTACGCCGCTTTTCCAAACTGAAACTGCCAGCGATACGAAACAAAGACTAGTGTGTTGCACGTTACGAAATATTGCGATAGACATACAAATAATATCCTTCAACTTTCTCATTGACTTCCAATACCACCTAAGGGGTCATCCTTTCAGAAAATGGAAACATTTTACGTTTAATCGCTCTCTGTGCGAACGTCATTACCAATACGCTCTTGACTTCATCAGTATATCCTTATCAGTATCTTGAGACACTAACTATGTGCAATGTTACATTCAGACCCATATACATAGGTCAAGGGTCAGATGAAATCGAAGTGCTGGTCTCGCTATTGAAACGTCAAAATAATGCCCCAAGACAGCATCCTTCCGAGCATAAATTGACGCAAGATTCAGATTCTGCGTCCACATTAACCCCAGAGTGACAGTAACGCCGAAAGGCTACCTGATGTCCGATTGAGTCAATTAATTCGAATGTCCTCGGAAAGGACAACGGCCTATTTATTCATGTTAGCTAAGTTTCCCCAGTCACGACCAATATTCGTCATTTCACGAAATATATGAGATTAAGCACCGATAATCTACAATTTTGGATAAAAAGGGGCTTTGCATGTTCCCTCTTATGACGTCACAGCACGGCGAGATGATATGTCGTCTTAGTATTATACATACCAGATAGGGGAAAGATGGTCCATCAGACATTTAGAGCTGCAGCGCGCCAACGCATGCCAGTTCCGTCATCAGAATTGAGTCCTTGTCGTCGACAATGCTACGTTTATATTAGGTCTCTGTCGCGTATCTTGGCATTGGGTGCCTGTTACGTACCTGGATGTTGAGTCCCTGGTGCGTACCTTGGTATTGAGTTCCTGCTGCGTAGCTTAGTATTGGGGCAGTATTGGCCTTCATTGATATTAAGCCCCTGTTGCCTATCTTGATATTGGGTTTCTGCCGCCTACCTTAGTATTCAGTCCATGTTGCCTACCTTGGCATTGTGTTCTTGTTGCCTACATCGGCATTGGGTCAATGGTTCCTACCTTAACATTGGTTCCTGTTGCCTACCCTCGTACTGGGTCCCTGGTGCCTACCTTAATATTGGCTTCATGCTGTGTACCTTGGCACTGGGTCCTTATTACCTACCTTGGCATCGGGTGCTTGCTACGTAACGTGATGCTGAGTTCCTGCTACGCACCTTGGTATTGGGCCCCTACTGGCTACACTGAAATTGGGTACCTGGTGCATACCTTGACGTTGAGCCCCTGTTGCACACCTTGTTATGGAGCTTCTGTTAAACATCTTGGTATTGGCTGCCTGTAGCGTACCTTGTCACCGGTCCCCCGTTACGTGCCGTGGCGGCTGTGACGTACCTTGTCACCGGTCCCCCGTTACGTGCCGTGGCGGCTGTGACGTACCTTGTCACCGGTCTCCCGTTACGTGCCGTGGCGGCTGTGACGTACCTTGTCACCGGTCTCCCGTTACGTGCCGTGGCGGCTGTGACGTACCTTGTTACCGGTCTCCCGTTACGTGCCGTGGCGGCTGTGACGTACCTTGTCACCGGTCCCCCGTTACGTGCCGTGGCGGCTGTGACGTACCTTGGTATTGAGCCCCTGCCCCATCTCGACTCCGCCGGTGCTGACTGCCACCGTGCCGTCGTCGCCGAAGATGGAGACCACGGCGGGGTAGCGGGCCGCCAGCACCACCGGCCAGCGGCACGGCACCAGCGACAGGGCGCGCTTACGCCACCGGTTACCCTGGCGGAGCACGGCCGCGTGGGGGTGGTCCGTCAGGTGACACGGTCAGGGTGGCGGTGGTCCGTCAGGTTACACGGTCAAGGTGGGGGTGGTCCGTCAGGTGACACGGTCAGGGTGGCTGTAGTCCGTCAGGTAACACGGTCAGGGTGGCGGTGATCTGTCAGGTGACACGGTCAGGGTGGGGGTGGTCCGTCAGGTGACACGGTCAGGGTGAGGGTGGTCCGTCAGATGAGGTGACACGGTCAGGGTGAGGGTGGTCCGTCAGGTGACACGGTCAGGGTGAGGGTGGTCCGTCAGGTGACACGGTCAGGGTGAGGGTGGTCCGTCAGGTGACACGGTCAGGGTGAGGGTAGTCCGTCAGATGAGGTGACACGGTCAGGGTGAGGGTGGTCCGCCAGGTGACACGGTCAGGGTGAGGGTGGTCCGTCAGGTGACACGGTCAGGGTGGCGGTGGTCCGTCAGGTGACACGGTCAGGGTGGCGGTGGTCCGTCAGATGACACGGTCAGGGTGGGGGTGGTCCGTCAGATGACACGGTCAGGGTGAGGGTTGTCCGCCAGGTGACACGGTCAGGGTGAGGGTAGTCCGTCAGATGAGGTGACACGGTCAGGGTGAGGGTGGTCCGTCAGGTGACACGGTCAAGGTGAGGGTGGTCCGTCAGGTGACACGGTCAAGGTGAGGGTGGTCCGTCAGGTGACACGGTGAGGGTGAGGGTGGTCCGTCAGGTGACACGGTGAGGGTGAGGGTGGTCCGTCAGGTGACACCGTCAAGGTGGGGGTGGTCCGTCAGGTGACACGGTCAAGGTGGGGGTGGTCCGTCAGGTGACACGGTCAGGGTGGCGGTGGTCCGTCAGATGACACGGTCAGGGTGGCGGTGGTCCGTCAGATGACACGGTCAGGGTGGCGGTGGTCCGTCAGATGACACGGTCAGGGTGGCGGTGGTCCGTCAGGTGACACGGTCAGGGTGGCGGTGGTCCGTCAGGTGACACGGTCAGGGTGGCGGTGGTGCGTCAGGTGACACGGTCAGGGTGGGGGTGGTCCGTCGGGTGACACGGTCAGGATGAGGGTGGTCTGTCAGGTGACACGGTCAGGGTGAGGGTGGTCCGTCAGGTGATACGGTCAAGGTGAGGATGGTCCGTCAGGTGACACGGTCAAGGTGAGGGTGGTGCGTCAGGTGACACGGTCAGGGTGGCGGTGGTCCGTCAGGTAACACGGTCAGGGTGGCGGTGGTCCGTCAGGTGACACGGTCAGGGTGAGGGTGGTCCGTCAGGTGACACGGTCAGGGTGAGGGTGGTCCGTCAGGTGACACGGTCAGGGTGGCGGTGGTCCGTCAGGTGACACGGTCAGGGTGGCGGTGGTCCGTCAGATGACACGGTCAGGGTGGGGGTGGTCCGTCAGGTGACACGGTCAGGGTGGCGGTGGTCCGTCAGATGACACGGTCAGGTTAAGGGTGGTCCTTCAGGTGACACGGTCAAGGTGAGGGTGGTCCGTCAGATGAGGTGACACGGTCAAGGTGGGGGTGGTCCGTCAGGTGACACGGTCAGGGTGAGGGTGGTCCGTTAGGTGACACGGTCAGGGTGAGGGTGGTCCGTCAGGTGAGGTGACACGGTCAGGGTGAGGGTGGTCCGTCAGATGAGGTGACACGGTCAAGGTGGGGGTGGTCCGTCAGGTGACACGGTCAGGGTGAGGGTGGTCCGTTAGGTGACACGGTCAGGGTGAGGGTGAGGGTGGTCCGTTAGGTGACACGGTCAGAGTGAGGGTGGTGGTTCAGGTGCGATAATACCTGTGCATTATGACTTATCTTGAACAAGGCCGGTCTGTCCTGGGAGCAACCAAGAGACACATTAACAAACAGCATTGGTTATATTAAATAGAGCATTCAATACTGCACACAGTAATTTACCTATAACTGTGCATGTGGCATGGAGTCGGACTTCACGGTGACGGAATCCCACGGAAGACATCAAGTACACGCACGGTAACTTCCATGCTAAATAGCTTTCACCATAACTCACCAAATTGACGGTATTAACACCGGCAAAAAATTCCATAACGACCTACTACAATCAACACAGCATAATAACTGTTTGAAATGGGATGGAAAGGACAATTTGTATACCTGATTGAACTGGGTGATGTCTGTCTTGCGTTGATCTATGTCGGCCTCGGAAAACATTTCGTTCACCAGCTTCATGAATATATCATGATCCGTTGGTGGATTATTTCCGGTTCTAAAAATGGGAAACAGAGCTGTCAGGCCCGCTGAGAAGGCGAGCTATTGCTTTTTTTCATGAACACAGCCCCAAACGTTTTAAGCTAATAAGTCGATGCAAGCTAAAAATAAACTTCACTGACAAGGCAAAAATAGCATTAGATAAAACCGGAACTTGATAGTTCAGTTAATGACAAGCATTTGCAAACCCAACGAACATTTTTAAAACACGCAACCGGCAGAAACACGCGTACGAAACAAACGACATGCCTGTCTTTCACGGCGGGGATGCGCATGAAGCATGCACAATTTGAGTCATGCACACCAGCATGATGATAAACTGAATAAGTTCAACATTTTAGTGCAATAAGAAAAAACTAACCTGAACTTGGTGCTTGCCTCGAAGAAGTTCGCTTGGCGTACCTTCCAGGGGTCCATGCTCAGCTCGTGTGCTATGTGGTCGAGCACGTGCTCTATGGTAGTGACTCCCTGCACGGTTCCTATGGAGGCCAGGTCAGCCGTCACGAACATCTCAGACTACACCAGACGATTTGGGCGATGTCGCCGCCAACTTCTAGACTCCAGAGCGTAAACGAAATAACTGGCCGGCAACATTGAACGATTCTTTGGGGTTTTGGAGCGCAGTGAATACGACGGTTTCCTTGCGCCCATTCTCTCTGACTTGTTAATTCTCGAACAGCGCATGTCGTATTAATAAAAAGACATTTCCTGTATATTCAGGGGCTTGGTGCTTCAACAAACTTTCTTCACTATCCTCCCATTGGAAAATTAACAAAAAGCAGTTGTGACTACTCATAACGATGAGGTACGCTCCCTCTCGGAGTATTCGCAAGCGGCCGGCTCAAGTCGCGTCCGCCGGTCCGGCTGTGCCGATCCGTGAGAGCCCATGGAGGCTAGGCTGTCCTGGACCTGGCGGGCCCCTAGCGACTGGGCTATACCGGGCCATGCAAGAAGTACTGATTGACGGTCATGTGATCGCAAGATGATGGCGGCGGCGGGGGTCGGGCTCGCTGAGAACGAGGGATACATTTCCATTTATGAATCACTGTTAATCTATATACCTTTCCCAACAATCCGGCATTTATTTTTATTCACATTCCTTGCAGCATATGGGTGAAAATTGCCGTCGAAAATATTCTTGCACATGTGGATCGTCATATCGCCTGAGGCTATAAATTCGCAACCGCGTGTCGCAGAAAAAAAAATATCACAGCCGTGATCAGCACCATCGATTACACCCGGGAGGAAGGTTTCGTCGAAATCCGTGACAGGAGGGTGTTAAATCGACACCTGGGCTGGATGATCTGTGCGGAATGCCCCAGGTGTTGGAGACTGTGATACCGCATTGGTGATCGGTATAAGTGTTGGAGCCTGTGTGGCCATATCTCGTCAGCAGCAGTAGGTGTTGGAGGCTGCATGATCACACCTGGCGCGCGGCAGTAGGTGTTGGCGGCTGTGTTAGTCAGCACGTTGTCGGTAGTGATGTCCCAGCTGTCTGACTGGTAGACGTTCCCGATGACGCTCAGCGCTGCATCGGTGGTTGTGATATAGTTCGAATACCCGCGGTCCTCAGTCAGTTTCACCTGCAGCGTCTCGATCTTCCCCAGGTCGTCGACACCTGCCTAATAGGATGTAACGTCAGGACTTGTTTCTTCATAGCGTAAGTAAGTTCGTTTCGCTTAGCCGTGATACTCTAGGGTATGCCTTGCTTGTACGATAACTGGTTCTCAAATCCAAAAAGTTTTCAAATATAACACCTGTGAGTTCCCTTTGTATTGACCGGGATGATAATTAGCAATTCGGTGCCAACTTGTGAAACGGTTTCGACAGCAGAGAAGTAAACACTAGCGCGTTATTTTTTCAAGTATGTGCCTCCAAACCTCTAAGCCCTCGTGACGGACAACCGTTGCAACGTCCATACCTTACACCAGGGCTACATCATACAGTGTCGAGTGCCGACGTCGGCGTCGGCAGGCGCCGGCCGACCGACGTCCGTTCCGCCAAGTCTGGACACATGGGAGCAGCCGGCAGTAGGTTGCCGAACGCATTCGAAAAAGGGGATCGAAGTTTACTTCGTTACACTAGAATTGACTTCTAATAGCGACATTATTTTTCGGCTGAACATTCGTAGAGTTTGGCACTCGAACATACTGAAGCATGCACCGAGCACGCACTTGAGCAAACTGCCTTTTTGAGAGGGTCACCTTTGGTTGAAACAAAGTATATTGAGGAGGAATGGTGCACTCGTGGCTTCCCGGAGGGGTGTCTTTCTCGGTAAGAGCGGTGCCACTTTTCCATGGGGTGGGACACAGCTGACATTATTCGGCTACCAGACTGCCATGTCTCATTCTGAGAAGGAAAATGTCCTGGGGAACATGCCACCACCAGAGAGCGTCGAGGTTCTGGACAGGATAGCAGGCATGCTGAGCTATTTGGGACAGCTCATGTCGGACCTCTCCATTACGATGAAGCCACAAACAGACTTGCTGAAATATGACACATCATGGTGCTTGAGGCCAGCATCAGTTGAATAATACCAAAAAGTACGAAAACGTGCTGACCAACGCCCTGGCACTCCCCCTTCCATAGTCTATATCTGTCAACTGTGATGACAGAAGAAGCCAGTGCTTGTGAGAGTGGGCAACTGTACTCCAACAAGAGCACGAAAGCCAATTGAAACCAGTGGCATTTTCCCAAGGACTCTCATCGATACCGAACGAGATCATGTCAAAGCTGAGAGGGAGTGCATCGCCGCAGTATGGGAACGTCACACACTGTTCAGGTAGCTGGTAGGCAGTAGGAGTTTGGTGTCCCTGACAGAATTACAGGCCACAAGCCCGACGTACCATCCGTGGCGCTGGACTGCACACACCTGGTACTGTATCTGGTACGGCAGGCGTGCGCCCAGCATCGCCATGTTGGTCTGGATGTCCAGCACTAGTCTGACGGGCCGGTTGAGGTGGACGGCAGCCACGGCGGCGGCACCGGCCACCCGACTGGGGTGCTGCAGCTTGCCGCCGTACCCGCCGCCCAGACGACGCACCGACATGTTGATCCTGCCGTCAGTGTGGAGACTGACGCACGCCGCTGCGACACCGTGGCGGTGCCGTGGAGGGGCGACGTGCACCGCGGGGACCCTAACATGTCCTGTGAATGGGTCACACCGTGGGACCCAGACCTACGCTGTGGATGGATGACGTACACTGCAGGGACCCTAATATGTCCTGTAAATTGGTCACAGCTTGGGGCCCAGACCCACGCTATGGATGGATGACACGGACCTCGGGGACTCCAGACATGTCCTGTGAATGGGTCACACCCTGGGGCCCAGACCCACGCTGTGGATGGATGGCATAGAACTCGGGGATTCCAGACATGTCCTGTGAATGGGTCGCACTGTGGGAACCCAGACCTACACTTCTGAGAGGTGACGTACACTGCGGGGACCCTAATATGTCATGTGAATGGATCACACCGTGGGGACCCAGACCTACGCTGTGTGATGGTGAAGCGGGAACCCAAGATATGTCATGTGAATGGGTTGCACTGTGGGGCTCGATACTTACGCTTTGGAGGGGTAAAGTACACCGCAGGGACCCCAAATATATCATTTGAATCCGAACTACACCATAGATGCCTTCATTTACTTGGACAGCAGACACTGAAAACTCTTGGATCCCAATTACACTACAGATGGCACCGTTTATCTAACCATATGGCGCTGAGCGCCGCCCCGGAATCCAGTTACGCCAGCATTGTCATCGTGCATGTGCCTCCATAGTGCCGCAGAACAGGCAGGATACGTTTCACTGATCGGGTAACAGGCTGTATGCTAGCTATGTCAATGAGCATGGTCCAACGGCACCGAAATGTGGCCAGAGGTGGTCGAGCCATCAGAAGCTTCAGCTTAATCGCAGTGGATTACATCCCGTCAAGAGGACCTAATCCGGTAAGATATCTTGCATCACTTGTACACGTCCTCTGCTTTAATTTGATAAAAGCGCATACAACATACGGCTCATCTCTCCTCCCTGTAACCGGGACGTAGTCTTAGGTTTTCTACGGTTCTTCCCTGTGAAGTAGTCAAAATTTATACGTTGAAGAACGCTTCCCTCAGTGTCCTCCTTCCCCATAGCCCTGGGGCTACGGAGCTAGGGTAGGTTACGATAGACTACGAGTAGTAACCTCAGCTCCGAATGTCAGTCTGGGACGGCCCTTCTCAGTACAACCCTCTGACATCAGGTTTTGTCCAGTACAGCCCCGAGTGTCAGTCTGGGACGGCCCTTCTCAGTGCAACCCTCTGGCATCAGGTTTTGTTCAGCACAGCTGCGGGTGCGGTCGGCGGCGGCTCACTTGTGCGACGGCAGGGTGGTGAGCTGAGACGCCACCACGCAGACGTCCCGCATGTCCTGCGTGGCGGTGAACAGGTCCAGCTGGTCGTCCTCCCGCGGCACCGCCCGCGCCGTCTGCGTCTCCAGCGTGAAGTGGTACTGGCCGCCGATGTTCAGCTCGCCGCTCACCTGGTGCAGGTCGGTCGGGTCTGACGGGGTACCTGCGGGGTGGTGTGGTGGTCAACTCCCTGGCCTGACCCTGCTGGAGCAGGTCGGTCGGGTCTGACGGGGTACCTGCGGGGTGGTGTGGTGGTCAACTCCCTGGCCTGACCCTGCTGGAGCAGGTCGGTCGGGTCTGACGGGGTACCTGCGGGGTGGTGTGGTGGTCAACTCCCTGGCCTGACTCTGCTGGAGCAGGTCGGTCGGGTCTGACGGGGTACCTGCGGGGTGGTGTGGTGGTCAACTCCCTGGCCTGACTCTGCTGGAGAAGGTCGGTCGGGTCTGATGGAGTACCTGCGGGCTGGTGTGGTGGTCAACTCCCTGGCCTGACCCTGCTGGAGCAGGTCGGTCGGGTCTGATGGAGTACCTGCGGGCTGGTGTGGTGGTCAACTCCCTGGCCTGACTCTGCTGGAGAAGGTTGGTCGGGTCTGACGGGGTACCTGCCGGGTGGTGTGGTGGTCAACTCCCTCGCCAGGCTCTGCTGGACCGGGAGCTGAAAGAGATGCCTGGAGACATGATCTGTGCCCGTGTTGTTTGTGGCATCTGGGGAAGGCTGGCAGGTTGGATAGACATGCTGGCTTGTAGGTCCATCTGCTCAGGTTAGAGGAGACATGACGCGTGTCGATGGGTTGGGCACCCCGTAAAGATCGACATCCGTGAATTGAGGTCGCCGGTGTTGACTTGTGCCTAGTGTGCCAAATGTACGAATTTGATGGCGTACTCATGGAATGGAACCAATCGATGCTAATGATAGCGGCATGAATTGACGCCAGGAGTCGCGTTGAAGTAAACGATAATTTATGTTTTGTTAAACTGAAGGCTTAGTGTCCAATCAGGACTGCATGCAGATAAATATTCATCAGCCTTCAACTTGTATCGCATCAAGGTCATCCTGTAGCAATAACACAATGGTATCGAGAAGCCTGGACGCCGCGACATATCTCAGAGAACAGACATATTTTTGTCGAAATCTCTGCTGAAACCTACGTACTGATAAATACTTACCGAAACAGCCCAGCTCTTGCTTTTTCTTCATTTTTATGGTACCGTCGGCGGCCTTCTTATCTGCGTCTCCAACCAACGTCCAAGTATCTCCATGTGAGCCGACGTTGCGCGCCTTCAGCGCATCCTTGATGGTCAGCACGGGAGGCTGTGTGTCCTTGTACTCGATATGGACGAGGGGCGCCGCCTTTCTGGCGACTTCGTCGGTGTCCGCCACAATCATCCCAACGGCCTGGCCGTAGTAGCTGATCTTGCCACTGCTGAACAGCTGAAACCGCAAGTGTGACAAATTATCCATGCGTACACTAACTTTCTATCGGTAACAGTAACGCCTGACCATACCCAGCGCGCCGTTCGACTAGAAAGACCTCTGCAAACCAGCTCATTCCACTGCTTCACTGGCATTCCACTGCTTCGCTGGCATTACGTCAGAGCTGGTTTCTGTCTATCAACGTGAAGCCAAAACAGTACCAACACTGTATGGACCGATGTGAGTTTACTCTAGCATGCAAACCCAAATCCAACAACTTGAGCACCTCGACCATGACCAAACACCGGTTCCGTTGGCACGAAAAAGAGCAGCCCACCCCGGCATCACGCCCATGATTTTAAAACCGTCCGGCCGTTTTGCGAAACACCATTTTACGCCACTATGCTGTGATCCTGGATAGCCTAGAGAGGACCGTCGCTGTCTGAGTTGGTGGCATCTCCGCCCCGCCCACCTCCTCCTGGTGGACGCCGTCGCTGCAGGTGTTGTTGACGCCGGGCACCTCCGCGGCGCCGATGAACGCCACCACGCCCGGCACGGCCAGCGCCGGTGCCGGGTCCAGGACGCTCATCGTGCCCGAGGCGATCGTGCTCAGCACGAAAGCGGCATGCAGCTCGCCCGGCTCGGGCGCCTCGTCTCCAGTGAACTTGGCCTCGCCTGCCGAACGGCTCGTGACTCTCGTCCTCTGAATCGTCTCACTATCACCCTGCCCTTCGGACTCAGCCCAAAACCATATCTGTCTCTAACTTCGATTTACTCAATGGATTTACTGGCTACGGCTTTATCACACAATTTCGCATGGACGAAATTATGCTTCCTCCCATGTGCATTAAAAGAAACTAAAAGGAAAACACCTTGGTATGTCGTCGAGCATTTCTTGGTCAGGCGGTAAATGATGAGGGCAAAATAGAGTATGGCAGAAAGCATAGACAGCGCACTGGCGAATTCGATATAATTAGTCACAAAAATACTCAACACATCCACTCACTCTTCACAACATTATTTCGGACTGCATATATCGCGACAAGAGCACTCCCATGAGCGTCACGCAGATAGTGCCGCAGCTGCGTACCGGACGTCTGCGCCTGAGCCTCCACTTTGGGCACGGCCTCGTTGACCGGCCACAGCGTCTTGTCTGTGTCGAACTGCTGAGTACCGGTGCTGACGGGGCGGGTGAGGTCTTCCCCGCCAGACTGCAGTGGCGCCGGCAATTTGTCTCCCAACGCTGACAGCACCACCTGGTCCAGGTGCTCGTGAGAATAACAGACGATGTGACCGACAGTTCTGACGGATTTCGTGGTAAGTGGACAGCTACGTTTGGATTAATGCTAAGTTGAACACAGTGTCCACCAAAACAACGAAGTGCCACCGAGGCACATGTCACCCCAGGATACTGATACTCCGACAACCTTTCCATAAGACACCGGTGGTTAGATCGACCTTACACCAAGAGCTGATGGCAAGACCACTTAACACAGGCAAGTGAAGAGGATTAGCACCCTTTGCACAGTAGGGGAGTCCCACCTTGTAGAGGAGGCTGGCGGCGAGTCCCTTGCGGTACTTTGGGCTGGCCAGCGCCGGGTCGGCGTCCGGAGTGACCTCGGCCTGCAGTGCGGACAGCGCTCCCTGCAGAGTGGCCTCGTCTGACAGCAGCTTCCCGGTCAGGAACGCTTCGGTAGCGGCTGCGTGCAGCTGAGGAGGCGGACAGCACGCAGCCGTTAGCCTGTGTCTCTGTGGCGGACAGAGAAAGGACCTACTGGCTATGTGGCAGACACACGGACAAGCTGTCGCAGAGGAGGGCAACGCAGAGTCGCTGTACCGTCTTCGAAACGGACATAACACGTGCATGCCGTCTCTGCGGCAGATAAGACACTGTCACAAGTATGCGATGAGTGACACAACTGTCATGTTTTCCTCCGGCGTGGGTGAAACAGAAACTTCATTTTGTGCGGACAAAGCACGGATGCCACACTGCCAATGCAATAGCACATCATCACTCACCTCACACCGGGAGCTGGGGGCACACGGAGTCGGCGGCACTCACAAAGTCGGCGTTGATGCCGCCGTAGAGCAGGGTCGGTTTTTCCGTCACCTTCAGAGAGGCCATGTCCACAGGCAGGAGGAAGGCCGCGTTGACGTAGGCCTCAGAGCTGATGGCTCGCGGAGTGATCTACCGAGTGAACAGGGCCACGATGACGACGTGACTCAACGCAGAGAAGGCGATGTGAGTGACAAATTTTGATTGTAGCAGGCGGCCAACAGTAGCCATACGAACGGCACTGACCCGGGGGACGGAGTCAGTAGGCTTCAGCTGAATAAGTCTACAATGCATTACTCGTCCTCATATGTGTCAGCCTAACATTGGAGTTGAGAAAACATGGGATGTATACCTATTCAGCTCTCCCTCCTGCTGCTCCTAACACACAGGCAATATCTATACAACACCTAGACACCTAGTTCGCACATTAAAGCAGCTAAATTGGTGCTTTTTAACAGTTCGTGCCTTTCAAAGGACTTGACAATGAATGCCGCCGACTAACCTTGTACGACTTGTAGACATATTTGCTTTCGTCAAGGGAAGGCAAGGTAACGGAGACGATCACTTTCTTCGACATGTCCAGTGCCAGCAGCCCCTCCACTGATACCTTGGACGTGGCTCCGTTTTCGTCGGCTGCGGAGCACCTTTGTATCAGCGATCAGTGTCATTCCAGCACAGGAGCGTGGTCGTCAGCCCAAGTGTACCTGGCGTGTGTGTAAGTCTCCAAGCAGTCACAAGCAGTCCGAACGTGATTTCATGGCAGAACATCAACGCATCAACATCACATGCAGAACACCAATCAAGGATGCGATCATGCTTTATAAAGTACGTACGCCGTCGATACGGTTAGCAGCAGCAATATTGTTACTATAAACGCACCGCTGTCATCATTTTCAACTGTCGTACCTCCAACTCGCAGTTGTGTGTGGGCACTGGCCAGGGACTCTGCGCGCTCGTACCTATGGTGAGCTGGCCCTGGGCTGCTGCCAGTAGCAGGAACACGTCGGAGGGAAACGTCGGGTGGTTCTTCTTGATGACGAGGTTGCCAGCCCAGCTGCCGGCGTTGCGCACGGGCGTGTTGGCCACGCGCAGCAGGTGGGACGCCATGTCGGCGCAGTGGCGGAACCCAGTGGTCTTGGTGATAGTCTGCAGCTCCTGAATCAGCTCCGAGAGTGAGACGGTGGCGCCGAGCGTGATGGAGGTGCCCGCCTTGGTGATGGTGGTTAGCTCAGGAACTTGCAGAAGAGATACGTAAGTGTCGAATGTTTCGACATCATTGTAGAGTCCTACAGAAGCGTACATGATTAGTTGATAGGCATGCTTGCATCAACCTTGGTTGAGCACCCCTCGTACAAAGTCGGAAGGAATAGACACTGGAAATGAAATGGGAAAAGCGTACGAATTTGTAGCCGAGCCAGAAACGCAACAAGCGTGGTTAGAGTCACTTACGGTAGGACCGCTTTTCTAATAGTCGTGGGAAACATGTGTATGGGAATAGCTTTGAAATTGGAGGAGAGATAGTCAATTTTGAGGGAGCTTGTCAAATTCGATGGTACTAATACATATATATATATATATATATATATATATATATATATATATATATATATATATATATATATATATATATATATATATATATATATATATATATATATATATATATATATATATATATATAGATATATATATATATTAGTACATATCTATCTATATATGTAAATGTTTTAATATATATGTATGCATTAGTATATACATGTATGTATGCAGGTAGCAAATAATCAATTTGTTTGTAACTTTACCGTGAATGCCTATTTTTATCGGCAACACATTATTAACGTTCATTTTCGTGATAATAGCCGCAAAACCCACTGCAGGAGAAATACTCGTGCTATTGAGTCCGTACAATTTCCTTGATTTGGAAACATGAGGCACAACTGAAAGAGTGTACATGAAAAGCTATGCAAAAAAAAACATGGGTGCTCCAATATTCCAAGCTCAAAGTATAGGAGGTGGTCAGAGTGGCCAGAGATAACCGCTATGTAAACCACAATATGCAGAGTAAAACCGCGGCTAGATTCTTCACCTGCAGTGGCGCACCGGAGGGGGGACAGGGGGCCCGGGCCCTCCCCCTCCCATGAGACCAAAGTTCCCTTTTGGACAAAAGTGCCCTTTTGACCGAGAAGTGCCCTCTTGGCCGGAATGTTCCAAATTTAGCCCCAAAATCACTTGCACTATGTGCCCCGCTTGTGCCAAAGGTGCCCTTTGGTACCAAAAATGCCCTCTTGGCCTACAAATGGCATTCCCCTGTGCCCTTTCCTATCCTATGCGGCATGGAAAATTCGCGTGCCCCCCCCCGGTCAGCAAACCTTCCAGTGTGCCCCGGGACGCAATGTGCCCTTTTGGAGCCTGTCAATTGCCCTTTTTGAGCCGCCCAAGTGCCCTTTTCGGTCCGCCCCCCCCCCCCCTGTGAAAAATCCTGTGTGCGCGCCTGCTCACCTGTGCCAGTGTTTCCTCTGACCAACTTCAGCTTCGCTCCAGCTGGAGAGGCTTTAATGATGGCGCACAGCTGCGCCAGACTGGTTGGGTACTCCCACTGGGGGCCCGTAGTCGAGATCAAGGCCGTGGCCCGAGGGCATCCACCGCACCGTCCTCCAGAGGAGCAGGAGCCCTTACAGGCACCAGAGCTCTTTGCCGATGGCGAGATATCCTGCAACGAGTGTCGTACATTGCTGTTGACGGGCGTCTCCCGTCAATATTGACAGGCCCGCAATGCCAGCCTGCCTTGGGGGCTCCGGAATTTGGCGAAGTTTAAATGTGAGCAGACTCCTCTCGCTCTACTGTAGGCTCTCGCAGGCCTCACTGACCACAGGTTTGTGACGCAGATCTCACAGACCCAGCAGGTTGGTGGGTGTTATCTGGCGCCGTTGGATTGCATACAATATCAACGGAGGTCGTCAGGTCGTAAACCCAGGTCGACAGGTATCGAGAAGTAGAATATAAAATCCCAGTTCAGAGGAAATTAGGGTTGCAGTTTCAACACTTGCCATGCTATATTGTCCACTCATGCATTCGAAAACATCATTTTGCTCATATCCGACCACCAGCTATGCTGTGAAGAATAGCTGGTACTAAGTATTTCCGTAAGGTGCATGCACATGCAATGGAACAAATTTTCCCGTTCACTATAATACTGGCTCAACAACTTAAATCCCTCTGGAAAAATGGTTTAGTTCAACCTGTCCTGCCACCCTGCATCAAATGCAGCGGTTAACACAAGCAAGGCGATGTTCTGGATGGACTAAGTGGTGACCACCGAACAATGCGTCTGCCAACGTCGTGCAGCTGACCTCAATATCCTTGATGATCTGCTTGGTGCGGATGCTCGGCTTTGGAACAAACATCTCAAACGCGTCCAGGATCGGTCGGTATCCGGTGCAGCGGCACAGGTTGCCATCCAGGTGCTGCTCCACCGCCTGCTGCGTCACACCGCCTCCCGACTCCAGCAGACTGTGGACCGACAGTGAGGTCATTCACACACCAACCAACACACACAGCGCACACCTTGTCTGGACTCCAGCAGACTGTGGACGGACAGTGAGGTCATCCACACACCCACCCACACACACAGCGCACACCTTGTCTGGACTCCAGCAGACTGTGGACCGACAGTGAGGTCATCCACACACCAACCAACACACACAGCGCACACCTTGTCTGGACTCCAGCAGACTGTGGACGGACAGTGAGGTCATCCACACACCCACCCACACACAGCGCACACCTTGTCTGGACTCCAGCAGACTGTGGACCGACAGTGAGGTCATCCACACACCCACCCACACACAGCGTACACCTTGTCTGGACTCCAGCAGACTGTGGACCGACAGTGAGGTCATCCACACACCCACCCACACACACAGCGCACACCTTGTCTGGACTCCAGCAGACTGTGGACGGACAGTGAGGTCATCCACACACCCACCCACACACAGCGCACACCTTGTCTGGACTCCAGCAGACTGTGGACCGACAGTGAGGTCATCCACACACCCACCCACACACAGCGCACACCTTGTCTGGACTCCAGGAGATTGCGGACGGACAATGACGTTATCGACTAACTTCACAGCGAACACACAAAATGAACACTGACGCCATCCAAACGTCTTATTGACTATTTAGTACTGTGCAAACGCCCTATGCATCTAAACATCCTGTCCTATTTAATTATGTTTTCTCCTTACACCCATCTACTTGGTTATCTTCACTTAACCATTCATTCTAATGAATTTGGGGTCGCTTGAAACTTCGGAATGTGAGCTCTCTGTCTGGTCCAATTTACAGCGTGGGTCGCCCACTCTGCAAACTGTCGCCTTGTATACTGTCACGGTGTGCATGGAGTCGACTGTGTTTATGCTATTACGATGCGCAGAGGACCGCCCATCCCTACATATACATGATGCAAAGACAACCCACTTGTGCATGGGCACTTTGTGCAAAGGATCAACCACCCGTACATGAGCACGAAGTCCAGATGGTTATTCAGTTGTATACTGACCTAAGGTACACAGGACCACCCACCTGTACATGGACATGACCATGCCGGGACTGCAGTAGCCGCACTGGGTGCCGTTCTGTTCAGCAAGTCGGGTCTGGATCGGATGGTAGCCCTTCTTCCGGTCACCAATGTTCTGCACGGTGATCACATCCCAGCCCTGTGGCAGAACGGGCGCCCCCGGTCTAGTCAGCTGAGCGGGGCTTTTTTCGCTTGGTCTCGTCACATACCGTGTCGTGTCGTGTCGTGTCGTGTCGTGTCGTGTCGTGTCGTGTCGTGTCGTGTCGTGTCGTGTCGTGTCGTGTCGTGTCGTGTCGTGTCGTGTCGTGTCGTGTCGTGTCGTGTCGTGTCGTGTCGTGTCGTGTCGTGTCGTGTCGTGTCGTGTCGTGTCGTGTCGTGTCGTGTCGTGTCGTGTCGTGTCGTGTCGTGTCCTTTCGTGTCGTATCCTGTCGTGTCGTGTCGTGTCGTGTCCTGTCCTTTCGTGTCTTGTCGTGTCGTGTCGTGTCGTGTCATGTCATGTCTTGTCGTACCGTCGCATCTCGCCTCGTCGCGTCTCGTCTTGTCTTGTCTGATCTCATCCCGTTCAGTCTCGTCTCATCTCGTCAGGCTCCATTTCGTCTCATCTTCTCTCGCATGGTTCCACGTCATACCATCTTCTATACATATATTGAATGTCCTCTGCTGTCCCACACTACCACATATCGTAAAATTGTAGTCATGTACACGGACGGTGTGCTCGACATACTGGACAGTTGTTCTCAACACATCTGTCATGTTTAGCAGTTGTGCGCCGCACACTCGACACACTTGAGTTGTGCCCAGGATCCGCCACAGGCTTCAAGCTGAACGGGGAAGTATGGTTCATAGCATCTCTGTCACACACACATAACGATAACCGAATTCCGATCGCACTCCTCAACTGGTGGCAGCTGAACTCTCAACCCAGGCGCCCAAGGAAGGTCTAAAAATGCTTCTCTGGCTGAACCTGGCCTGAGCGGAGCCAGAAACCTGGCTCTATAACCCCTAGTGTCACGCACTCCACCCCATCCAAATTGTTTGATCCACCTCTTCTTGGTAAATCTTACCTTGGTTTATATCTTGCAAAGTAAATCCTGGAAATATCCTTCTGGGCACTTCACCAAATCTGAGCAAATGTGTTTTAGGCAAACGAAAAACTAAACATCGTTGTTCTCCACGATGGTATACGGGTTTTGGTGATACATTATTTTGCCCTCTTTGCTTCAGCTAGACTTCTTCAAGTAATGTTAAGTTACCAACCGATTACTGAACGAAGACGTTGCAACATTCATAAATGACCACGTATTGTCAAGGTAATGGACGTTAGTTCCCAGCCTGATCTCGTTAGTACTTACGGTTCCCTAAAGGGGAAACTCCAATAATTGGACCCCTCGGAAATCGGTACCGAATTTGTGCAGAACCAACGTTCCAAGATCAACGGGACGCGAATTCAACGGAGTCCAGAATGCTGCTCCGGGCCAATGTAATTATGTTTGGCCCTCTTCAACATGTCCGGACATAAGCCTTACCTTAGATGTCTTGATCAGTATGACCAGCCCACCTGGCAGTTGTGATCGGCTTATCCAGACTACCTGGCAGTTGGGGCCAGTGGCCAGCGTACCTGGCAATTGTGATCGGCGTATCCAGACTGCCTGGTAGTTTGGACCGGTGACCAGTGCACCTGGCAGTTGGGACCGGTGACCAGTGCACCTGGCAGTTGGGACCGGTGGCCAGCGTACCTGGCAGTTGGGACCGGTGACCAGTGCATCTGGCAGATGAGGCCGGTGGCCAGCGTACCTGGCAGTTGGGACCGGTGACCAGTGCATCTGGCAGATGAGGCCGGTGGCCAGCGTACCTGGCAGTTTGGACCGGTGACCAGTGCATCTGGCAGATGAGGCCGGTGACCAGTGCACCTGGCAGTTGGGACCGGTGACCAGTGCACCTGGCAGTTGGGGCCGGTGGCCAGCGTACCTGGCAGTTGGGACCGGTGACCAGTGCATCTGGCAGATGAGGCCGGTGGCCAGCGTACCTGGCAGTTGGGACCGGTGACCAGTGCATCTGGCAGATGAGGCCGGTGGCAGCGCACCTGGCAGTTGGGACCGGTGACCAGTGCATCTGGCAGATGAGGCCGGTGGCCAGCGTACCTGGCAGTTGGGACCGGTGACCAGTGCATCTGGCAGATGAGGCCGGTGGCCAGCGTACCTGGCAGTTGGGACCGGTGACCAGTGCATCTGGCAGATGAGGCCGGTGGCCAGCGTACCTGGCAGTTGGGACCGGTGACCAGTGCATCTGGCAGATGAGGCCGGTGGCCAGCGCACCTGGCAGTTGGGACCGGTGACCAGTGCATCTGGCAGATGAGGCCGGTGGCCAGCGTACCTGGCAGTTGGGACCGGTGACCAGTGCACCTGGCAGATGAGGCCGGTGGCCAGCGTACCTGGCAGTTGGGACCGGTGACCAGTGCATCTGGCAGATGAGGCCGGTGGCCAGCGTACCTGGCAGTTGGGACCGGTGACCAGTGCACCTGGCAGATGAGGCCGGTGGCCAGCGTACCTGGCAGTTGGGACCCGTGACCAGTGCATCTGGCAGATGAGGCCGGTGGCCAGCGTACCTGGCAGTTGGGACCGGTGACCAGTGCATCTGGCAGATGAGGCCGGTGGCCAGCGTACCTGGCAGTTGGGACCGGTGACCAGTGCACCTGGCAGATGAGGCCGGTGGCCAGCGTACCTGGCAGTTGGGACCGGTGACCAGTGCATCTGGCAGATGAGGCCGGTGGCCAGCGTACCTGGCAGTTGGGACCGGTGACCAGTGCATCTGGCAGATGAGGCCGGTGGCCAGCGTACCTGGCAGTTGGGACCGGTGACCAGTGCATATGGCAGATGAGGCCGGTGGCCAGCGTACCTGGCAGTTGGGACCGGTGACCAGTGCATCTGGCAGATGAGGCCGGTGGCCAGCGTACCTGGCAGTTGTGCAGCGGCGCCAGACAGCTGTTGACGGCCTGCAGGTCGGTGTGGGTGTTCGGCATGCGCACGGCCACCACGCAGGCGCCGCACATGCCGCCGCGGCACATCACTTTGGTGCCCGTCAGACCGCACTGGTTGCGCAGGTAATCGGCCAGTGACGTGGTGGCGGTGACCGCAGAGGCCGACGGCGAGACGCCGCCTTCCAAGGTCACTGCCGGAGGCGATGTGGTCAGTGTCGATCGGTGGTCAAGGTCAATGTCGATAAATCAGGGTCGGTATCGGAAGAACCGGGGTCAGCGTCCGAGGACTAGGGTCGGTGTCGGAGCTCGGCGTTGGCATCGGAGCAGTTGGAGTCAGTATTGGGGGTCAGCGTCAGTGGCGGGGATTTGAGGTCAGGGTCGAAAGATCAGGATCGGTATCGGAGCAGCCAGCGTCAAAGGCGGGGAGAAGGCACTGCTGAAGGAGGCGAGATCCCTGTAGGAGAAGGGTGACCGTAAGATTGGTTTCATCTGAACGCAGGCCATCAGCAATCCGGGGGTTGCGTACTAGACTTTTATACCCTACCGACACAATTATCACCCAAACTATACACTACTTTAGCCCACTAACGCAGACTGCGGGTCGCACGCCGACGGTACTATAGCAGACAAAGGTTGTGAGGGTATATGCTGGTTGCAAGCTTGCAAGACGTTGGGTGACAGGTGTAATCTTTGAACTCTTCCCTGTCCCGCCTGCCCCAGGTGTCAATCAGCAGACCTATAGCAACGCAGTAGATCCTTTTATCTTGACCCTTGAGCCCTATCAACAACGTGAGGGCACACCCAGATCTGAAGTATAATTTATCCCTGAAGCTCCGCCACTAAACAACAGTTGGCCGGGATGCAGCTGGGTGCCTGTCCCCACACGCAGAGGCTGGCAGCTCGCAGACCAGGGCGCCTGTCCGCACACCCGGACCTGCAGGCCAGGCATCCACCCGACACCCGGACCTGCAGGCCAGGCATCCACCCGACACCCGGACCTGCAGGCCAGGCATCCACCCGACAAGATCCCGGACACCCGGACCTGCAGGCCAGGCATCCACCCGACAAGATCCCGGACACCCGGACCTGCAGGCCAGGCATCCACCCGACACCCGGACCTGCAGGCCAGGCATCCACCCGACAAGATCCCGGACACCCGGACCTGCAGGCCAGGCATCCACCCGACAAGATCCCGGACACCCGGACCTGCAGGCCAGGCATCCACCCGACAAGATCCCGGACACCCGGACCTGCAGGCCAGGCATCCACCCGACAAGATCCCGGACACCCGGACCTGCAGGCCAGGCATCCACCCGACAAGATCCCGGACACCCGGACCTGCAGGCCAGGCATCCACCCGACAAGATCCCGGACACCCGGACCTGCAGGCCAGGCATCCACCCGACAAGATCCCGGTCGGGATGAGGATCGGAGGTGCAGCCGGCAGGCCGGCGGAGTCGCCGTGTCGTGCCGACTATCAGATCACGTGCAGCGGCAGATCAGATTATCTCGACTCCCCCACTCAATATGGGATGCCCACTCGAGGCTACCAATCCGAGACGAGCAGTGCAGTCGGCGGCGACATGTGTGAGCTGCGCGGCGGTATAGTCGGCTAGTGAGGAACTGCGCGCACTGCGACTCTATGGCTGACTACCGCCCCGTACCCGGCCATGGCCGGTTTCCGCCTATGCGCCAAATATACAGCCGAGGATCAGAATGACAAAACCTGCCTACTTATGCCCACTTAAAGATGGGAACATGCTGATTATCTTGCCGAGCCGGTAGGTTTAAACCGTCGGTATTTGAACAATCATTGAGGAATGCGATATAAAGTACTTTATTTCGTACAGCTTGCATCAAAATCGGGAGTAAACCACCATTTCAAGCCACATGGGTACACTACAACAAGAGCCATCACATAAGTTCCCTCAGGGGGCGAACTTTGGCAACATGATTACGGGAATTTAATGGCGTAGCTTCGATTTCGTCCGTAGGGCTACCATCTGAGGAGGGTCCACCTTACCTATCGAGACCCAACACTTCTTACCAGGGGTCTGGGGTAGTCCAGTAGTCTGGGGGTAAATTACCCGTTTCACAATCGAAAGATTGTGGGTTCGAGTCTCACCTGTCGCTACTCTTCTCCCGCAACCAATCGGCGTGATATTTGCGATGCTAATAGCCTATCTTGGGGGCAATATCTGTCAACTACCAATCTGATGTGCTCCAAAAGATGAGGTCGACTGGAAGATATCGTTATCACATCATGAGAGCGAAACTTTCACCCTCGAAGCACTATTAGATCACCGAACGCGACACACCGCATGGCTCTCTCATGGCGTGTGGCCAAGGGCTCCTGGCGTGTGGCCCTTGAAGCTATATAGCCGCCGAGCGAGACGGATCGCTCTCTGTTTGGACCTCACCTGACTCTCTCTCTCTGTCGCTCACTCTGCGTGGACCCCGCAGGGCAGTAGTCAGCCGCCCCGGGCTGACTACTGCAGGTATGTCTGGAACTAACTGTTTGAAACCGCTGTATAACTGTCGAGATGTAAACTTGTAAGATTGTAGTATGTTTGAAGACCGATCTGTGTACAAGTTGGAGATTGTATGTGAACGTTGCTAACAAGAGATTGAGATGATATCAGACTGAGTTTATATGAAAACCTGGATGCAGATATGTGTGAGACAGCTCAGAGCTCTGAGATGGAGATTCAGAGTTATGGACATTATAACCGGGTTCACAAAATCGCGAACGTCGAGGTACTGTGGACTATTTAACGTGCCTATAGAAGTTTACGTCATACAAAGTTGGAGATGTCTGAGAAAGCTCTGGGGAGCAAGACTTCCCAACATATGTCTGGGAAGGGGGACGGCGTCATAAAGCGAGAACAGGTGGTTAGCCGCATGTTGATTAGGCTCGGAATCCACTACACAATAGGAGAAGTGCAGTTCGATGGCAATATTCCAGAGACTTCACGTGCGGCTGGTGGTCCGACACGGACGCCCCGTGGCCGAGTGTCCAACCTTCTCGGCTGGTCCGACAAGGTTGGACAAGGTTGGCAGCCTACATTTGACCCTCTCGGCTGGTGACCAAATGGTAGAGCTATATCCTGACTTGCCAGGATGATGCAACCGACGCAATTCGGCTCACGACCACCTCCACTATCGCGACAGCAAACAACGGTGCAGCAACGTAGATTAGCTTTCGCTGAGAAATGTTGACTCAAGATTTGCCCTGACTCTTCATTGGCGACACTTATTGCAACATAACAGACACAATTTAATGTCAGGAACTTGAAGGAGAAAGCGCAATCACTTCACATCGCGGAATGAGCATACAGATGAAACATCAAAACAACTTCGGTTTGCAGCATCCATAAGAAGCGCACTCCAACGATCCGCACTTATTAGGTTTACCGGTAATTTATACTAGACGTGGAACACGGAATCGTTCGAAGTGGCAATCAGTTACGTTCGCTGGCCCGCATCACACGGGTATGGATCAAATGCATGCGGATTATCGATAGATATTCCCATCGCATACCTTGGTGCTGCTGGCCGTCGATGGTGAACGACACGGTCTGTCGCTTACTCCCAGACATACTGGCAGCATCCATGGTCCGCCCGGCAGCCATGCTGTAGACTCCACTGGCTCCCTGCAAAACAGGATCGGCATGCCATGTGATAAGCGCACTATGTGCCATCTTGGAAGAAACCGTTTTCCACACCGACTATGCGCTTCCAATTGACACAAAAAGACTACCTGAAAATTTTGGGTCAGGTATTCGTTGAGAGTTATCGCCGCATTTACTTGTAAGTCTGCACTGAGTTGACTGGCAGGTCAGACCACTCTACCCCATTGCACCCATATCACCAAATAAAACAACAGGTCGAACATTTTGCCAATCTGAACTTCCAACGAGGTTCATGACCGTTGTTGAAGTACCACGCCATAATTTGTGAACAAGAATCAAAGTTACGCGTATGTGGAACGTTAGGCGAGGAAGCCGACCTTAGGAAGGAAGGAAGTTAGGCGAGGAAACCAGTGCCTCTGACGGCGACATTACCATCTGACATGCTTTCGTGACACCTTTTGGGCAGGATGCAAGCCATATTTCTGATGTAATCTTGGATACTTACAAACATAATGCAACCAATAATAAATCTGTCCTGTATGCTGGGGTAACCAGCCTATTACAGAAACTATGCAAATTGCGTGTATGTGCCATTGACCTAGTAGTTCTCACACCGTGACCATCTGAGGTCACGTATCAAGGTCATATTTTCAGGATACGTGGATAGCATAGTTGTGGATGTGTGCACCAAGCTTCTTGAACACTCATTGAAGGATTTATAGGTTACATAGGATGGGGGCTGGAGCAACCCCCTCTTCAGTTCTGAGATGACCAAAAATAGTGCATATAGATTTGTCAAAATTGCTCCTGTACAGCTGACCGCAAAAGTATCACAATCACTCTTAACACGTCGTAAAATCTCTGCTCCTTCAGTTTTATTGTGTATTTCACACATGCCAACACAACCGCACAACTCGGCATGGTGTTCCTGACAGGGGCAGTTGGCCCATGTAAGGCACTAAGGCAATGCCCTACCTGAGTACAGTTGGGAAGTATTTTTGCATGTTTTTTTCGTAAAATTATGCATTCATCCACTGGAAAATAGCAAAGTTGAAAAGCTAGAAACAAATATCCACTGGTGACTCGTAATTATAGTCCGCATTAAGGTTTATATTTACATCTTAGCTTCAAAGTAGCTCAGTCACCGGTCGGCAAAAGCAAATATCTTGCACATATCACCATATATTGCGCATTCGTTTCATAACAAGCGCAGGGTTTGCGGCCATTTCATAACAAGCGCAGGGTATGCGACCATTTCATAACAAGCGCAGGGTATGCGGCCATTTTAGACTGGAGTCTATTCTACTCTTTTTGGAGATCGCTATGTGAGGGCCATGTGAGGGACACTTTTGGGGTGCATCGGGCCATGTTTTGCACACAGATGTTACCAATGATTCGTGATAATTAGGGAATGTGCGAAATTGTGGGGCAGGAGAATGTTATTGAATGTTAGTGAATGTTGAGTGGCAAATACTATAACCAAAAGCCCAACGAGGAAGTCTGCTAATGGTCAGTGGACTTTTACTGGGTGCGATGCTTAGTCCGCTCTGTAAATTCCATGCATTCACTAGTGTTTTCAGGATGGACATATTAGTCCAGCCAACAACAAACAAAAAACTCTCTCTGAGGAGAGTAATTCTCAGGTGCTTCTGCATCAATGTAAAAGTATTTGTTTGGGAAGAAATACTGATTGGACTTTCCTTAGATACCTCTTTTTGGTGTACTATGCTTCTGTAAATGGCCAAAAACAGTATGTAAATGTCCTATATTATTATTTTTTAATGTTGATGGTCCATACAACGTATTTTGTTTCGTGTGTGTGAAGAAGAACTGATGCAAATACCTATTTGACGCAAAATACCTTACTTAATGTTTACTTCAGCTTACCAAAGTTCTCGCACAAGTTAGCATGACAATATGGATTGTACTTCTTCAAACAATTGTTATGATAAACTTTCTATCTTGGCCAACATTATTTCTCGATCTGTCCCTGGATCTTTGGAATCTGCATGCTGTCTCAATATACGCACACACACACAGGCATATATATATATATATATATATATATATATATATATATATATATATATATATATATATATATATATCGATATATATGATGATATATGTCGCCTCAAAAACCAGAAGGGAATTTGAGGAAATAGATTCATCTGCAGCTTTGATATTAAAGTTCGTCACAAAAGTGGAATGCATTGGGTAAATGCTATCATATTAGAACGGGAATTGCCTGGGGCGGAAGTTCTCAGAAGAAAATTTGGTGAAAAGTGGGACACGCTACTTCACATCACTTAGCAATGCAGCTGTCTTTCATATTTAGTATTCGAATACAATATGCATCATGTGGTTGTACAAGAGGAGCTACTTCTTCCAGGATACCAAGAATTATGTGGTCATGATCTCATGTTACATGATTCTCATGGGTTAAGCGATTAGGCATAGCAAATGACCGATATTATCACTGAAGTTAACGTAGTTAGTTCCATCTGTGGTTTCATGAAAATCAATACCATTCGTCTACCTGACGTGAAGCGGTCTGGTGTGGCAGAAGCTAATATCACAATTGAAATCAACGTTTTATCTGTGGTGCAGTTTCATGAAATTCCTACGGATCCGATGTAAGCCGAATGGTAGCATTTTACAAACGTCAATGCGACACTATGTTCGCAACAATGCAAAAACTGTTGGCAGCCATGAAGGATCCGCAGAAATACTATCCGCTTCATCGCCTAACGACACTAGGGGTAATGAACGTCAGGTCAAAATACGCCCTCCAAATCGCTATCGGAAATCCCAGTCTATAAACGTTGTCATCGTTCTGCTCATGTATATTCCAAAGACCGAGGTGTAACGTTTGAACCTATGTGTTTACCTTCCTGTTGCAAAAATACAGAACATGTGAAAACGCGAGCACCTCCACTGCGATAGCCCTGCATCATCGTTCGTGTGTTTATGGGTGACTTACCTTCAGGTAACCTGAATCGAATCGGAAATGAGTGACCGAATTTCGTAGTGTGGTTGCGCGAGGTGTTGAACCACAGCCACCCGCGGCAAAACGAACTAGACCGGGGGCTTTCACGGACGTTATATGACACCTGCCGGCCCTATCTCTGGAGCGTATCTAGCACGAGGCCCAGAGGGCGCCGCCAGGAAGCCGCGCAATGAGGAGGGTGACATATCAGAATGTTCACAGTTCAGTGTCCACAGCTCACAGTGTCCACAAGTTCATAATGTCCACAGGTCATAATGCCCACAGCTCGCACTGTCCACAGGCCACAATGTCCACAGATCAGTGTCCACAGTTCATGAGTACCACAAGCTCATAACGTCCACGGTGACATATCAGAATGTCCACAGCTCACAGTGTCCACAGCTCACAGTGTCCGCAAGTTCATAATGTCCACAGCTCATAGTGTCCACAGCTCAGAATGTCCACATGTTCAAACTTCCACAGATCACAATGTTCACAGTTCATAATGTCCACCGGTCATAATGTTCACAGCTCGCACTGTCCATAGGTCATAATGTCCACAGCTCACAGTGTCCACAGTTCATAAGTACCACAAGCTCATAACGTCCACAAGTTCATAATGTCCACGAGTTCACAGTGTCCACGAGTTCATAATGTCTACAGGTCATACCGTCCAGAGTTCATAATGTCCACGAGCTCGAGTTCATAACTTCCACACGTTTATTATCTTCGCAGTTCATAATGTCCAAAATTCATAATGTCCAAACATTTGCATGCATTTTGCTCTTACATATCCCTTATGGGCGTTCGTTTTTCATGGCTTTTGTTCGATAAAGTTTTCTCCCATTGAACAACTACCGGGGATCGAACAATATTTTTTTTTAACGGTAATATAAAAACGTTTGCTTAACAAACAAAAAATGTGTAAAACTTACTGGTACAATTCATATAGTTTACATTCATACACCGCACAAAGTTCAAGGTCGCCGACTCCAGATAGGTGTTCTATAGGCGACGAAATTTTTCTTCGAAGCATCTGATGTTCTTGTGATAGAAACATCTGACTATGGTCAACGTTCCTGGCCTCATAGCAAGAAGTACAATTATATATTCAGTCAACTTCTAGGCATCATTTACGTGGATGTACATAATTACATTTACATAATTATGTATTCAGTCAACTTGTTAGCATCATTTACATGGACGTGCAGTGGAATCCCTATTGTAATTCACACACTCCTTTCGTCACGTTATGCATACGGTGTCTCCGAAACCATAAACATTTTCACAATGTTCCTGTGGTTTCATTGTTCCCGTTCTGGGCATTTCCTGCATATTGCCCATTATTGCACATGAATGCACTGTACTGAACAATATAACACCGATGGAATAGATGAACGAAATAAACGTCATCAGATGATGACAACTTGTTTTTCCAACTAGAACATTTGTACCTCTTAAATGTAACTCTTGTAGTTTCTTTAATAAGAATTGAATGTTTTATAATCACCATAGTATCGTAGCTTATTTCCGTGTATTTTTAAAATCTTTTTGGGCGCAATTTTACTTCCAAAAACATCTGGTGGTTACTTACAACATATATTGAATGCCATCAAACATGCCAACGATACAGTCTGATCATACTCAACCGTGCTAACATGACAACAAGAAGCATTATAATGTTTTCTGTTCGCCTGCAGCACATCATTTACATGAACAGTCGAACACCTCTGTCGCGCCACTCTTTGCTATCATGGTGCACGTAAGCTGTGCCCGGAAACATCATCTTCATAACCTTCTTGTGACTGCATAATTCATGTTCTTGGGACACTGCGCATGTGAGCATTGCGCATAGGCACTATACTGCACAATGGTAAATATGTGTGGTAAACGAAAGCAATTTAAACGGCGTCTATTTGACTTTGATAACCGAATTGGTACAACCGGCATCGATTTAGAAGTTCGTCCAAACCGAATTTTCAGGGTGAGCAGGAAATCAGGAGCAGTGGGCACATTAGGAATTCGGGAAAATCTATCGGAAATTCCGAAAGATGTATAAATTTTAAATCTTGTATTATTGCGCGACGAGTGAAATAGGACGTTTTCAGACCGTTTCCCGTCATTTATGGTGACTACAACGCCTAGTAGAGTATCAGATCTGGTTATAAGAACGTGTCAAACGGCTTCGGTTTCCCTGTAATGGATTTTTAAGAAGGTACCTAGATATCTATTGACAGATGACTTTGAGACGCCATCTAAAAGAACTCGTCCCGGCGAGTAGCTGTGGTTTTTGATACATTTTGGAATCCGCAAACGTTTTAAGCGAGTTAATCTTCATAATTGTGTGTGCTTTCAGAAAGTTGTAGGGTGGTCAATACGGAATATTTCATCAGAAAGTTGTTGGGTTTTTAATATGGTATATTTGAGACTTTTCAACACGTACAGATAGCCGGCAGCCAGCATATTGTTTTTGATGGAAAGTCAATTTTGAGTTTAATTGTTCCCGCAAGGTGAATTTTACATGGTAGAAGAATTTGCCATGTTTTGTTCTTCTTAGGCCACCGGAATTCTGAAGTTTTTCAGCAAGTTTTCATCCGAATTGTCCATTTTATTTCTGACACTTACTATAAAAAATGTTTAAAAGTCTGAGTCATCAAAAGTAATTAATAAAAATTTCCGAATATAAATTTAACATACAAAACCACACCTCTGGTAATACGGGTAGGGAATTGCTCAAGATTTCGATGAAGCTTACCGATACTTCAGAAACATTATAAAAATAATTATTAACATTGCTTAGCGACGATAAGTATCGACATCGTAACTATCACAATTGCTTGTAGCGTACATAAACGCCCAAAAAATCACTATATCCTCTTGCCGCAAGGCGTTTTCCAAACCTGCGTCATACACTGCTCCAGCCCGGCCAAGACTGTTAACGTTTCCTCCTCCCCTCTGTTGTCCGCCGCCACTAACGCCGGTGCCTTCATCTTCCTCAGAACCGGCAGCAGGCTGGAGAGTACGGATATATACGCGCAGTACGCATGGAGTGGGAGGGAAGACATATGCGAAAAAATTCCTCGGATTATATTTGCCTTTAACACAGTTACCAGTAGTCCACAGAGTCGCCATGCTTTTTCTTTAGCACATAATGATAAATCTGTCTGACACTTGATCGCTGACACAAAGTGATCCTCACACATGATGCTGACCCAGTGACCTGAATATTGACCTGAGCGAAAAAATGACCGAAACACTTTCGATAGATCTTGTCACCAACTATCCAAGGCCGTTTGTCCGCAGCGTTTCCAACGCGGCAGATGTCCGCAGGGGAGCAGACATCTGCCCCCCGGACCGGCGAAGTTGGGGCGGACCGCCGGACGTGCGAGTGTTAATGGGTCGGGCCGCTTTGTTTCCATATTTGATGTTGTGCAATGCATGTCCGTTATTCCGAAGTACGAATGCGTCATTGCGCGTATGGGTGGCGCGTATAACGACGCTGCGCGTCGTTAAGCCCATGGGTGACCTATCGGTAATTGGTGACCTTGAAATTGGTGAGCTTTTAAGGTACAATACAAGATCCACATTAAAACGATACGTTTTTTTATGAAAACGTTTTCCAATCCTGTGTCGGTGTATCATTGCTCAACTTGTCATGTAGCTTTCCAATGGAAGAAGGTTTGTACGAAATCCATTCTACTCGCAAAACGCAAAAGGGAATGAAGAACAGACGACCATATCAGATATTTATCTAAATAATTAATCGTTAGTTTTTTGTTTGGCCAGCAAAATCATGCCCACTTATTTTTGCGGTCAAATTCATCAATTTTGATGGGAGGAAATATATATATATATATACATATATATATATATATATATATATATATATATATATATATATATATATATTATTTCGAGCATGTTTCAGCAGATCGGTGTTCTCCACAAGAATATATCATGTGCCACCCCTTTTGCTTGTGATTAACCTACACCGTCTGGGGGTAATTTTAAGTAATTCATAGTTTAATTTTAGTTAACCGCCCTCCAGTAAGATTTTCCTCGAATAGTGGAAGAACAGCGGGCGGTAGCGGGCCGACATTTGGCATACCTTTTCCCACATCAATTTGTCATGTTATACCGAAATTCTGAGATCAGGTCATCTAGGGTCAACGGGTTAGTCAGGGTCAAGTGGTCACCTCCAGAAAAGTGTGCTCGTTGGCTGCGTGCACTGCTTGGTGTGATTGCCCCCCGTGTCAGAGACTGTAACGTGCGGTGAATGTTAGTGACTGTACCGCCCTTTGTGGCGACCCGTGGGCGCGGCCGGCGGGGGCACGGGAGTGTTTTGGTGGTGGGCGTGGAGGCCGGCAGCGTGAGGTTCCGTGGCACGCATATACAGCAATACAGCAGATACAAAAAGTTTAACCATTCGTCACGCTTCAACGGATGAACATATTTTAATGATTCTTTACGCGTTTTCTTATATATAAGGACGAAATAAAGCGCACCAGATTTTGGTTAAAGTAAGCATTTTCATGAGAACTAGTGAATTCGAACGTTTTTTGGTCCACTCTACCCATTAGAAAATAAAAAGTCAAGAAAATAAAACACAAAAATTTGTACTTAAACAAAATTTTGTTTGCAAAATTAATGGTGCCCTGGTCGTCTTCGCCATTATTTTCTGATACCAAATATTATTTTTTCCTCAAATTTCCCAAAAATGACCTCCCCAGAGCCAAAAACATGATGCAAGTCGCGAAAATCCATGCACCCTAGTGACGTAAATTTGGGGATAACAATTTTTTGGGTGGCGTATGGCCCTACTCCTCGAGCGCTTCTCGAGGACACATTCGTTTTCGTGCGACGCTTAGCTTGGAGATTAGTGGCATTAATCCCCCTCGGGACGGGGTGTGAGGTTATGACCGGAAAGACAAATAGGGTTAATGATATATTACCGTCATAACCAACCAAAACCAAACAAACCAATGTTGCTGGACCCAAAATAAACACCAGAGGCTAAAAAACCGTCGGTCGAATCGGGCTTCAATTTGTTTAGCGGTTGTTTGAGCCGAAGACTACCACCCGAGCGTTTCTAGTCTCAATAGAAATGTATGGGGTAAAATGCACTAGTCGACCTGTCGCGGAACGCACCAACTGAATACTGCAGAAGGGCATCAATGTCACCTTTACGACTGGAGGTAGACTAAGGTAGGTTGCTGGTTTTACGACAAGTCGACAGTTGAGCCATGTAGCGTCGCCAGTCTCTCACGCCGACTGGTCGCGGGCGAAGAGTAGCGACAGGTGAGACTCGAACCCATAATCTGTCGATTGTGAGACGCGCAGCTCATCCTTGGACTACTCGTCCCCCCAAAAAAATAAAGCATTGTAATCCTTGCATAATTCCTACAGACACACAGGACAGATTCATACATGTATTCAACGTATATAGCTCAAAGACGTGATTACTATAAAGAGCAGCGGTTACGGTGCGTAATAGCACACACATTTCATTGTTCTGTCATGGCTTATGGTTCACCCACAATTTACCTGTGGAGTCTTTCAGAAACGTTAAAATTATTACGCACCGTAGCTCGCGGCCACATTCCAGGGTCTTACCACTCCCACTTCACAACACTCAAACAGAGCAACATATTAACATATCCATACGAGCGCGTACGTAATTAAATAAAAATGATAGTATATCCCATACATATCTCCACAGCTATTCCACCATAAGTTCATATCATGCATGCATGTCATGCATACATGACATGAACCTCTGGTGGAATTCCTATCAAGCAAATTCATACCATCTGCCGAAATAGTACACACAACGCCGGCCTGAAGATAATAAAATAGCCCATGATGTAGCCGAGTCACCCGTTTCCTTAGTGCCAAATGTCTGAAGCCTGTGCCTGTTAATATCGGGGGTTGATACCGCAGGGCACCGGGAATATGCGCTCCGTCCTCCTTATGCAACCGGATTTTTCAGCCAAAGGCTTAGTGTGCTGGAGCGTATCTCCGCTATCTTCGGTCAACAAACTTACATCGGCAATGTAGCGCCCAGGCGAGCCCGTCAATGGCAATGTCTTCCAGGGTCCAGTTTCCTCAATATTACGAATTGACGATTTTACGATTCAGCAGCTTTTTTATGCGTTAAACGTCATTTCCAGTTTCACCAAAATAAATTCGACGATTAAAAAAAAAACACACTTTCAAGAACCCGCATACAATTTTACGAATCCACGACCCAAAAACTACGAATCAATGCATGTCTAGTTTCATCAAACCCTAGTGATGGGAGAAATTCAATGAAATGACAGCATGCAAATGATGCACAACATGACAGGCGTAACATTGTGATGTTGGCAATAAGTGAACATGAGTTGATGAGATAGGCCAACTAGTTTATTATTTATTACTTATTATTGAACTTTCTTGTGATTAGTGTTCTTTGTTCTTTTCAGTCTGTTATCTTAGTCCATTGATCATTGGCAGTTAATTGTTTCTGCTAAGTGTTCTTGTTATTGCATCAATATTCCCCTCTATCATACTGCAGGTACATGGATATGCTGCAGCTGGGTGCTTGGGTGATATGCAGGGTGGGAATTAAGGCACTTCTTAAGAGATTTTATATCTTAAACATTTTTGCACTCCGGATTCATACTAGATAGAATGGGCTCCACATGTACTCCCGACACAAACATGCAGAAGGAACAAAAATATAACTTAAAACAAACTAATACAAGATTGAATAAAACATTCACCAAACATGCTATTCCACTTACGATTACCAAATAAACTAGCCACTTTTCGTACCATCAAGCACATAGACAACATGAGCGGAAATGCCGACAACAACGCGCCAAACCTCGCGCCTGCGCACTGCCAACAGTGGCCTCCGGTGGCTACGAATTCGGCCGATGCGTCTCCAGAAACCTGCTTTCGCGCCACCCCATAGTGGGAGAAACGGGGGATATATCGTAACCTAAAATGTATCTTAACCCCTAATGTATCATAACCTCAAATTTGAATAGCCCTAATGTATCGTAACCTCAAATGTATCATAACTTCAAGTGTATCAAAACCTCTAATGTGTCGTAACCTCTAATGTGTGATAACATCAAATGTATCATAACCTCAAATGCATCATAACCTCAATTGTATCACAACCCCTAATGTACCATAACCTCAAATGTATCATAACCTCTAATGTGTCATAACCTCTAATGTATCGTAACCTCATGTGTATCATTACCTCAAATGTATCGCAACCTCAAGTGTATGATAACCTCAAATATCAGCTGACGACGCCGGGCCATGGCAGGCGATTTCCGCCCGTACGGAGTTCTTACGTTCTTCCCTCTGCCTAGTGGCGCCAGTGAAAGGAACCTAATGTTGGTATATTCTCCGCTAGATGTCCGGCTTCATTAGCTTTACTGCACCTGGATGCTGCCAACTTCGGAAATTTGCAGATCTTCGTGAAATCTGGTGGTTTTTGCTGGGGTACTTTTCGAGGAGAAAGTTATTGGCTCTACGATTGCTACGACAAATAATCCACGTTTTAGAAAATGACGTCACCATTTGTGCTCCGATTGCATTATTTACGGCTGAAATGCGTCAGGCAAGCTAACAAGCAAGTTTGTCTCGGATGCACATATTTTGGACGTGTTGCGATGTTTGGGTGTTATTTTAAATAATTAATTCTTTGTTCTTTCTTTCTAGTATGATGTTTAAAGAGGGGGTCAATTGGTACCCATCGCAAGTTAGGAAATGTGTGGCGAAATAGTGTACAATAATGCCCAAATGCACAAAGGTGTCTACTTTTTGTACCAATATTTCAAGAACCCCAAAAATCTGGTTTAGGGTTCCAAGTATGTGTATAGTATCGTTCCACGCCTTCGTTTTCTTGTGGTATTTGCATTATTGAAACTCCTACTGGTGTCGAACTGGGTTTTCTCAATTGTAACAGCTTCCTCTGAACAAGAATACAATTGATTATAATATGTAACTGCTATATATATATATATATATATATATATATATATATATATATATATATATATATATATATATATATATATATATATTTATATATATATATATATATATATATATATATATATATATATATATATATATATATATATATATATATATATATATATTGATAAGTGGTATTAACAACTGAACTGCAAATTTTGAATGGCATGTACTAGTTTTATGAAATTGTATGATATTAGGTATTAGCAGCAAGTAGGTATGATGGAAATCATGCTATGGCAGGTATTTTGCCAAGGCTTCTGCTATGTGCAATTAAAGAAACGCTTGTACTGGATGCATGCAAATTATATGAGTATTAGATGTTGAAATATTGAACAAAAGCATTACTTCGGTTGATTCCAATAACTTATCAACTAATTCAGTTTTGCGGACTTGTGCTGTTATGGTGTACGTATGTGGGGGAAGATGAGGCTTTCTGAACATGCAAGACATCATGCAACAAATAGCTCTACAGCTGCTTCTGTATGGCCGAACTAGTAATTGCACTGTGTTTACTGAACACAAAAAAATAATAAGCTACCCATATTCGAACAGCTTCTTTCAATAAAAAAACCTCTAACCACTTGCATAGAGTGAGATAAAAATATTTTGTAGTGAGGTTCTGTATTCTGAACATGAAAATGCTATTGTGCAGGATTACCACACTGTAGCCATTGTGCCACAAGTTGTTAGTAGCCACTAAAGCTATTGCATTGCAAGTTGTTAGTAGCCACTAAAATTACTGGTGTAATTGCAACAAAAAATATTGAAAGTCACTTCCTTATTGTTTACTTAAGCAGACTGCTATTGGATGTCCCACAATTGTGCCTATGATCTTTGCTAGCTCTATACACAACGAATCTGTAAAACTATGTGACAAGACCTCCATATTTTGGTAAAGACAGGTCCATCATTTATGAATGCCACAATTTTTTTGTTATTTATGGACTGAACATAATGTGGGAGACATCCAAAGGTAGATGTTCAAGAAACAGAACATATTCAGATACCCCCATTCTTCCCCCGGCTTAAGTTATGCCAAAATGAGTTGAAGGGTGTCCATTTATCATTCAACTTTACTATTGACCATATGTACTAGCACATTTGTATCCAATGAATAGGAATAAGGCAATACTGCCTCTTATGCAGGTATTACTCATCACCTGATGAGCTAGAGACTGATGCATCAGTCTCTATCTATTGCTACCTGTTTTCTCTTCATTTCTAAGAAACATATGCCATTATCCATCCTGAAGAAAACAAATATAAATCATAATTTGTTTAAAGCATATCAAATTAATTTGACTGTGGCTGTGATAGGGAACATGTCGTGGTGCCCAAGATGTGGTACCGATGCAGCATATCCGCTCATACCCTGGCTACTGAAGTTGCCGAGAAGACCAGCCCGACCGTGCAGCAGGGGACGCGTTCAACGCCAAGCTTGGCGTGGTAAAGGTCGTCGCAGAGCACGTATTTGGGCGGCTGAAGTGTCGATGGCGACGTATCCTGAAGCCGCCCGAACACAACTTCCGTTTCGTCCTGCAGATAGCATTCGCCGCCGCTATCCTGCGCAACGTGGTAGAGTCGTACCAGACGACTTGCCAGCAGGTACACTGCGCGCAGCCGAGCTGCTGTCTACCGGCGGGCAGCCACCTACGGCAAGGTGTCGTCCAGCCGAAGACAGTAGGGCTGCCGCGGGCAAACGCGACCACATCAAGGACAGTTTGTGAAGTTGTGTCCCTTGGACTCATTCGTTGGAGTAGATCAATTTGTTCGTTTGCTGTTAAATTCATTGGTTCGTTTGTATTCATTTAATTCATTCGTGCGTGCGTGTGTATAGCTGAATTGATGAATGCTGTGGCCCTCCCTTTGCATGCAGTGATGTCAGATTCGCTCATTGGGATTATTCACCGTGGACATATGAACTCTTCGGGATAACCGCGGCAAGCATGGTTTTGCTTATAGTCTATCCAACGAAGAACAACAAAGAACGTAGAACAGCCATGGGTTCTTTTATGACGCATTCTACTGCCTGACCATATAGGGTTGTCAACCTCTCACATTGATCGTTCGCAGGTGGACTGGGTAATCCAGCCAGAATATGTCTAACGAATAGTAGTCATGCAATTTCCCACTAGTTGAGGTATTTTTTGTTGTTATTTGTGTCTGACTGTGTTTAGCCAACTGAGAACAGGTAATCGCGAGTTTGTCGAATCATCAATACTGTCCGTCGCCACCGCCATGGTATGACGTCCTGCTGTTCGCCCACACCGGGCGACCAACTTGTTTGATAACTGAATCTAAGTGTAGACATACATTGACTTAACGTGTTTGCCGTGTACGCAGGATGGGTGAAACAGACGAGATTAGGCGGAAAACACTTGGTTGTAAAACTCAGCAACAATAGCAAGGAAAAGCTCAGTCCAGATCATCTTGTCTGTTGATCATGGCGCGAAAAACGGCTTTAATCTGGCCCTTTAGGCGCTGCATGGTAGCGAGGTGGCGCCGATTCGTCTCCACCTGCTGCCGCAGCAGGTCCATTTTTTACTTCAGGGCCAAGATTTCCTCTTCCCTTGCGTCCATGCGATCCAGAATTACCAGGATCCGTTTATCGATGTTGTCGGAACGCAGACGTCGGGGCCTGCGACGCTCCGCTCGAAGGCCAGGATTCACTGGACCGTTTCCGGTGGCGCTGCCGCTTGGCCTTGCGGGCTGGTCAGCACCGCCTGCGTCGGCTGCACTCGACCTGGCGGGCTGTGTGTGTGTGGGGGTGGGGGGGGGACGATAATTACCTTGCGCTAGCTTGGAGGAGCGCCACCGATTTATAATATTTTAAGAAGGGATGCATCCCAGTTTCCCAAAATGGGGACATACAGTTTGGCTGAGCATGGGTGTTTATTTTTCAAAATCATTGGAGGGAGGGGGCATACATGAAGGCAATGGGCAGACCCAAATGAATAGGGGTGCCCTTCACGAGGTCTTATGTTAATTATTGGGGGCGGGGCGCAAAACCATCATTGAGGGGCACTTTCCCCTCAAAAGTATACAAAACAACAACCCCGCTTAGAAGGGTACATTCTGTTGCAAAAATTCGAGTGGGACGTGTAGGGGTGGCGGCTCTGCCGTCGGTGGGGTGTGTGGGGTGGTGGCGGGTGTGGGTGGTGTGCGGGGTGTGGGTGGGGTGGGTGTGGTGAGTGGGGTGGGGGTGTATGGGTGTATGGGGGGTGTGGTATGTATGGAATGTGGACTGTGATAAACTGTGTGTTAAAATGTGTGTTGAAGTGTAACCTCTAGCGTGTTTTATCTGTTGCTAACCTCACTTAAACTCGACTGAGTGGTATGGGTGTGTGAAATGTGTTTTAGATAGTGGGTGTGTGAAGGGGTGTGGACAAGTTATTCTTGATGCAGCCTAAACTAAACTGAAACTGTCAGTGGTGTATTATGTTGTATTCCACCGCCAATTCCACCACACATCCCCAAACCCCAGCCGTCGTGATGTTGGTTTGAGTTGCCGTCCCTAACACGAATTTATATATGTGCGAGGTCAAAGTTTTGGGAACACCATATAGGTACGTGAGTGTCTTTAGCCAGATTATAATTAATACGTTGCATTAGAGAATTGATGATAATGACCTTCACCATTGGTTTAACTGACATGTCCCGTGTTGGGACTTTTTGGACGCTAGTAGTTGTATAATTTTGTGCAATGTTCCGCACGAAATAGGTGCCTGTGTTGAGCCCCAAGCGGCTTCCGCTGATCCTTAAATCTACCTACTCACGTTCATTCCCCTCATTCACTTCACATTCGCTCGCCCCATTCATGCTCTCCTTATCAATTAATTAATTGCTTGGTCCCCAAATTTAGCTCCCGACCCCCCCCCTTTCAGCGGTACACAAACACATAGATCGACGGACCAATGCTCTAATTTTGATGGTATTACCGGCCCGAACAAGTAAACCTTTCACTGCCAATCATGGCTGGCCTAGCCATTATTAGCAGCGTTTCTCGCCTGGACAAAGTCTTAACTGCAACGAGGGGGGCTCATCGTACTGACTCCGAGGGCTGATACAAGTGCTCTGATGTCTTTGACCGACACACCTAACCTTAAGTTCGATCGATGCCGCGCCGGGCCTTATTCGTCGTGCACTTGCGACCAGGTCTGACGTAACCAACGGGCGGGCACGGATCCCTACCAGGTTGGTCACGTACCCGGTCGTCTTTATATCCTAGCCGGCCCTATGAGTTTTGGCCTTGGGGTCTTACGGCATGCCAAACCCGTCCATCATGCCCCTCGAACTGTCTGCACCAACCGTGCCCACGTGCAGGGTTCGGGGGTGGACAAACCACCGAGCAGTGTTTTGCTAATACCCTAAAGTCTGGCGCCAGACTTCCGGCGAACGCACTGTGGTGGCCCCTTTACCGGCCCCTCCCACATGCATACCATGTTCGCCACCTCACCTGCACCTCTGGATCGCAGAGGCCAGCGTGATTTTGCGGTCAAAGATCCAGAGCAGGTGAACTAATACCCCCGAAGTGTCCGTTCATCGCACCCTCTGGCAATCAGGCCTTAACCAAACGCGCGTCATATATATAACAGTAATAAGATTTTAGGCAATTTAACTGGCTTCAACATACGCCACCATCGCTCAGGAATTTTCTGTCCATAGGAGGACGGCTTGCAGATCGGCTGCCTCGCTTTCAGTTTCGCCGCGCCCCCGGCGAGAGTGGTGCTCCCTCCTTGAGGGGATCACCAATGGGCGGGGCGTACCTCGGAGTCTGCCCCCGTTTCCGCTGCCCTGTTTCCCTGTCAGTTCTACCCACCATGTCGTCGGAGGAAGAGCTCTGTTTTAGTGAGGAGGAGAGGCTCGAGGCGGAGTTAATGTTCTCCCGGTTGGTGGACCAGGACCTGGAGGACATCCCTCAGTTTTTGCCTGAGGTTGTTTTGGACCTCGGGCCCGACGACTTTGGGGGAATTGCCCAGCTCAGAGAGGTGGTGGCCCGGAGGCGGAGACGGCTGGGAGGAGCCTTCCACCCCGATCGGCACGGAGACCGTCACGCAACGGCCCTGCGGTAAGTCTCCTCCCCCTTCGGATGTTCTCATGGATTGTTCACGAATTTCGGAACCCGTCCCGCGCCCTTTCACTTATGGTGATCTGAAGTGTTGTATTTGCCTCCACCCAACCTCTGTTGCTTTCTTCTCGTTGCTTAAACCATGACGGCATCATTTATCCTGGCGTAAGATCTGGAGCGTCATTACCGAGTTTCTCTACGGCTTGACGGGACGGGGGAGGGATCACGTTGGCCCTTCTAGTTTTTTGCTAACCGATTGATCCTGCTGCAGGGACGTCAACCGGGCTGCGTCCTTCTTGGACGAATTTGGGGTGGCGTACGCCGTCTGGCGGGGTTACGCCCCCGACGTGTCGCCGCTCCCGCCCCTGCCCGACAGCGTCCTTGTGCGGGCGGCGGCGCGTACCGCGTGGCTGTCGCCAGAAGACCGGGCGACTCGCCTGGCCCCTCTGCTGCGCGAGGGTGCCTTCGCGACCCTGTTGAGGGACCTGGTGGCTGGCCGGAGCGCGGTCCCGGAGAGTCCCGCCGCCCCCTTGGTCGCCGTCGCATCGTCTGTGAGGGCGGCCCCTACCCTCCCGCCGGGCGTTGACGGTCCCACCCCATCGGTGGTCGGGGCCGCTCAACGGCTGGCACAGCTCCGTCCTCTCCTTGAGGAGATGTGTTCGCTCCACCTGGGAGGATTTCCCTCTCGGGTGAGGCGTAGCCTCGCTCGGCTGCAGGTCCGTTTCCGGATACACTTGAGACATTAATAAAATACCACCTGAGGCTACGTTCTTCTATCGCCAAGTCGGCATTACTGGGTGCCGGAAGATGTGTCGGGACGAAGATAGGGGGGGGGGGAGCGGTGTATGTTGTGAGCCGATTGAGAGAGAGAGAGCGACGACATGACCGTACGGGTAGGTCGGGGAGGATGGTAAACAGAGGGGGGTGAGAAAAGAGAGGTGTGAGAAAGAGAGAGAGGGGGTGGGGAGAGAGAGAGAAAGAGAGAGAGCGAGAGAGAGAGTGAGAAAGAGAGAGAAAAAAAGACAGAGTGAGGAAGAGATAGATCGAGTGAGAAAGAAAGAGAGAGAGAGAGAGAGAGAGAGAGAGAGAGAGAGAGAGACGAAAACAAAACAAAACACACACAAGGCGGAGGATGAGTGTCTAGCAGGTGTCCGTATTCCACTGTGCATATATTCGCGCTGTCCCCGCAGGTACAGAGGGACAACAGGAAACCACCCCCTGAGGAACATCGCGGCACGTGTTCATCAGCGCCGTAGCACGGATCATTATTCGGTGTTTGACGTAACTACCCTCCCCTCCGTCCAGGGGGTCGTTGAGGTATTTACTACGAGGGCACGTTTGAAAAGGGGTCGTAAATCTGACGTCATCCATTGCTGCTGGTCCCCAAGGAGGGTCTCGGACTCGGCCATTGGCTTTGGGCGTCAATGCCCTCTTGTTTATCCAGAAGGTCTCGCCACTCAACGCGTAGCTGCAGGACGCCCCAAGAGTTGCTGGATTTTGAATTGGTTTGCACCACGGTGAGACGTTAGGCTATAATAACACTTGTTAAAGCTCCGGCTAAGGTGCGGGTCGAATGCTTAGGACGAGGAGAACGGGAGAGACAATGGTCTTACGACGCGCGGCAAAACCGGAACGAGAGATAGCCCTTTTCAAGGCCCACCCGTGTCCGGGGACCTGACAATGACGGATATTGCACAAACGCGTTCTCAGCGAATGGCATACGGAACGGGAGATAGCCCTTTTCAAGGCCCACCCGTGTCCGGGGACCTGACAATGACGGATAGTGCACAAACGCGTTCTCAGCGAATGGCACACGGAACGGGAGATAGCCCTTTTCAAGGCCCACCCGTGTCCGGGGACCTGACAATGACGGATAGTGCACAAACGCGTTCTCAGCGAATGGCACACGGAACGGGAGATAGCCCTTTTCAAGGCCCACCCGTGTCCGGGGACCTGACAATGACGGATAGTGCACAAACGCGTTCTCAGCGAATGGCACACGGAACGGGAGATAGCCCTTTTCAAGGCCCACCCGTGTCCGGGGACCTGACAATAACGGATAGTGCACAAACGCGTTCTCAGCGAATGGCACACGGAACGGGAGATAGCCCTTTTCAAGGCCCACCCGTGTCCGGGGACCTGACAATGACGGATAGTGCAATCCGGTTTGGGGCAAGTATTCCCGCTCGTCAGCCCAAGCTATGCTCGTCGACAGCTTGGCAATCGTTCCCTGTGCCGACCAGTCACTTAAACATTTCCATGACGCAGGGTAGTATATTTACATATCTTTATACGGTTTGACAACAGGGTCGGATCGCAGTCCCGTCACACGCATTCTCCATCCAACCCCCCAACCCCCTACATGTGTACCTACCCTACCCTTCTATAGTAGACGTGCGAAGTTACCCCACTAGTCCGTTCGCACATCCCTCCCCGGCTAAACACCCAATGAATGGCCTGGTGGCACCCTCGTGGGATGGGGCGACGGCGCCGGGCGGGGAGAGCCCGGACGGTTTTCGCGAAGTAAGGGCGCTATAGGATAGCCAGAAGATAGAGGGAAGGCGTCGATCGGTGACACTCACATTTTGCCGGTGGTTTGGAGGCGTCGTGGCACCTCGATCTTCTCGACCGCCTCGGACACTCTGAGTCCTTCCGGAGAGATCTCCCCCTGCGCGTTCTTCTGTAGCCCTTTTTGTAGCCATTTTCCGAAGCCACGCCTCCTTGGGCTTCGGAGAGAGCTCGCGCTTTTCATTGGTGGAGTGCCGTTGGCTTTGTCGTCTGGGGTGGCGACGTCTTCATGTCCGGGCCACCGACCTCACGGGTTGATGACCCTTCTTTCGGGGTGTTCCAGATGTTTGCAGCCAGCTGTTCACGGGGCCGACCCGGTATTTACGCTCGCCGTCTGTTGTCGGGCGGCCCCTTTGATCTTGGCCGTCGGCGCCATTCGCATGTGCAGCTTGTTTGATGGAAACGCCGCGTTAATGTAGGCGTCGGCGCCACACGAGGGCACTTTCCGGGCAAGTGTTTGTGCGGGGGGGAAGGGTAGGACTGCCAGGATCTGACTGGATGTCTGGCGGCCTGTTCGGATAGGAAAGATATTATGGTGCCGACAAATGTAAGCCTCCTTACAGGACGCACTCGATCCTGGTGGAGGGTGTCCTTTGTACCTCGAAAGGCGCCGTCGATGAAAATGTCTAGAGTGAGGTGCATTCGACCACCCTGGGTTTGTCTGCAGTCAACGAGGTCCTGGCCGAAAAGTGAAGGGACTAGTAGGTGATTTCGCCCCCCCCCCCCCCCCACTAAATATATACATGGCCAAATCTTACTCTTGGGGAGGGGGGGGGGCATGACCAGCCAGGAAGAGGGGGTACACGTCCAATAGGTGTTATCTTAGAGATTTTGAAAGTAGCTCTACCGATGGGTTCCAGGAAGGGCCGAGCCCCCCGCTGGCCCTCCTCCACTCGTGAGGTACCTGGTGAATGGCATTCAAACCCTTTTGACATTTGCTTTGGGTGAGGATCCACGTAATTTTGTAGTGGCACCGGAATGTATGAGGTGCCAGAGTGCAACACCGCCCTTAAGTACGGTCCTTTTACATGGCGTTGACTGAAAGGAATCCACTAAAAGGAGTCGCCCCCCCCATCTGAAACGCACACGTCAGCCGTTACCGAATCTCATACTCACTGGATCTTATTCAGGCATGTATGCAGGTAGTATGTTGAAACGACATTTAAGAACGGAGCCTTGTATGGTGGTTTGCAGTGGACGGCACTTGAACTGTAAACGGCCCGCTTGTAAAATGGAGAGAATATATTATTTTCGGATCGTCAAGATGAAATCGTACCATCTGGGAATGATGTAATTTGATTTTATCCATAATACAGCTACTTCACATCCATGAAATAAAGCGTAAAGTGAGAAAAATACCAGCATGATGCCTAATGATACTTCCTCCCAATATTGTACGTTTGCTAGTAATGCAATTGCAAATTCATGCTTTATCAGACAACTCTCAAATCGCGCGCCATGGTGCCAGATTGGCTAGTCGTTTGTTTGAGTCGAGTTTTTTTTAATCAGTGCCGCCATTTGAATACCTGGTTGAGTTTCATACTTAATTTATTGTCTGATATCACTTCCGAAGGATTTCATATCTACACATAAAGTGCACATATTTCAATAATATGCCATTCATACTAGGCGAAGTCATTCACATTGCATCCCGGTGCTTATTGGACGTCGTGAAACGAGCTAATCCAAACTTGTTTTGTTATGTGATGCAAAGATGTACAATGGCAATGCACTAATCGGGGGAAGCTCATGCGGTCTACTTTCAGAAGACCTGCGTTCAGTAGAGCTACTTTTACAGGATTTATTTTCACAGGATCTACTTTCAGAACATCTATTTTCACAAGATTTACTCTCGGGACTGGATTGTTCAGAGGATCTACAAATAGGCCTCAAGTGTTCAGAAGATCTACTCCCGAATTCAAATGTTCAGAGGATCTACTGAAAGCTGGAAATGTTCATAAGATCTACTCTCGGGACTGGTTTGTTCAGAAGATCTACTCGAAGACGAAAGTGTTCACAGGATCTACTTTCAGGAATTTTTTTTTCTCACAAGACATACTCTCGGGACTGCATTGTTCAGAGGATCTACAAATAGGCCTTAGTTGTTCAGAAGATCTACTGCTGGAAATGTTCAGAACATCAACTACTGGAAATGTTCAGAGGATCTACTCGGAGGATGGAAGTGTTCACAAGATCTACTCTCGGGACTGAATTTTCAGATGACCTACTCTTGGCCCGGAATATTCAGAAGATCTACTCTTGGTCCGGTATGTTCAGAGGATCTACTTTCGGGACTGGATTGTTCAGAAGATCTACTCTCAATTATAATGTCCAAGAAGCATAAGTTCAGCTTTCTCTCGCTAGGTAGAAGCACGGTCTTGGTATTACCGCATTGAATAGGGAATGAACGTCAGATTGAACGCTGAAGCATAGGTAACAATATTTCTCGCTAGATGGCAGGATGATGCCATTGAATACGAGCTCGTTGGGTGCCAGTATTGGTAGCGTTTCATAGCTTGGCAATCAGCTGCCGTCCCGTGGGAAACTGATATGCAGAGTAGTGGCGGATAGAGAGGACGCACACATTGTTCGAACCTATTTGTATCTGAGCTTACGGTTGGCTTAAAATGTTAAAATATTCGACCAATATTGCTGGTCGTGACTAGGCTTCGTGCGCTTACAGTATGTACAAAACTGACGCAATATGTACTTAGTCTGCATATTATATCCCGGCAACTATATGGCTTCCGGCCTGACCTATCGACGAAGGCAGCAGTGCATACTTGAGCTGTAGTATATGCGACTAGAAATGTTGACAAGGACATGATGATTTCACTAGTCACGGGAGACACCTCAAAAGCATTCGACAGCGTTGAGGACTGCCTTGTGGAGAAGCTAGGGTGGTACGGCATCGACAACCAGTGGTTCGCCGCATGGTTTAGCAATGGCATGCAGTATGTCGATCATTCTTGGGCCCTATGGGTGACACGTCCACGTTCAAATGATTCACGTTCATCCACGTTCAAATGAACCCCAGGCAAGGTTCGAATTCTGAACTCACACGGTTTCGAGAATAACCCCTTTTATCTTGGCATGGCGCTTTTGTCTTACAACACAACATTACGCATTTCATCGAGTGGCAATTTATGGAGGTGTCCAGACGTGGGAAAATGCTATGTAGCTTGATAATAAGTATGAGACAAATAGATGAAACGAAAGTGTTTCTGAATATGGACAATAAAAAAGCTATTCAAGTTTACCAACAATGTTGGCATGATCTAGCACACATGTTAAATACTGTATTTTTAGCAATTACTGCCTTTTTAGCTTCAATTTATTACCGACAAGTAATGAGTACATGATACATGATGGTTATCTGAAGAACTTGATATATGACTATATGAGAGATATTGGCTAATAAAACACCTCTCGAAGCCAAAACTGCATACAGATCAGTGGTCACCCCTGAATTGACTCCGCTTTCATTCAAACCGATGTCTTGTCGATCCAGCGAATTCGACCAGTGGGCATTTGGTCACTGTCATACGCGTGAAAATAATACGTGAAAATAAAATAATACGTGAAAATAAGTAGCGGAGTACAATCTAAGCATACATGGGAGGAAAATACAACTTGCAATGTCTTCATAACCATGGAAGGGTTCTTGAAATGAATGACTAATATTTCAAGAAATTTCCAACGTTTCGGATTTCGTGATCAATTGCTGAGATACGGTGATCATGTAGGAAGCACGAGGCATCGGCAATCTAGTGGAACAATATAACTTTTGAATATACAGTCCAAAACGATGGGGACGAGAAGGACATTAATGCCTTGCTGGGTGATATTAAGTGTCATTCCTTTCCGAAGATATGCACCACACACCTGTTAATCGACAAGAACGTAGCTTACAATCGTCTATGAAAGCTAAACTGATCCACCTTAAACTTTACTTCAATTACTCGTAGTTCCTCAGTTGGACACGGGTCATGTCGTGTGCGCTGGTAGACGTACACCGACAGATGTTCAA